>OZ010577.1:28129126-28239126 GCA_963932145.1 Acanthosepion lycidas | reverse complement strand
TCAGTATAAAAAGACGAGACGACTTTTATCAGTTCAGATGTAATAATCCTCCTGCTATAAATCCCACTGCCTATGTTAATGGCAAGACATTAAAAACAGTGAACTCATTCACTTATCTAGAATCAGCCAAAATAGACAAGAAAATTGCATTAAGAAGAGGAAAAACGAGTACAGCATTTGGCAATTTATACGATAGATTTTGGAACACGCAGGATGTATCATTAGAAGTTAAAGCTGATGGGAATATGCGTGTTGTCTTGACAACGCTTCTACAGGGAGCAAACTCCTGGATTTTATACTGTATTCATATCCAGCGATTAAATTCTTTCCACGCGCGTTGTTTACGTCATGTGGTGCTTGAAATGAAAAAAAAAAAAAAATGCAAAACTTAACGAGATTGTTTTTTTTTTTAATTAAAATACAGCTTAGCTGTTCTAGTCACTTAATTAGGATAGACGACAATCTTCTTTATATGCCGTGTCTCTTCAGGACGTAGGCAATCATAGCTCTCCACAACTTCCTGTCGCTTGTAGTTTTTAATAAATTTTGTCTGTTATTTCTCCTAGGCCCTGTTCCGCCATCCACTTACTCAAGCTCACTAAGTATGTTATGCATTATCTTCCTCTGTACCTCCTATCGTCTGCCAGATTTTCCAAGCCCTCCTTCCAAATTATATGCCTCAGAAACGTCAACTGTATCTTCCATGATATTAAGTATTAGTTTCCTATTCGTTTCCATTTTCTCCAAAATTTCGTCGTTACTGTCATGTTCGGTCCACGGTATCCTCAGCATCCTTCTGTAGATGCACATTTCATATTTGAGTAGATCGTCCAGCACTCACTGGCATGCAGAAGAACAGATATCACCTTAGCAGTAAGAGTCCAAATCTTTTTCCAGTAATTTGCTAAATTAATCGGGTTTCGTAGATTGTCCACTTCTCAAATACAAAGGTAAGTGCAAGAATCCCCGAACTACCGCCAATGAACAGATTTCCCCTCGAGGAGGCAGCGTGCCTTAAAAGACTACTGGGCCTCAAAGTCACACCAATCGCTAAAGATGTATTAGGTTGGTGCAAAAATAATGTCGTTTTCTCACACATCACTGTGAGAAATATTTTTGCACCAACCTAATAGATAAAATGATCGCCTCCTTGTCCCACTCCAATACCCGATTCCTCACGCTATCTTCTACCGTTACAAGAGATATATCGGGCCCAAAATGGAGTACTGTTTTCATATTTTGACGGGAGCTGCCCGGTCCTCACTTTCGAGTCTCGAGAGAGCTCAAAAGCGTCTCCGAGTCCTTGTGGGCGACGAATTATTTTCCACCCTCCAACCCCTCTCTCACAGGCAGGTTTCTCACTGCTCTATCGCTACTTCTACGGAATGTGCTCGGACGAACTACATTCTATGGTTCCGTCAGGCGTATCCTTCACAGTTAGGACCCGCCATGACACTTAAATTGTAGCCAACCACCAACATTCCTTCTGTATTCCGTCGGTGAGTAATAAGTTCCACTCGAACAGCTTCTTCAGACGAACCACTGCTCTATGGAACCGACTCCCAAGGATGTTTCTCTTTTCACTACAATATTAAGTTCAAGTATAAAGTTAACCGTTATCTTCCCCTCCTATCCGTATAAGCTGCTCCTTAACGTAAGCTCCTACTTCGAGTGACCACCGGGCTTTGTAAAGGGTGAACCTTCTTTAACAAAAAAGAAAAAAAAAGGGAGAGTGTCATGGGTCCTTACCTATAGCTACAGAATGAACTCTTCCTAACACTATGTATACTACGCCTCTCAAGAGAGAGGGTCGAATCGAGTACAGCCGATAGTTGTTCACTCCAAACCAGACTGACAGTCATACTAACACCTTCCACATCTTGTATCATTATTTCGTGTAATATACCTTCGTCATATCTACTCTTGTTTTCATGTTGTTCTTCCTTGATCCTAACCTGGACCATAACAGAGAGCTTGAAATTATGGGGGATCGATATACAGATTGTGGCAGAAATACCTCCCACGTATATTTTCCAGAAATATCCCACGCATAATGGTAAGACATTAGTAGTAATGGTGTCTTCATCGAGTTGATATCTTACCATTATGCAAGAAGTTTTTCTCGGAGATATTTCTGCCGGATTCCGTACAATCTTGGGAAGGGTTGGGAAAAAAAAACTAGATGTAAATGGAGGACATTGTGCTTCACCCAGCGTAACTCTTTTGAGAATACGAGACCTGAGAATCACAATATTTTGAGGCAAAAGGTAATGGAAAGTCGTAGCAGAAACATGATTGGAGTTACAAGAAGAATATTATTGCCAGAGCCAGAGGTAAATCAGGACTTGTACAGCATTACAAAGTTCACGATGTAGTAGTAAATAATGAGGCATCCGCTTGTCTTTATTGTGGGAAAATACGAAAGCCATTTTAGACGTTTTAAGTTACATATGTGGGGTCATAGGGGCGGGGACATATAGAATGTTGTAATTTTGCTGAACTCTCGTTTGTCGTTCACGATGGGAAAGTTCACTAATATATATATATATATATATATATATATATATATATACATAAGCTTTATTTGACATATTGCTTTAAATTTAACCTTCCCATCTGTTTACCTTACCTTACACGTTATATTAACTCTTGTTTCTCTTCTCTCTCTTCAAAACGTTAGCCCCCAAAGAAAATTTATATTTGCTGTTGTTTCATCTTGTATTTTTTCTATTTCATATTGTTTTCTCTTTGTATAGCCGTCTCTCTGGGATATATTGATTCCACTTCATAAAATGTAGTCGATCTGAGGAGAGGAAATATACTTATATTCATCGAAATAAATTTATTACCGACAATGGATTTTTAAGTTTTTTCTCAATATATATATATATATATATATATATATATATATATATATATATATTAGTTGAACACCTGCTATTGACCTAGATGAGATTGGTCCACCAAAATCAGAAACTCTTTTTGGGCACTAACTTTCTCTTCTTCCATACAGAGCACTGAAGAATAATATGACCAAATTCGCATTTGTTGGTAGTCATCGTTATTTAATTGATGAAGTATTGATAACACAATCATCAATATCATAATAGCAAACAGACACTGGGTCACACTTCTATATAATGAATCAAATCATTTTCGTGTATATCCAAAATCTTGGAATAACAGAAAGCTGCCACCTCCAAAAGACGTTGCAAAGTTATTCGCAACATTGCAATCAAATAAATCGACTCATAGAAGTAAGAATGTGATCGGTAAATTAGCTAAAACCACTGGAAACATTGAAGGTATTTTAGTTTTCGTTAACATGATTATATCATCAAGGTATCGAAATATATTATCGCATCTACACACATTTCATATATAAGTCGTTTTTCGATCTAAGTATATAAACCGCAAATAAGCACTCCCCATTACAGTATTTATGATGTGTACGTACAGTATTCTGAATAAAATAATTAATTTTCAACTTATCTTCCAGATACTTACGCTTAGCATTAGTCCTTGCACTTTTCTTCAAAGCCATGGGTAAAAATGTATTCTAAATCACATGTAAATGAAAGAACCTCAACGGCAGAGCACAGATGTAAACAAGTCTGAATTCCAAATCGCTGTGGAGCGGAAACAACGCAGCAGTCCCTTTGAAATAAGAATATTTGCTTCTGCTGAACATACTTTATTATGCTATTTTTTGTTTTTGATGATTTTATGAGATTTATATATATTATTTTTTTTAAATTTATTTAAATATGATTTTTTGTGTGTTTGTTATTTTTGACGTTTTTAATATTTTTAACGGCCGATGTAAACTGGAGTAAAACGACCTATGGCGAGTTTTATTTTTTCATATAATACTTAAGAAAAACCGACGTATCTTAACGACTTAACTGGAAACGCCTTAAGCTGAGGTATTACAATATATATATATATATATATATATATATATATATTGCAGCAGCGTTTCATGCATTCAAAAAAGATAGTAATGAGCCAACATTCGTGTGTGTGTGTAGATTGGGCAAACAAAGAAATATGGGGAGATTTTCATTTTAATTTTAGGCTTCACCTATTTATCCCTTTTTCAGTCTTTTTTTTTTAAATCTTTATTAAATTTTAACACTTTATTAAATAAAATGCAACTACACTGAACTGTTTTCACAGAGTAGTGTCAGTATTAATAGTAGCAATGAGAAATAATTCCCAATAGTTCACAAATAATCTCAACGGTTTAATTCTACAATTATAATGACGGTTATCAAATTCATCAAAAAAAAAACAAAAACATTCCAAGTCAATTCTTTCAGCTCGTTTCACATGGAAAAATACATTTTTTAATTATCGATAATATCAGTTATCGATCAGAACAGACAAACTTTATAGGAATTAACTATGGATTGTACACATTGCGGAATTTTCGTAGATATCTAAAATTATCTATCTATATATATATATATATATATATATATATATATATATATATATATATATATATTAGTAGAATATCGTAGTACGATTGCGCCATTATACAAACAACATTATGAGCTGCCATCCGTGAGCATTATTGTATCGGAGCACGAGTAAAAATTAGCATTACGAGTAACTGTTATATACAAGGAAGCAGTCGGTGATGAGGTAAAGGGAAGCATTGCCAGCTGACGTCATCTATTTATAAAAACAACACGGCCAAAGGCAAGGTGAAGCGCATCTGTGAACGCCTGACGTCCAGAACATTTATTCATTTTATATAGCGGGAGCAAACGTTGAGGGACAGCTTTAAAACGATACAAAAATCTGTGGAGCCATAACCCACATCTTGACTTCTGCCCCCATAGAATCATTATATAATAGCCAGCTACACGTTTCCATCAGTTAGAGAATCTAATCAATCCCTGTTGCAGGCATATTTGTGTTTAGATTATATATATATATATATATATATATATATATATATATATATATATACACACGGATTTTCCATCCTATAAAATGTTTAATATCTAAAAAAAAAAACAAAAAAAAACACTAAAACTGAATTTCTTTTTTCCGGGTTTTCAGATAAGACGTTTAGCCATCTTGACACCATTTGTCATAAGATTCACTGGAAAATCCTTTGAGTTATTCAGCTAGAAAGAGAACATATTAAAATTGTTTTGTGTCAGTCCCACTAAGTCTTCCAAACTGAGCAATGGCGAGACGAAAAATATCATTCAGGCCTTCAGTAATAGAACCAACATTCATACTTTGGTTTCCATCTTTGTTGATACTTCTTGAACGGACTTCAAAGTCCGTTCAAGAAGTATCAACAGAATGGTGAATAAGTTTAAAAAAGAGGGAACATTAGAGAGGAAAACTGGATCAGGAGGTCACAACAGCAAGAGAGATCCTCATTTCAACTTAGAGCTAAATACATTCATATTGTTCAAAGTAGAGTCCAATAATGTTATAAAAACCTCGGGTAATTCCAGTAAGATATCTTTAATCATTTCTAAGATACAACGGTTCAAAGCTTAATCTAACAATTGGACTATTTCACAGTTACACGATTTGGACAATTTTGCTGTTACATCCGGAAAATATGGGGAGGGGGGGTGGCTAGCAATTCCTTGTTGCAGACGCTTCTTCGGTCAATTTGTGTTTGTTCAATACCCACAGAGCCCACCTTTAGTTTATACTGCTACAATGATGAGTAGACCATAATTACATTTCCTGGGAAAATGCGCATCATTTGGCCCTTTTTATTCTTTTTAACAAGACCAGTACGCTCAAAACCTCGGTCCCGATGACTTGCGACTTCGTGCTAACACAACAACCGTCGGCAGTTTTCGAACAGTTTCGTCTACTCGACATCACTCACACGGCTTGGGTCAACTCGTAGTATTTCATAACTTTTCCAACGGTCGGAACGCTAAGATTGCCTCCTCAGGCCGATAACATCATGAAGTCACCTCCCTGAGAGAAAAGCGGACACTGACTCCCATATAATATATAAGACATTCATTTTAATAGATTTGATAAACAGTTTACGGCTTTCGGGATGATGGAAATAAACATCGACATTTCGACGTCAAAATAAACGGAATTACTTCCGCTTTCTCATTTTGGAGTTTCTGATTATCTCTCTCTTCCCGTCTAATATATATATATATATATATATATATATATATATATATATGAGATGTGCGTGTGTTTATATAGTCTAGTCGATTTCATTTAGTTTCTTTTTCTATATGGTTTTATCATGTCTCTTGCTAAATATCCCACATTGTGATATCAGAGAATATCTACTAAGGAAGGTGAAATAGAAGAACCTCGACGGGATGATCGAGCGATTAAACCAGTTTTTATACATTTTCGTCTAAGTAAATTGCTTTCTCTTTTAATTAAAAGGGCATTTTTTAAAATCAAAGTTATTGTCAGTCTCATTACGGTGGGTAGCTAATGTATTGAGTGTGTTTTGTAAAAAATCCATATACCTAAACACTTCTACCCAAATTTCAGCGGTCCCTTCTCCTTCATGCACATGTGTAATAACATCACGTAAACATCACTTTAGGCGTATGAAGTCCTAAAAGACGAAACACGTCATACGAAAACATTTTTTCCACTTAAAAATCTTAAGAAGAGGAGAATTCTGACGGATGGACAAACTATTTGCCAAATTTCTTTCAATTTATTTGAAGATGTTTTACTTGGTATATACGGTTTTTGAGCTCATGACACACAATCACAACCATATAAAACTGTCCTGACAAACAGCACTCTAAATGATCTCCAAATATCTTTTAACAATCTTCCCCAAAGCACAAATGAAGTAGGCCTTGAAATAAAACTTAAGAAGATTGTTTCTATGACAACAAACAAGGCAAAATCACAACTTAACATCCAAATAAACAACAAAAAAAATTATCAAATGACTGATTTTTTATATCTTGGTCACATGCTATTTTGCAAGACTGACTAAGAAGTTGTAGTAAAACACTGAATAAACCATGATTACTTTTGGGAAAATAAAGCTATACGGGAATGAACAAGAGTAGTAATCCACATTAAAACGAAAATATACATTATACCAATTGCGTCTTCTTGGTCCCGATTTCTACTATCAAGTAAGTCAAATGGTTATATTGGATCAATTACTAGGTCGACTGATAGGAAAGTTGGTTAACTGTATCGTACCACACAATTTCTTTCGTCAGAATCCATCTTACACGTTTATAAATCTACCATTCGTCCATGCATTGAATATTGGTGTCATATCTTATCTAGTGTTCCTACTATATCTCTCGAGACACTTGACAAAATCCAAAGTGTCTGCAATGTTATTGGTCCTAACCCGGCACCTCGCTTTTGTAGAAAGACTGACTAACCTTCTCTACACTTATTATTGAAACACAGACTCGGCCATCCGCTATGTGTAGACCGTCTGCTCATGGACCAGTGGCAAAAAGGTGGGTCGCAATGGTGTAGCCTTTTCCAGTCGTACGCTTGTCGCACTAAACTAGTGTATTCTCAATCCATATTCTCAGGTGATTAAACCCTTTTTCCCTCAACCTTTTTGCTTGTAGTGTTTTCCTTATAGCAACTATGAACGTTATTCGAACTTTATAAGACTTTTCGATTGCCGTGCTGTGGCTTCCCTCTGTCTTTTCTATAAATATTTTCATGACAGTTGATCTAATGAACTCTCCTCCTTGGTACATCAACAAAATGAATTTAAGTGTACTACGAGGTTGGCAACTGGGTCTCATCGTTTTACTATTGAAATAGCTAGACGTACCCGTAAATTCTATTCAAATAGTTTCTTTTCTTGCACTTCTCACCCGTGGAACTTTTTTCAGGTTTCTTGTATGCCCGCCACCTACAATCTTCAAATATTTAAATGAAATTTCAATCGCTGTCTTCTATCTTCCTAATCACTGTTCTTTTATTTCCCTTTCTCCTTAATAAAATCTTTTCAATCTCTTTCATTAGCATTTTAGTGGCATGTAGTGAAATTTGCTTTGCTTGTAGTGAAATGATTTAAGAATACAATTTTAGGCAAATCCGCGATAAAAATGTCTGATAAAAAGCGTACAGTATAACATCATATGTCTCTATATAATGTTTGGAATTAAATGAATTAAGTGAACACGTAATTTTGAATCATTTACCCGTGTTGGGTTTACTTTTCTTCCTCTTCCTCAAATAGGCATGCGCCGCACTTGGCAGGACATGTGAGCGTTAACGGCCAATCAGTGAAGCCCACTCTGTACAGAAAACAATTTTCGATTAGACGCCACAATGAGAAGAGGCTTTGCAGACGTCTAGATAGACGCAGACTTTTGCATCATAACGAGCCGGACGTGGGAGTAACGACCGCTTTTGTAGTATCAAGTAGATTTCGTTTCAGGGTTAGAAAGATACGTAATAGTTTGTTTTCATGTTTTGATTCTAGAAAAAAAAAACAACAACAAAAAAAAAAGCAACTCTTCTCCATAGCCATTTATTTTTATCATAAATGTCTAAATAATAATCTGCATACTACCAAGGTCTTCCAATGTTACCCAACAGGCTAATGTAACCAAGAAAAGGGAAAACTGATTTCAACTCAAGACAAAAGGGATTTTTCATTTCCTATACATTTTAATCCTGTATAAGGATACGATAATGGATCAATAAATTTGTAGCCTGATATAGCTAGCTGTAATTTCGGTCTGAAATTTGCACTGTATAATGTTTGATCTGTACAATTTATGTATGAAGAAGCGTTGGATAAAGTGCACTGACAACGAAAGGGTTTATGCTGAATAACAAATATTTGTTGTGCGAAATAAATGCTTTTCCCATTATTAAACTACAGCCTTATAGATCTGGGATTCCTTTGTGCCCCGGATGGTCACCTTTTGCAATGAACAAAAAAAAAAAAAACAAACATCGAAGAAGTCATTTTCAGATTCGTATTATTTTCTATGAAAGCTTTAAACTCCAGTTTCTATTATCCAATACATCCAAGATCTTCGTTGCACGCAAACAATCCCCCACCACATGCTACACACTTGTGCGCTTGCTTATATAGATACAAAAGAACAATAGATATAAAAGCAAATATGATGGATCAGCAAAAAAATGCCTTTGCTTTGATAAGACTGACTTTGGAAATAAAGGATATATATATATATATATATAAAAAACAAAAACGCACTTGTCCTTCGCTGGAGTCATCGTCAAGATTTCGTCAAAGGAAATTCTGTTCAGGTAGGTGGTGATATTTTCTACGCCAGACACCCGTAACAAGAATGCGATAAGGTCTCTGGGGATGAAATTGAAGACAGAAGAATGATTGATTGGCAGACGAATTTTTCTTGCACGAGTCGGCGAAAAGACGAGAAATAACGAGAAAAAAGAGAAGATAATTAGAGTGTCATTGGCGGATGATGTGCGTAGAAACATAAATGGTGTTAATGCAATACATAAGTATGCTTATTGGGTTGATTTCGTCTAAGATTAAAAAGGATTTAAAGAGGGAGCGAAAGAGAGAATAAATGAATAGAAGGAAAGAAGGGTCAAGAAAAAGAAGAATAAAAAAAGAATCAAGGAAGGCGACAAAGGGAGAATGGGAAAAAGGAATAAAGAGAAAATGAACGAAATAAAAACTGGAAAGGATAACGAGGAAGAAAAGAAAAAAACAAAAAAAAAATAAAAGAAAAATTAACGGAAAGGAAAAAAAAGAAGGAAATTAGAGGAAAAGAAGGAACAAATAGGAAGATGAGATGGAGAGAGAAGAAGGAAAGGAAAGAAGGAAGAGAATAAAAAGAAAAAAGAGGAAAAAGAAGAAGGAAGAGAATAGAAAGAAAAAAGAGGAGAAAGAAAAGAAAAAGCATAAGGAGGAGAGAAGAAAGGATGAATGGATGAACAAAAGAAACGGAAATAAAAAGGGAGAGAAGAAAAGGAGGAACGTAAAGAAAAAGGGAGAGAAGGAGGAACAAAATAAAGAAAGAGAAAAAGAAGAACAGAAATAAAGAGAGGGAAAGGAGAAACGAAAAGAAAGAGGGTAAAGGAGGAACGAAAAGAAAGAAGGGTAAAGAAGGAACGAAAAGAAAGAAGGGTAAAGAAGGAACGAAAAGAAAGAAGGGTAAAGAAGGAACGAAAAGAAAGAAGGGTAAAGAAGGAACGAAAAGTAAAGAAGAATGAAGAGGAGAAAAGAAAGGAGAAGAGAAAAGAAAAAGGAGGAAGAAGAAAAGAATGAACGAAAAGAAAGAAAAGGAGAAAAGAAGGAAAAGAAAGAAGACGAGGAAAAAAAGGATTGAAAAGAAAGAAGACAAGGAAAGAAAAAGAAGAGGAAGAAAACAGAAAGAATGAAATGAAGGGTCTGAAGAAAGAAAGGGTTGGGAGACAATCTGTTATCCATGCAGACGGGGGTCCACATTCGCTACATCGTTGAAAGAATGAAATGGAAAGTAAAGTGCCGATACACATGGCACCAACATCGCTGCAGGAATTGCCAATACGGCACGAAATGGCTCATAGACTCCAACTCAAGATTTTCTCTCGGGATGATTTTCTGACTTTTTTTTCCTCATACTTTATGAATTTAAGCGCAGTACTAGACAGGCGGTAAGGTCTCATCAATTTATAGTCGAGTTGGCTAAATGTAACCGTAAGTTCTATGCTAACAGTTTCTTTTCTCGCACTTCTCACTTGTGAAACTACCTCCTTGCTCCATGCCTTCCAGTCAATATCGATCTTCAAAAATTTAAATGCAATATGGATCACTATCCACTGCCCCATGGTTACCCTTCTATTATTTCCACTTCTTAGTAATGTTTCTGCTTTTTCATTCTTCCACGCCCAGTAACCCCTTGTTGTGTTTTATTTATTTATTTATTTATTTATTTTATCTTGCTTGGGGTGAACTCGATTGAAAAAAAAAAGTTGGGTATAGCCGCAAAGCAGCGGAGGGTTTAAAGGCACTGATATTCAGAAAATTCAAAACGATTACTTGGTTACTTATTTTAGTGCGTGGCTTACGGTCATATAACATTGAAACACCGGTTCTCATCCGATCACAGATGTCAAGCAACGTTGAACTTAGTCAGTACTTAGATGGGTGACCGCTCGAGAATAACAGGTGTTGTAATGGATAAAGGCTCGAGATGAGAAATCTGAGAGCCGAATTCGAATTCCAGTTGGGTTCGTTATATTCACTTACGTGCAAATACCTTTAGAAGAGATGTGAATCCACCTACTCTCCTCCCAAGTAAGAGTTAAATAGTAAGTCTTGTATCAGAAAATTATTATCTCCAAAACTTCTTACAAACCCCAAATGTTTTAAAGCCGTAAAAACAAATCAATCAACAAATTATTTTTGTGCAGTTTTACTGACAATTATTGCAAAGCAACAGAAACAAGAGTCAGTGCCTTATTTAAAGAAATTAACCATAAATAATCAACAGTGCTTTTTTTTGTAGCCACCATTCACTTATAGTATTGCCAACTAAGTGTGTTTTCATAAGTAGCGAAGTAATCATTTTAAGTAGCACGGTTAATCAAAATAAGTGCTACATAATTTCTTGCACTTGAGAAATATTCAAAATAGATTGATATCAAAGGATGTACCAAATACAGAATGTGGTGTGTAAATTGTTGTTGCCATTTTATATTTTTAATATGCGCGTTGTTTTTGATTTTGTCGACTACACAGTATAGTAGGGCAAGTTGGGCAACGTCTATAAGAAAAAGAGCACCATGACGCAATTCCCTCTGCCAGAAAATTGGAAACTGTACTGCTTGACATTCGAGCCGGAAGCTTCAATACGAACATTTCATTTTGTCTGGGTGTCAATCTGAGGACAGTGCATAGGATTCGGAAAGAGTTGGATGAGTCTAATGATGATTACGAAGGTGTTTGGAGTGATCACTAGTGATGGCAAAGTTATGCCTCCATTCTTCCCACAAGGCCACAGACAACACGGAGGCCTAAACCATGTCTTGAAGAGGTAGTGCTGCCCTGGGTCAAGAGGGTGGCTGTTGGAAGACCCTATATCTGGTAACAGGCCTCTGCATCATGCCAGACTAGCAGGAGAATTCAGTTATGGCTGTTAGACAATCTCTGCGACCACATTACTCCTTACATTTAGCCACCAAACTCCCCAGACCGCAACCCCTTAATTATTATGAGTGGGGTGCGGTTGAGCGACAGACCTACAAAACTCTTTGTAGCACCAAAGATGAACTGAAGGCAAGGATTATGGCAGCATTCACCGACTTAAATAAGGAGACCATCCAGAAGAGATGCAGGAGAATCCGAAGCCGTCTGGAGGCAGTGGTTGAAATCAATGGCGATTTTATTGAATAAATTTACTCTTTAGTATTTCAAGATATTTTTGTGTCATTTTGGTAGATATGTCTGCTAAAATGAGATGTCAGTGTTATTTTCATTTTTGCGAAATTTAGACGAAAATTTATCTATCGCACCCTTATATATGCGTATATATATATATATATATATATATATATATATATATATATATATATATATATATATATATATACCGATAGATAGATACACACCACTGCCCTATAACTATTGTAATAAATCGGAAAATGTTATGACTTGATATCTATCTATCATATTGACTTATCTCAAGGTTAATAGTTGACAACAGATTGAAATGATTACTTGGTTACCTATTTTAGTGTATCAGTTTACTTACAATTATTGCCACGCAATAGAAACAATTGTCAGTGCACTATTTAAACAAATTAGCCATAAATAATCAACAGTGTCTTTTTATAACCACCTGTTTTTGCATTTACATAAGTAGCCAAGTAATCGTTCTAAGTAACGCGGTTAATCGAAATAAGTGCTTCATAATTTGTTACTGATTTTAAATCAGTTTTCCTTCACATTGACGTGGTACCTGTTTAAGTTTACGAGCCCTGTCTGCCCGAAACACCTAGTTTAAGGATTTAGTGATCCACCTTTCGCCCTTTCACTTGTGAGTTGAAACAGTTCCGTTGGGCTTAGAGGTTAATCCGTACACGCAGGTCGGAGGAAGCAATTAGATGAGGGAACGAGTAGATATAAAGAAGGTGAAAGATCAGTATTAAGAATAAAGATGAACGTGGTAAGATTAGCCATTTCCCTATAAGGAAACATTTGGCATTCATTCTTTTTCCATTATGATTGTTTGCTTTTTAGATTTTATGTATACTGCCGAAGATAAAGTTTTCTCTTCTATTAATTCTTCTATATTTTTATGCGTGCCTCTTATTTTTATTTTCGACAGATTTTTCGATTTCTGAACATTTCTCGTTGAGTCATTCATCTTTTGCTCGATTTCACTTCTAATACCCTTGATTAATATGATATACTCTGCACCATTTCTTGACTTCTGTCTGCTTCCCCTATTTTATTAACTTGAGAATTTAATCTGCAATTCACTTATTTTTCTTTGGGATAACTTCATTTGCTGTTGTCACTCTTGCTTCATTTAAGGCGTTTCCTGACCTCTCCCAAAGATTTATGTTTGTTAATAACAATGGCTGCAGGTGTTTGCAAATGGAGTCGTTCTTCAGTTTGTTTTATTGTCGAGTAGGCGTTGCTTCAGGATTCTTTAATTTTTTTGTAATTTTATACTTAGCTTGCATATAACTGGGATACGATCGCTCCTGCAGTCAGAATTTTGCGTATGTGTTTTAGAATGTAGTATTGTATTTTTTTTTTTACATCTTTTACTAATTGGTAGTATTAGTACCACTTATTAGTATAATTTTATTTTCCAGTCATAATTTACCGGTAATCTGATGCTAGAAAGATATTGAATAGTTTCCTACTCACCAGGCACTAATATTAGCATTAGTGTATCTATTGATACACTGAATAAACGGAAATGAAAGACGAGATACACCCATACACAAAACATTTAATAAATACAATAGATGCTACAACAAATCGCATGTGTCTAAAAACAGATGAATGTACAGTTTGTACACATTGATCCAAGAACGATCCTTCTTGACTGAGGTACATAAAAGATAAATACAAAATGTCTTCCTTTTCCTGGTGAAAAAAGTGCCTTGCTGAAGTTGGTGACAAAGGTTTCTTTTCCACTCAACCAAAAGCAGCGAACAATAATGTCCCTTCTCCACATATGTGGACTTCAGGAAAACGAGATGTCAACTTTTCAACGAACAAAAGTAAAAACTCCTCTAAAAGCAACGTTGGTAAGGGGCTGAATTTACACGTAACTAACGGACACGCGATGTCCTAATCCCCACCGCCAATCCAAGAGAAGACAATTATTGTCTCCCTACAGTAGGTAGTCTGATTCTTTATTACTCCTCCTCCTGTGCTTTTCCACAAGTGCATTGGATGTTCTTCAAAGTAGGTGTTGATTATGCTTTGGTTGCTCTCTATCCACCAGTGAAACCACGTTCTTCAACGTTCCTTACCGAATAAATATGAATATAAAGTCAATCCAAACACAAAATTCCATTTCTCAGAGAGAAACAAATTCAGTAAAGATTTCAGTACGTCTATTGCTGTACTAATGCAAATGTTTATCCGAAAAAGACAAAATTAAACCAGGTTTCTCCTGAGGCTGTAGTGGGTTTCGCAAATTGTCGATAGTTCGTTTGATTCTTTTAAAGACGTCGGCAATTTTGGGTTTTGGGCTTGGTTTGGCTTCGTTGTGAGAAAATAAAATAAAACCAATAAAATAATAATAAAGAATAATAAAAATAAGTAAATTCATCTTTCCATGATGTAATTTATAAAGAAACCGGAAAGGGTTACTGGTTACATCCGAGATTTTATGACCCCACTTCCGGAAAGGACATAATCTTTCCACTTTACAACGAGAATGTTTGGACGTATTTTCAGCAGCTCTACTCATGAAGTAGAGGTTCGGCCATCACAACTAAGCGCGAAGCCGACTTGAGCTCGACCATCTTTACCCGTTCTTATCCTTACGTCCCATAAAATATTTCTGAACAAGAAAGGAAAACAGACATACTCAAGCGACAGTTAACTTTGTTTCAATACAATCAACATAAAAGGAATGAACGTCCGTAAGAGAAACACAAGATTTTTGTGTGGGTTTTCTATCTTATTTGTTTACATAGTTAATACGCACAGTCACCTAAATAAACACAAACAAGAGCCACAACCTTGTTAACTTACAAAGAAAGCTTGAATGAAAATTAGGAAAACAGTTAAAGTGGAATCTGATGGTGAAAATTTGAACAAAAGGGAATAATAACGAGAAAGGAAGAAAAAGTAACGAAAGAAAGAGAATTAAAAGGAAGGAAGAAAGATCGTTACAGAAAAAAAGATTGGATTGAAATGTGAGAAAAAGAGGAATTAGTTATTTTTATATATGACGAAGAAAGGAAACGAGAAAAAATGTGAAACAGGAAATATGTAAAATTATATGATGTCAAGCGGTTAGGGTATCGGCGAGTGTTGCCAACGAAGGTAATTTCGCTTCAAATTCATCCATTGGCATGATTTGGTATAGATGCTTGGATAAGAGAAATAAATAAAAGTACAAAAATAGATTTTTATTTTTGGTGTTAAGGAAAATAATTTTCTTTTATTGGAACATAATTCAGCAGTTACAGGAAGTTAATATACCAAACCTGTCTATAAACAACTAATTGCCAGTTTTATTTGCAGGCATTGTTTCTAGTTTAGGGTGTTGAGAATTTTTGTCGTTTTTATGTAAAGGACTTGCGATATATTCTACTTATTGTTATAATCGACGCTAAGGCTATACATTCCTGATATATATATATATATATATATATATATGTATATATATATATATATATATATATATAACTTCAAATGTTATTCAAACACTCCACTTTTTAATATGTGTATATTTTTTGATAGACGACTTCCAAACAGTTCTGCCTAACCCATCTCACCCACAAAGCTTGGGTCAACTCCTAATATGATTTTCGGGGACTTCGTAACGGTGCCACACGCTGGGATGGTCTCTGCGGGCGGATATTATCAAGAAGTAACCCTACCTTGCTTAAAAGAAAAAAAAAGAATAAAAAATAATGACATAGTGAATATTCAGACCAAGCAGAATAAATCCAAACTTTTCACTACAAGTGGGCGTGGCGAAAAGTTTTCGATTCGTCCTGCTTTCCCGCGTCCTCATATACACCATGATAGTTTTTTTTTGTTTGTTTTTTTACTAATGTTCACTGAATACCAGGCCCAAGAACCACTCAAGGTAGAGGGTTACTGCGTATCAACGTAAGGAAAAGCGTTAGGAATATAGAATTGAAGTATACTTTAGAAAGAAACAGGAAGCAAGGGATACACTTCTACTCCTGTTCTAAAGACCGGGAGGAGTGTAAACCGGACGATAGGCGAACCTATCTACCCCTATTGTTGGAGGAGAGAAAAATAGAATAAAATAAATAATTAGTGAATAAAATTAAAGAGTTTCGGTGCAGACATTAGAAGTAGAGAGGTGAAGCAGACTTTAGAAGGAACCGGAAACCCAATCCTAAACAAGGAACAAGGAATAAACGTCGACTCCTATTCAAAAGACTGGGGAGTTGTGTGAACCGGTCGATCTTCAACCTAAGATCTGAAGATCGCGATGAAGCGTTAATCTGTCACTATGAAGTGTTGATTCGTATGTCCACAGGGTTTATATGTATAAAAGCTCTACTTCCCAAACTGATCATTCTCCCCTATAAATATAGAAAGAATTAAACGATATATATGATAAATATGGCATATAATAAATATGCTATGGGAATTTCAACTGATGTGTTTCTATTAGAAATATTTACAATAACATATTTGGTGAGTCGAGATTTTATCATGCATATCAAAAATTATATTTTTTAATTTCAGATCTATAAAAATTACCATGGATCATACGAAAAAATATTATGTTAAGACAGAAAAAGATATTGTAAAATTATGGAAATATAATTTTAGAAATTATGTTTTGTGATTTTAGCGAATACTCGTTGTCACTTTCGTAATGCTCATTGTAGTAGAGACTTTGTAATCGCAGATACAACTATAATAACGCCGTTGAACAATACTGGTGTCAGACGCCTTCGAATAGCACTCGTATGAAAAGTAACCACTGAATAGTAATCCGTATATGAATAGTATTGCGAATCAGTCAGTCAGTTATGTGCCATGCGTGATATACGCTTATGCGATCATGTATCTTACAATACATGACTGACGAGGCAGATTTTTCCTGCAGTAGGTTGCCATTTCTTTACGAGGTAGACCATTTGCCATCCAAGGCTATAGAACCCGGTCTGTCCTGCTATTTACCCATAGCTGGGTGGGGAGAAGAATAGGATTCACACCTTTCCCAGCGATCCGTATAGTAATAGAGGATAGTGTAGAAATAGTGATCACTTAGACGCCACGCTAATTCCTATATATATATATTTCCTTTGCCATCAAGTGATGTACTTATTCAAAATGGGATCACCTATGTTTGCTCTCTGGTGATCAGTGATCGAACTCCAGTGTCGGCAACGACACTTTATGCCTATACAACATTATGAAAAAAGAAATAATAATAATAATATAGAGATTACAGAATTATAAAGAACTCGACGATCTTTTTGATGACTACATACGATTTTGAATTCAGAACTTTCCTTTTCCTAGACTGGTTACAAATTGCAGCTGAACAGCCTAGTCTGCCTTGCTATTTAACCCATATTTGGGAGGGATGATGAGATGGAATCATTTCTTAAGAGTATTTGCGCGAGAGTGAAAGTAACGAACTCAGCAAATTTTATATAAAAACGCTGAAACAGTAAAACATTTCCTACCATCATTAGCAGTAAAAGAAACAAAAAAATTACAGAATAATAAATACTAACTTTAGTGATGTCATCGAACACTTGTTGCCACTTTTGTGATGTCAACGAATACTCGTTGTCACTTTCGTAATGCTCGTTGTAGCAGAGACTTTATAATCCCAAATACAAATATAGTACGCCGTTGAACAATGCTGGTGTCGGACGCCTTCGAATAACCTCGCACTAATAGTACTTGGTCGATAATACTCGCTCGAACAGTAATCCGTATAATGATAGAGGATAGAATAGAAATAGCGATCCGTATAGTAATAGAGAAAACTAGAAAAAGAGATCTGAATAGTAATAGAGGATAGACTAGGAATGGCGATCAAACTAGACGTCACGCAACTTCCTATATATGCGTTTCGTCTATAGTCATGTGATTAAATAATAGGATCGCCTGTATTTGCTCACTGGCGAGATCCCTTTCAAACTAAAGTGGCAGCAGCGACACTTTATTCCTATATAACACTAACAAAGAATAATAAATTGAGAAAATGTTTCATTCATATTTTTCAAAATCATTTTTCTGATATAATTATCTATCGAGAACTTTAATGCCTACTTCCGATATTACAACGAAAAAGTAATTCGACTAATATTAATGAGAATTATTATAATGTTAGCATATGATTAAAAATGACGGTAGTATTTACGTAAAGATAAATTGTACACACACACACACACACACACACACACACACACACACATATAAGTGGACATTGAGGTCAACACCCGGCGGCGACAGTCTGTTTCATGCTTAAACGCAATCGTCAAGTCACTTTTATATTTACGTACGCTCTGTCGCTAATATTGAGCATTTCAACCCATAAATATAGTATACCTTAAAACTATATTCTTATTATTAAAGAAAAGAAAAGCCGCATATGAAAAATAAAGTACAATGTATATTTTTGAAAAATCCACATTTTTACCCAAAACTTTTAAAGAGAAAAGAGAAGCCTCAAACGTTTTTTTATTATAATGTCGATTTTTTTAATAATATATATTATACTTTATTTTCCATATGCGGCTTCTCTTCTCTCTTTAATACACACACACATATATATGCGTGTGTGTGTGTGTGAAAATATTCCAAGAAAAGATTCAAAAGAAATTTCGCTTGAAGATCGAACAGAGCTTACTTTAATTCAAATAATTATATTGAAGTTTTCGGCTCTTGTTTTGAAACATGAGAACTCTTATGTAGCGTGTTGGAATCATATTTTTAAATAAATAATTATAATCAATTCAATTTATAGATCTGATGATTTGGATTGTGATTACGACTCCAATGTAATAAATTATAACCATGGAATATTAGTGTTTGGGCCTTTTATATAATACTCTTACTCTGTCCTGGACATTGAGTTCTACCTGGATTCTATCATCTTGGGAAATTATATATATATATATATATATATATATATATATATATATATATGGTAGAGATTATAGTTGTTCCAACAAGAGAAAAGTATATTTTAAAGAGAAAACAGATTTTTTTTTTTTATCGAGGCTTATCTTTTCTCTGTAAAATATACACTTCTTTCTTTATAATTGTTCCAAATTATAATCACTCCCTTATACATATAGTGCAACCTCGGTCTTCGAACGTCTCATATGTCGAACAAATCTCAAAATTTGAGATGAAAATGCCTCAGTTATCGAACAAATTTTCGGTTCTCGAACAACATTGCCGAACCGAGTTAACCCGAACAGAAAAATTTCTGAGTCGACTGCCGTATTGTATATATTCGAGTGTTATGTTGTGCTTTTTCCCCCAATTTTATTTTACTGTAACTTTTTTCTCTACGCAGAAATAAAAAAAAAATAGTTAAATATTCCTGTTTTACTAATAGATTTTTTTTTTACTCCTGTGGTTGTGGAGACTTCTGGGGTTATTGGCCCTCGTTCGATGGCGTTCCTTCCCAGGATTGGCGCGATGGCGTCTCGATTAAGGGATGAGCCTCGCGAAACGGAGTGGCTCTTGCAGCGTGTCTCACTGGCGATGGTTCGAGATAATGTTTTCTCCATCATTGTGGCTAGTAGAGGATAGTAAAAAAAATGTTTATAGTTACTTTGTTCAAACTTTTTTCAATAAATAATTTCTATTGTTAAAAAAAAAAAAAAAAATTTAGAAAAATAGTTTCGGTTTAGAACGGCCTTCAGGAACGAATTAAATTCGTGAACCGAGGTTCCACTACATATACATATATATTATAAACGTCGAACGAAATTTATGCTTAATAATTTATCATCATCAGTTGTAATAATGACATGAAACTTTATTATTTTGCTCACATTTCCAATAAAAAAATTAAATTTAAAAAAATTAGTTCATATTTTAATCTTTAGATTTATTCCTAATTTGGTTTGAATTATAACATGTCGTTATGGAGGGCGACCTCTTGATAATATCGGCTTAGGAAGACGATCCCAACATGCAGCACCGTTACAAAGTCCCTGAAAATCATATATTAGGTTGACTTAAGCTTTGTGGGTGAAATTAGTTAGACAGAACTGTTCGGAAGTTATCGATGCTTGTGCGACCACGAAGTCGCAAGTCATCGTGACCGAGGGCTTCAATGTACTGGTTTGTTTAATTACTGAGCACACCAGATTATGCGTTTTCTCCGAGAAAATATAACTAAGATCTGCTCAGCATCCGTGGGTGATGAACAAAGATATGCCTGAGCGGGCGTCTAAAAGTGAGATTAGCTAGACACCAAAGCAGATAGGCATAGTCGGGTACGAGCGGCTAGCCATAAAAGTGTGTTTACAAACTTTCAATAGAAACGCGTATTACTTGATTGCACTCGTTAGAATAGCCATTAAAATAAAGAAAAAAAGACAGATGCAATATTCGCCCATTAACAGGTACGTTGAGGAGAGAGTCGAGGATGTCATAATTGGGTGCTTTTCGGCATCGCCAAGAAAGAAATGATGGTAGGACATGTGCCAAAGTGTTTGCATTTTGTAGTCTAGACAAGTACGAGTGCCCAAGTCGCCATGTTTATTATTCTGGAACCAAACCAAAGGTAGATAAAGTACCTATCACGAACACACAAGGAAGAACAACATGTATTGTTTTGTTGTTTTCAAATCTCACAGCTATGTCGGTCTGAGTGTCATAATCCAGAAAATAAATATCTAATTAGCGGAGCGCATTAAAATTCTGACTAAATGAAGATTTATGATTGATGAAAGCAACTGTCAGACAATAGTATTCTAAAAAATTCAAAATATTTAGACATGTTATATGCCATGCGTGATACACGCTTAGGTGAGCATGTATCTTTTGATACATGACTGACGAGGCAGATTTTTTTCTGCAGTAGGTTGCCATTTCTTTCTGCGGTAGACCAGTTGCCATCCAAGGCTACAGAATCCAGCCTGTCCTGCTATTTTACCCACAGCTGGGAGAGAAGAAGAGGATTCATACTTTTCCCAAGGGTATTAGCATATAAGAGTACTAATTGCTTTATAATATATAATCTCCAAACTGCTGGACAATCTTCTTACAGATAAAGAAGAGACTTGAAACGACGGAAATATGGTTCTACTGACTAATGCTGAGAATTCCATAGACAGAGTATGTGAACATTTTTAAGGAAAACAAGAATAAAAAGGGAAGTGATAATGAGAAAATAGAGTTGAAATTTCTAGGTCACATAATGAGGAAAGACTGCTTGGAGAATTTGACACTCACAGGACATTAAAGTCAAGAGGGACAAGGGAAAACAGCGAGTAACCAACCTGACGAGTTCGTGTGAAGGGATGGAAGAATGTGGGAAAATAAGGATGTCAAAGGTTAATTAGCACAACAAAAGACCGAAAGTTGTGGAGGGATATGATCAGCCATGTCTTGAAAGGATTATTCAGATAAAAGAAGATTCTAAAATGTTTTCTCTTCTTTTGAATGAATAACAAATTTTATTAAACTATTAAACAAACCCAGAGTATCAGATTTTTCAAGCCGTCTTTCCTCATTATGTGTCCTAGAAATTTTAACCGTCTCTTTTTGATGTCAAGTATAAGTTTCCTTATTGTTTACATTTTCTATAAAACGTCATTGTTGCTCACATGCTCGGTCCATTGTATTCTCAAGCATCCTTCTGTAGAACCACATTTCTAAAAAAAATTATTAAGGGCTATAAAGTACAGGGGTCTGTGAAGAACTTTGATCGTCTATGTCATGAAGAACCAACCATCCAAAGTAGTACTGGTATTTTTCTTGAATGGAATCTGCCAAGCGTTTTGGCCCACAGCGTCTGCAGACAAATGTATATGCATTCGCTGTCTGTAAGTTAATGAATATTAAATCGCGAAAGAGAAAAAATAGTTTCCCATTCAACAGGAGGTGACAAAAATATATCCTATATTTTAATTATGACGCCGAAAATGGAGCACTGTTGTCATATTTGGGCGGGAGCTGCCCAGTCCTCACTTTCCAGTCTCGAGAGAGCTCAAAAGCGTCTCCGAGTCCTTGTAGGTGATGAATTATTTTGCCCCCACCAACCTGTCTCTCACAGGCGGGATGTAGCGAGCCTCTCATTGCTCTATCGCTACCTTCCATGGAAAGTGCGCGGACGAACTACATTCCCTTGGTTCTGCCAGGTCTAACCTTAACGGCTAGAACCCGCCATTTCACTTACATTTTAGCAAACCGTCCACATTACCTCCGTATTTCATCGTCGAGAAGTCAGTTCCACTCGAACAGCTTCTTCCCGCGAACCACTGCTCTGTGGAAAAAGACTCACAAGAGAATGTTCCCCCCCATCCCTACAATCTTAACCTTTTCAAGTCCAGAGTTAACCGTTATTCACCCAACCCCCGTACACACACACCTATCCGTATAAACGATCCCTTAACGTAACTCTTTACCTCGAGTGTTCCCGGGCTTTATACATGCTGAACCGTAAAAATAAATAAGACTTTGATAGGTACAGATATCTGTTAATAGGTTACATCACACACACATATTGGATTCGTTTTCTTCGGCTTATCAACTCTTTGTAGGTTATTTAAAGCCAGAAAATATGTTTACCTTGTAAGATTTTTTTTTTTTAGATAATGATTTTAATGATACAAGTTTGACTAATGACTCATAGCTGGGGAGACAAGGGGTAGATTCATACTTTTCCCAAGGGTATTTGCGCGTAAGTGAATATATAACGACCCCAACAGGAATTGGAACTCGACTCTTCGATTAACAATTCCGAGCCATTATCCATTACACCAACCGCGCATCCAAGCTTACAGCACTTGGTATTCCCAAGCGGTCACCCATCTAGGTAATGACCAGGATCGACGTTGCTTAACTTCGGTTATCGTACGAGAACTTGTTTCAAGATGATGTGTTCATAAAACAAACACAAACATTATATATAAAAATCGTATACCACACGTTTCGTCATTTAAAAGCACTTCTTCAGACTAGCGTTATATTATATATATATATATATATATATATATATATATATATATATAGCTGAAGTGAATGAAAAGCCAACAAATGTCAGTTATAATGATGTCGATAACTAGATTTAGCACGAGGTCACGATTATAGCACACCAGGCGACAGATATAATTACGCGTGCGTGCAACCTGCGACAAAAGCTCATGATTTCGCTAAGGTAGCATATTAATTTCACGCGAGTACTTGTCCTCTTGACAGTTCTTCTTAATTACGAAAAAAAAAAAAAAAAAAAAAAAAAGAGAAGGGTTAAAACACTGTCTGCGATCTGACCGAAATGACCGAGGTATTTTTAAAGCCTACGTGAAACATTAGATTAAAGTGAACGTTCCTGGTGTCATAATTTGCACAATGTGAGGAAATCATTCAGCCAGCACTCGAATTTGAATTGGGAAACAAATAATGCGCAATGTTCATGAGGCCCGAAGGAAAACTAGATAAGAAAATTGAAAAATTTGGATTAAATAACAAGGAAACTGACACTGTCAGCAAGACTCGGAATACACCGACTACATTCCTTACAGGTTGATCACAGCCGTCACAAAATGGACCACCACACGACTAGAGCCTAATGGACCACCACTCGAGTAGAATCTAACGGACTCGGATATAAAAACCAAATTCTATATTTGACATAGACTCTCGTGCAAAATGAATCTGTGTCTAACTTTTTGAGTCTCGTGCAAATCAGACCAGTGTCTACCTTTTTGAGTCTCGAGCATATCGGACCAGTGTCTACCTTTTTGTGTCTCGAGCATATCGGACTAGTGTCTACCTTTTTGTGATTCGAGCATATCGGACTAGTGTCTACCTTTTTTGAGTCTCGAGCATATCGGACCAGTGTCTACCTTTATACTGGTTCATTACAGTTTTTGGTCCATCAGACTTGTATTCGGAATTAAATCATCCAACAATGGTTGAGATGTCGTTAACTCTCCGTAAGTACCGGAGGTTATTTGAACTCTCCACAAAACGTCTTTTTTGAAACTTAATAATTCATTTTTTAATACTAACCCCTTAATTCGGTGTTTTGAAATAAAAAAAATTTTCTATTTTTATTTATCCTATGAAAAAAAACCCAGAAAAAACAAAACAAATACAATATATAAAAAATAACTTTTATGAACTAAATGATAAATCTATAAATGGTGTGTTAAATGGTGTGTTTGAAAAGTCAAGGAAACTAACGCTGCAACAGTGCCCAACACTAGTAACGGAAAGTAAAATTAACCAATCTAACCTAACCGAGGAGGTGGGGTAATGAATAGCGACTAGGTTTGGGGAATCGGAGAGTCGAGTTCGAATACCAGTCGAGTTTATTAAATTCACTTACGTCACTTGATAAAAAGTATGAATCCATCTTTTCTCACTTGGGTAAAATAGCAAGCAGACTAGGTCCTATAGCCTTGGGTGGCAACCGGTGTAGGCAAAGGACAATTCTGGAGTCAAAACCTGAGGAGGGTCGTTTGCTTCCTCCACCTCAGTTATGGATAAAATAGCAAGACAAACTTGGTCGCATAGCCCCTAGGTAGCGACCGGTGGAGGAGAAGGACGACTCTACATTCAAAACCTGAAGGCCTAGTGTACGGACCGAAGGCGACTTACACCATATTCCGTGGTCTTCGGTCGTTGATCAAGAACCTGGGGAGGAGATGGGCGCTGCCAGGTTATCTGGAAGCCCACTGAAAAGATCATGCGGAAGAAGAATCAAAGTCTACTTCTTTCTACAGATTCCCCACCCCGCTATGACTGAAGCCGTCGTGGGTTAAAAACAAACCAAACCAAGGAATCTTATTTAGCATAAATCATTGTATCGTAAAAATGATTGATATATTGCAGATGAAAGAAAAGAGAAGGAGGAATATTGCGATTACTTAACAGATTCTGGGTACTTTTCTAGTTATCTCATATTGGAGTTTTAAGATGAATTTATACATTTTGCCGATATATACGTGCACACATAAATTCATAGAGCATTTGCCTATACCAGTAAAGAATAAAAGAATTTATTTGGTGTCCAAAAAACAATATAAAAATGTAAGACAATTAAAACTAATTTTAACTTTAGCTTTGTTCCATCATGTTCTGATAATTTTTGCCAACTTAGCAATTCTATCTTCCCGGAACGTTTAATCTTTGTCTGCAACAAACTGCGATAGGCATTGCAATCTTTCATGGGAATGATTTTTTTTCTTTAAAGATTGAAATAAATGTTCATCAAATGCGCATTCATCGAATAGTAAATATAGATGAAAGAGTAGTAACTTCCTCGTTGATTGAATATTATGCTTTTCCCCCTATTGCGGTCTTCACTTCATCTAATTCGGAACAGTATTAGTGTGAATCAAGCATTTGATTCTCCGGAAGTAATTCATAAGAGAAAATAGATAACATTGTTATACTTGTAAGAGAATCAGCTTTTGGTTCAATTTGTGGTAACTTATTTCGTTCGATCTTGTAAAGAATCCAGTATTCATCCCCTGTCACAATCTGTTTCCAAAATGGAACATTTCGGTTATGTGGAAGCCATACATTAAAGTGACTAACATACCCAAACTGGTACAAATGATTCAAAGCACGTGATATTTTAATTCTTCTCTGTGCACTGTCCCTTCATACGTGGGCGATCATGGCTCTCCACAACTTCCTATTCCTTGTGCTCTTAGTAACGTTTGTCTTTTTACCCTTCCTCCAGCTCCCGTTCCTGTATCCATTCACACAAACTGACCAGCTAAGTGGCCCACTGTCTCCCCTTATATCTGTTTCCGATATTGTAATGATAATGGTAATAATAACCGTTTCCTTATAAAGAAACATTCGGTAGTCAGTGACCGAGCAGCCAGTGCCACTTTCAGTTGAAATGTATGAAAAGTTTCTCTTAAAAGATTTTGCCAGGAAAATAGGTTTTGTCAAGACCACTGTTATTGCTCGTTCCAGTATTGATGGAGGTTTCCGTTCTATCCTTTTGTCTGAAGTAGTGTGGGATGTTAATATCTTGATTGCGCTATTATTTTCTATTTGGGTCACATATGATAGCCATTTTAGTTGCGGTTGCTATGGAAACTCCTATGTCCTAGGTATGACGATAAACTACATACGGCAGCAAAGCCTCTGATCGGAAGGTTTTGAGGAGCGTGGAACCACCACTTAATTGCTGTTCTTCCCAGGTCCACCGTGGCAGCACCTGCTAAAGTCCCAGCTATGGCCAAATAATGAACTCCCAAACAAAAATCAACATTATATTTTTATAACAAAATTACGAGCAACAATTTCTATAACAAAAACTACAATCAATACAATAGTAAAATAGTATAAAAATATATCTTTATAGTAAAATTACCAAAAATACATTTTATCATCTACAAATTATATCTATAAAACAAACGATTAACCGGAATTTATAAAATTATCTACAAAATCTGTAGTTGAAAGCATAAAATTAGGTTCATATGCAACTAAACAAAATCAACCAACGAAACAAACCATTGAACACTTATAAGTTTTTTATAAGAGCAATAAGAAGGAGTTTTCAACAAAGATAAAAGACGGCTAGAAACTAAAAGTAGTGAGATAATTCAAATATCTTGGCTAGATCATCAGTGAATAGGGCTTCAGAACAGAAAGAATATCAAGAGCAGCTGTCGCAAATCTCAAGACCATCTGGAAAAATAAGAATTCCCGCCTTTGTCTTAATCTTTCGGTACACCTGTGAACCTTGGACATTAACAGCAGAATTACAACGAAAAAATCCAAGACTTAGAAATCAGGTGCGACGGAAAGCATCCCTACATAGACCACATCACAAATGACGCAGGTGCGGGACACCATCAAACAAGAATCTAGACTATTGGAAGACCTCATAATAACCATCAAGAAGAGAAAGTTAGAATGCTAGGTTCACATAAGAGTCAACAATATTGCCATTGCCATCCTACAAGAATCCGGCCTACGGCCACATCGCGTTGAAACACTGATTCTTGTCTGATCACTGAAGTTAAGCAATATTGAACCTGAGTTAATTAGTAAGTCTTATATCAGAAAACCATTATCTCCAAAAAATCTTAGAATCCAAAAATATGTTTCTGCTTTAAATGATTATTAAACAAATCAATAAAAAAAAAAAAAACTACAAAATACCGGCGTACGGCCATTTCACATTAAAACACCAGTTCTTCGTACGATCATTAAAGTTAATGTTGTAAGCGTGAATGTGCAGGTGATGTAATGGTGCAGAATTGGAACTCAGAGTGTCACGCGTAAATACTTTTAGGAAAGCTATGAATCCCCCAGCTGTGGATTAATTAGTAAGACTTGTATAAGTAAATCATGATTTGTCTATATTTCTGAGATGAGGTATTATGTACACTATTTACATTATTCGAACTATTGTCCTCATCTTTGTCGCCATATTTATTACAACGCTTCGGCCGGTGTACGCTCCGGCCTTCTTCAGGTGGTTGAAATGTCGAACTGAACCCTTTATTTCGCTCACTGGGGTAGACTGTTCTAGTTTCACGCGCCATGTTTAATGGGTGTCAGTTGCCAGTTATCTCCTGTTAATCCCCCTGTCCAAGTTCTCCATTGAACTCACACTCTTTGGGTCCTGTCACTGGATCTAACCAATGCCTTTATCCACTGTACCATGTGTCCTTGAGGACATCTGGGTATGAATTTCTGGGTATTATAAACCTAATGTTTTCAGCAACCATTTTTTACCAGTCTACTCATGTCAGCGAAATAAAGGGTTTAGTTCGACATTCCAACCATCTGAAGAGGACCGGAGCGTACAACAGCCGAAACTTTGTAATAAATATGGCGACAAAGATGAGGACAATAGTCCGAATAATGTGAATAGTGTAAATCATGATTATCACCAAAAATTTCTTACAATCTAAAAATATTTCCTCGCTCTAAACGATCTGTAAAAGGTTGATGAACCATAAAAACAAATCAAACTTACAAGGTTCCACCTTAGGCAAATGAAAAGAGCCAGACAGATTGTTTTGTTTTGTTTTACGGTATACCAACCTCATTGGGTTATTTAATGTCGACAAGAATTTATTGCTGCTAGTAATTTTTTCCAAAAATGTATTGCTGCTAATATATTTTATTTTTTCCAAAAATGTATTACTGGTAATATTTTTCCTCAAATTTATTGCTAGTAATAATCTTTTTTTATAAAAATGTATTGCCGGTATCAAAAGCCATTTTTACACTTTCATAGTTTTTTGACACTAGTTTGTGGGTTAACTATTTGCCCATAGTTGGGAACCTAACAGGTGCTACCACCGCGGATCAGGGTGTACCTGGGAAGAACAGCAATTAAGAGGTGGTTCCACGCTCCTGAACACATCCTGATCAGAGGCCTTACTGTTGAATGTAGTTTATCGTCTTACTCGGGACGCGGATGTAGCTTATCGTCTTACCCAGGACGCGAGGCAGACAGAGGAAAAATTATGCTGACAAGGTCATTGAGTAGACGAAGACCATTCATAGAGACACAAACATTGGCATGCACCCAAGACATCTGGAGGGATCTTGTCAGGTGCTGAGCTGTGATGCCGGGCGATGTTGATAAGTTTTCATCAAAATAATAAGGAAAGTCTGAAGTGAGAGATAAAAATAAACAAATGACTAAATCATTTGCTAACAGCGATAGCACATATTTGTGTGTGTGTACACGCACAATAATACTCTGTTACTCAGTATAGCATAGTAATATATATCCTTTCAGAGGACATTTATCAAGTTACTTAAAAATTAAAAAAAAAGAGAAAAAATAAGCTAACGTTGCTTTTATGAAAATGAAACGTCAGCGACAGGTGAGACACGATAACCGGTGTTATGCAATTACGCGGTAACCGAGTCTTACGTCAGAGTCGAGGTCAACGAAACGCTCGTGTACAATTCCGCCTACCCTAGATTTTGATTGTGTTCACCTTCCTTTAAGTTTTGACTGATTCAGGTTTTTTATCTATTTCTTTAAATCAATCTACGAGCAAAGAAAGCTCTTCAGTGAGTGAAGGTGTTTTGATGAAAGAAGAGAAGGGAGATAAATCATGACAACTCGTGAATAATTTGAATAGCGTTTAGAGTCGCGTGAATGGCATCAATTGTCACTTTGCAAAAATTAGTTCAGCGTAAGAGCAGCACTTTGACATCTGTTCTCTTTGGTAGATTTTACAAACTCTCGAGAGATACAAGGGCATCAACCAGATACTCGTGAGAAAAACTTTTCCCTAAGGTTTAAGCGGCCATTGAAAGAAAACCTTTTTAAAGACTATCTTTTGCTATTCAGCATTTTTGCTCATAAAATACAACGAATGCAAACAAATGCACAGAGAGTGTGTGTGTGAAGACATAAATATATTAAGGCTAATGTATGGAGAAATATTAAAACAGATACGTCTTTCTGTATTCTAGACATTTTATTTTTTAAATCAATTCACCCAAGCAAGGCGATAATGCTATAAAGATGCAAATGAGTGCCAAGAGTGAAAGAGAATAAGACTAAGATGAACGGAAATGCAATCCTAAGCAGGGAACAAGGGATGAGCTTTTACTCCTGTTCAAAAGACAGAGGAGGAGTGTGAACCCGGCGATAAGTGAACTTATCTACTCCTATTGATGGAAAATAAATAATTTCAGCGTTTAGGCGGAGGTGTTAGAAGTATAAAGCTGAAATAGACTTTAGAAGCAACTGGAAACCCAACCCTAAGCAGGAAACAATGAATAAGCCCCTACGATTGTTAAAAAGACTGAGAGGAGGGTGAATAGTACAATAGGCGAATCTATCTACTCCTATTGAGGAAACAAAAATAATTAGTAAAACAAATTTCAGAGTTTAGGCGGAGACGTTAGAAGGATAGAGTTGAAGTAGACTTTAGGAGCAGGAGACCCAATTCAATATATGATCAGTTAGTCACACGTGTTGCACGTTTAGTGCGGTCATACATCTTTTGATATATGAATGACAAGGCAATTTTTTCCCGCAGTAGGTTACCATTACTTTCTGCGGTAGATTTGCGCGTAAGTGTATGACGAACTCGGAATTCGATCTCCCCAATCTCTCATTCCGAACAGATATCCATTACACCATAACGCAAAGCCAGCGTATGATGAAAGTGAATTTATACATTTTTTTGTTCATGAGAATTTACAACAAAAATATTAAACTCTATTAGATTGTTTATTTACAAGGGTACTTTTATATTTACAACACTCTAAAAACTAGTACAATTAAAACTAATGTAATGCAATATTTATCATTTACCATTTCATAAAATATTAAATGTGAAAACAATTTTTATTTACAAATTTATAAACCTTTACTAGATTATTAAAATATGTGAACCAACTATAAGGAAATCCTTATTTACCTTTCTTTCTTTAAGTATTTCATCCCAGGCAAGGCGGGATGCCACTAATACGCAGGGGGTTACAGAATGGGAGAGAGAGAGTAAAGGGGTGTGATAGAGGAAAGGATGAAGAGAAGGGCAGGGGATAGTTCAGGGCATCTGAAGATGTCGATTGACATTACATTTGAATAGTTGGAGATTATAGCTATCAGGGAAAAAAGTAATAGGAAGGGAATTCCACAAACGAGAGGTGCAAGACATGAAGCTATTGGAGTTGAAGAGACGGCTGCATTGAACAGTTTCTACAGTGAAAGGGTGGAAGCGTGATAGCAGCCTAGTAGCACGCTTAAATTCATGCAGTCTGGGAACTAGGGAAAGTTGCACGTCGGAGCAGTTACCGTGAAAGTATTTGTAGAAAAGACAGAGGGAGGCGACGGCATGTCTGTGAGAAAGCGACTGAAGACGAGATGCCAGGTCGGGATCAACCACATTGCTTATCCGTCTCTGGATCTTGAGACAATTAGCCGATGTTTTGCCAACCATTCCAGTAAATAATATTAAATTATTATTAAACAATAATTAAATAAAAAATCTAATAAATAAATAGTGTTTATTATTTTTGTTATCAATTATCATGAACAAAAAAAAAAAAAATGTGTAAATTCACTTTCATATGTTCAGGTTTTATTACAATTATAATAATCGGTTTTTAAGTAGTATCTCTCTTATCAGGGTGTCCTAGGATTAATTCCTGACGCATAAAATATGCCTAAAAGGGAAATTCGTAGTTACATGTACGCGAGACACCCCACCTTTAAACTCGGCCTTGTGCCACATTTGAATGAGCGTGTGGTTAAATACAAAAAAAAAAAAAAATTGTGCACGCATGTAATTAAATAATTTATCCTGGAAAATCTATGGGAAAATATATTTTTCAAGTTTACTGTTTTATGTATTTTAAATATTTGGTCCTTGTATTTAAATTCATTTTTGAATATAAAAAAATAAGTTTCTCTAGATTCATTAAGTAAATTATTGAAGAAAAATTCCACATATTTCTGCATTTCTTTTGAGTTTTAAGAAAAGAAGATGTCAGTTGTTTTTTGTTTTTTTTTTAATACCGAAAGCTAAACCAAGAGTTACGGAGCGATTTTTTTGTGTCGGTATTCGGCGAAGCTGATTCTTCAACCGAAATTTTTTTTTTTTTAAATGTTCTCGTCTAGTAACTTAAAAGTCTTCAGATTGTTGATAAAATATTGCAGAAAAAAAAAAAAAAAAGCTCCAGAAAAAGAAATCCCATAAAAAAGTCACAGAAGTCATAATGAATTCTTGAATAAATAAAGGAAAAAAAAAAAAAAGGTTCACACCTAGTCTTGCCGACAAGAACACAAGACTGTGGTAGAAATTAAATACTTATTTAAAAAAACAACAAAAAAAAAAAAAAACAACATAAAAACAGACTATTTACTTAAATAAATTATTAGGTTGGTGCAAAAATAATGACGTAATAATGTCGTTTTTTGACGTATTTTTTAACGTCAAAAAACGACACAATTACGTCATTATTTTTGCACCAACCTAATATATCCTTAAAATAACGTATAAACGGAAAATATATTAAATATAATTGTTAATTCATTTCATATATTGTCATGGTTTAAGGCATAAGATCGTCGGAGATTTGTTTATATATATATATATATATATATATATATATATATATATATATATATATATGTGTGTGTGTGTTATCAATGGTATTACCAGTGAAAAAGTATCTTAAAATACTGTTTCATTTATTACAATAAATTAAACAAGCAGTATCCGTGAAAATTTCACAGCTTTCGTATTTTAATTTTTCGATGAATCATAATCCTTAAGTTACTGATTGAATAGGCAGCATTTCCTATCGTACAGTAGGACAGACATCACGTAACAGTTCAGTACTCTTTACTTTGTTTCAAACGAAGTTTTTCTATCTCTTAATGTAAATGAGAAAAGTGATCGAAATTCCATCGTAAACCTGTGCATTGATTGTTTCAGTTAATGATTTCCAATATAAATTTCCTATCAAATTGAAATCCAGACGGTTTGGTGGCTTTGTCATTGAGTAGATATGCCCTTCCTGAAAACGGTCTTTAACACTCTTCTTTATGTGCTGTGTCCCCTCAGGGCGTAGGAGATCATGGCTCTCTACATCTTCCTGTTCTTTGCGGCTTTAAATAAATTCTGTTTTTTCTTTAATTCTAAACCTTGTTCCGTCATTAATTTACTTAAGCTCATCAAGTATGTTTTTCGCTGTTTTCACCTGTCCCTGTTGACCTCAATCTGTCCTGTGAGTATCAGATTTTCCAAACCCTTCTTCCACATTATGTATCCCAGAAATTTCAACTGTTACTTCCTGATATTCATAAGTTTCCATTTTGTTTCCATTTTCTCTAAAACCTTGTCGTTTGCTCACATGATCGGGTTTATGACAGAAACATATATCTTAATAAATTTTGTATCTTCGTTATTTCTTCTAAACCCTGTTCCGCCATCCATTTACTTAATCTCATTATGTTATGCACTGTTTTCTCTGCCCTTCTTTTCCGTAATCTGTCAAGTGAGTATCAAATTTTCCAAGCCCTCCTTCCTCATTATATGCCCCAGAAGTTTCAACTGTCACTTCCTGATGTTAAGTATAAGTTTCCTTTTTGTTTCCATCTTCTCTAAAACCTCGTCGTTGCTCACATATTCGGTCCATGGTATCCTCAGCATCTTTCAGAAGAAGTTTAGTTTTCTTCTTCATCTTTCAGGAAAATATCCAGCATTTCCTACCGTACAGTAGGACAGATATAACGTAACAGTTCAGTACACTTTTCTTTGTTTCAAACGAAGTTTTTCTATCTCTTAATACTCTGCTTAGCGTTTGGAAGGCATCTTTAACTACTCTGTGGAAAATGCTTTATCATCTTGAAAAATCATTCCATCACCATTAACGTTATATTCTATTGAGGTAAATGAGGAAAATGATCGAAATTCCATCGTACACCTGTGCATTGACTTTTGAGCTAATGACTATCATCTAATCCAGCCCATTATCTAACATGCAACTTCATATCAAATATAAGTGAGTAAATTTGGTTGTTTTTTTTTTTCTTCAGGTAGTCATCTTTAAGTGTCACTGGCGCCAGCAAAAAGATTCAGTATCGCCATGTTAGCCTATTCAAATTCGTGATTTATCGTTGAATATCACTTTCTTCCAATCATCCATGATTGCTCTCTGTAGCCCACTTTTAGCCAGCTTTCTTCTCGTTAGGAGTTTTTCATTTGGCTTTTTTCCATGTAAATCTGCTTTCATTCAACTAATTTCGTACAATTCTATGGGATTACGCGTGTGTTTACCATTTGCATGTAAAACTAAGCATTGGCTATTGAAGTAAGGATTGCCATCTCCCCGTGCCTTTCGACTGACATGCATCAACATAAAAGTATGCGCACACGTTTGTTTTCTTAAAGCAGCCATCATTATATGTTCCATTAAAACGTATCACTAGATAATCTCCAGCATCATCGCTTTGGCAAATCCAGAATCGTAATTCATCACAGATTATTACTTGCAACCAATCAAGATGGATTCCTCATTATTCATTGTAACCCGTTTTCTTCACGTTTGGTGTTAGAGAAAAGCCAAAATGAAAACCATTATTATGTCAATCCTGTTTCATTCAGACATTTTCTATAAATTTTTAAATAATTTCACCCCAGTCAAGGCAATAAAGCCGCTAAGATGCAAAGGGGGGGGGGTTACCGAGTGTTAGAGAATATGATAAAAATTCTAGAGATGAGATAAAACAATAAAAGACGAAGAATTAAGAAGACAGAAGATAACGATTGGCATTAATTTTCAAAAATTTAACTGCAAATTTAACTGGTAAGCAAAAAGCCGGAAGAGAATTCCAAAAGCGAAAACTGCTTATTTATATATAAAAATCATTAAGAAAATCCCATCTGTCTGTTTTCTTAAGGCAGCCATCTTTATATGTTCCATTAAACGTATCACTAGATAATCTCCAGTATTATCGCTTTGACAAATCTAGAATCGTAATTTATCACAGATTATTACTTGCAACCAATCAAGATGGATTCCTCATTATCCATTACAACCTGCTTTCTTCTTGTTAGGTGTTAGTACTGGTTTTCATCTGGATTTTCTCTATGTAAGTCCTGTTTTATTCAAGAAATCTCTTACAGTTCTATGACAGACATTGACTCCGGATTCCAATCCTTTGTTTTTCATTTTAATTTTTTTATGAATATTCTATTTCCAACCTATGTTGCATTCAGTTTTCTATCCTGACATTTTGACGTCTTACGTAGTCTATCCGAATATTTTTCTTTTTATAAGCTTCCTATTTTTTTTTTATAGTTCCACCAAATTTGAGACTCGACAGAGAGGAAACAATGAAAGTTTCTATAATGTCAAACTTACATCTGATCTCGAAAATGACCTACAATTTTTCGTTAACTGGGGCAATAAATGGCCTTCAAAACTAAACTACTCTCTTAATCGTCTTAATGAACTTTGTGGCCGATGTTAACATCCAGGGGAGGAACTCATAGCGCCTTCTCGGTGTAACGTTTTATACTAATATAATTTAGAACGATTATATCGAGTCAATTGCTATGTCTGCTGCTAAGAAGTTTGGGACATTGTATTTAGACAATTTTCTCGTCGGAATTTCTCTGGCATATTTATAAGTCTATCATTCATAGGTTCATTGAATATTGCTGCGAACATCGAGTTTGGTGTTTATGCTATATATCTACAGCTGTGAATTTTAATGCATCCAAAATGAAACACTGAATCAAAAGGAAAGGTGGTTCTCTGTGTAACGCCAGAAGTTTTTTCTCGCCCGAGTCCATCCTTCACATCTACAAAGCTACCATTTGTCCATGCATGGAATACTGTTGCCATATATGGTCTGGTGTCTGCCGTTCATCTCGTGGTTCTCGATAAAATCCAAAGACGGATATGCAATGTGATCGTTCCTGACTTGGGGTCTTGTATCTCGTGTTTTCGAGATAACAGAGAAAATAAACAAAGACAAACTCGTAGGTAAGTAAATAGGTTTACTATACACAGATACACTTAGCAATAGACTTAATGCTAACTCTCCTCAACTCCGGTTATTTATATAAACGGACGATTCCATTCATTTATGTCCTATTTGACAGGTCTAGACTCCAGTTACTTTCTCTGCGACGCAATGTGGCTTCCCTCTGTCTTTTCTATAAATATTTTCATGGCATCTGCTATGACGAGCTATTTTCACTGGTGCCCCCGACTGCGTGAATTTAAGTGTGCTAATAAGTTTACATCTCGGTCCCAACCTTTTACTGTCGAAACAGTTAAATGTAAGTTTGTTTAGTGGCATATCAACACCTGTATGGGTTAATGCCGAAATCTAAATATTTGGAACGCAACTGTATACCTTCAACTACAGATAAGATGTATTATTGGTCATTTTACTATAAAAAGGAGTTGTTGGTATTTTTTTAATGTAAAATGTATTGCTGCTGTTTTTACTATAAATTAGATATTTCTGGTAGTTTTACTATAAAAATGTATTTTTATACTTTCATAGGATTTTGGTTTTGTTTGGGGGGTCACTATTTGACTATAGCTGTGACCTTAACAGGTGCTACCACCCCTGGTTAAATTGGATCTGAGAACAGAAATTAAGAGGTTGTTCCACAATCCTCAATACCTTCAATCTCTCGATCAGAGGCCTTGCTGCCGAATGTAGTTTATCGTCATACCTAGAACCATTCGCCTCTGGAAAAGGGGTTGTAGGGAGAAAAATTATTCATCATCCAGAATTCCACGTAATTGTTTTAAAATGTTTGGTTTGGTTTGTTTCGTTTTGCATATCAACCTCAACGGGTCATTTAATGCCGACAACTTTTTTTTCTGGTAATATTTTTGTTTTTTCAATATTTTTTTTTCTCAAAAACGCATAGCTGGTAATAGTTTTTTCTCTTCAAAAATTTATTTCTGGTAATATTTTTTTTTACAAAGTATTTCTGGTATTAAAACCTATTTTTACACTTTTATAATGCTTTACACCTCAGTTTCGTGGTTAACTATTTGCTCATAGCTGGGACCCTAACCGGTGCTACTACCCCGGGTTAGGGCGGACCTGGGAACATCAGCAATTAAGATGTGGTTCCACGCTCCTCAAAGCCTCCTGATTAGAGGTCTTGCTGTTGGACGTAGTTTATCGTCTTACCCTGGACGCGGATGTAGTTTTTCGTCTTACCCTGGACGCGGATGTAGTTTTTCGTCTTACCCTGGACGGGTTTTAAAATGTATCAAGGCTGGGCAATGAAGACTGGTCAACATCAGCCCAGAACAACAAAGCCTTAATGAACACGAAATGAAATGTGATATTTTCGCAAATATATAGTAGGATATACTAATTTTGTTGTCATAGGTATTTTCAGTTGAAATTTATGTTAAAATATTACTTATATTTTAGTACTATAAATTATATATTTCATTTTTTCTGTTAAGTGAGGAAGGTTCAGTCTATCTGAAGATTTGTCGTCTCTCGATCCCCAGTAACAGCCACACGATATCTAACAGAAATATACAAACATATAAAAAAGCAATAATAAATCTAGCCTCTTCACAAGTAGAACCCCACCTTGAAAATGTTCCAAGAGGGTTTTGACGCCTCCAGAAACATAAAAAAACGTGTTAAAGAATTTGTATTTAGTCTTCCGCATCGTATATCCAATTTTTCTGCAAGATAGTAAATATCGTCAAAGTTATAAACTACAAAATTAGGCCCGTATGGTATTTCTCTATGGAAACTGAAGTCTTTCCTGTTTTTTCTCTCTAAACAATTCGACTAACACCTTCCTTATTGTGATGATAAAAATTAAAAACATAATTAAACGTTGTATCAACAGTGTGAGAGAGAAAAAATCTGGAAGAAAATAAGGCAGAGAGAAGGGAGAAGTGGAAAAGACAGAGAAATGATTAAAAAAGAAGAAATGAGAAAGAAAACAGGAGGTTGTTTGAAAGAGTGAGTGACAAAAGAGTTTTAGAAAAAAAAAAAAAACGAAGGGAAAGAGAAAAGAGAAATCGGACTAGTCAAAAAGGGGGAAAATGCGAAAATGATAGTGATGGAAGAATAATAATGAATATGAAGAGACAAAGTTTCGATGAGAAAGAGGGTGAAAGTTTGAGGAGAAAGAAGAGAAATAGAGGAAGAATACTGCGGTGATAAAAATGAAAAAAAGAAAATGAACTATTTGCTATTTGCAGAGTGAGGAAGATTGTAAGGGTGGGGGGCGAAGAGAATTGGAAAAAGAAGGAAAACAGTGAAACAATGAAGAAAGTGAAATGTTGGAAAGGACGTAAAAGAGATAAGTGAAACGGAAGGAAAAAAAAAAAGAAGAAGAAAATGAAAAAGTAAAGAGAACGATAGAAGCAGACTCGTCGGATGGAAGTAGAAGAAAGTTTGAGAAAAAATAACATAAAAAGTTAAGTGAAGAAGTAAGAATAAGGTTGAGAATGAAAAATAAAGATATGGAAGCTATTAAATGAGTAATCAAAGAATGCAAACAAGTTGGAAAGAAATAAAGCGACAAAAAAATGAAAAAAGAAATAAAAGAAAAAAACGAAAAAAACGAAAAGAAAAAAAAAGAAAGGAAAAAAAAAAGAAAAAACGAAAGGAAAAAAAGGAAAAAAACGAAAGGAAAAAAAGAAAAAAACGAAAGGAAAAAAAGAAAAAAACGAAAGGAAAAAAAAGAAAAAAACGAAAGGAAAAAACGAAAAAAAACGAAAGGAAAAAAAAGAAAAAACGAAAGGAAAAAAAAGAAAAAACGAAAGGAAAAAAAAGAAAAAACGAAAGGAAAGAAAAAAAAGAAAAAATATACAGAAGAATAATATGGGAAATGGAAATCGAGAGAGAAACAAATAAATAAAGAGGTATTTTAGGAAGAATGTTCTAGGTTGAATTGTCCTTGGAGAATGGCCGCGTGAAGATGTAAGTTGGTACCAAAAAGTAGGAAAGTTGAAAAGTAAGTGGTTGGCCTCCATTTTTTCCTTTCTTGAGGAGCTGCATTTCATCACGAACAGAGTGGGTCGTTGCTCCAATCAGATTTTATTATTATTATTATTATTATTATTATTATTATTATTATTGGAAAGAAAGGGAAGAGGGATAAGGATAAAAAATGCTGAATGGGAGATTGTGTTTCCTTGAAGACCAATGTAGAACGTTGACGTTCACAAGAGTGCGCGTTCGTGGGCGAAGGATGTAAGAGGCAAGGTGAGTGTAAACAGAGAAAGTATATAAGTAGACTAAGTAAATAAGGAAAAGGGACAAAATATTATCAGTGGATCTAACTGGAAGTCGGATTTAACGATTTCAAACAGAAAATAGCGAATTGGAGCAAAAAATGAAAAGGAAGAAAAGATATAATAAAAACAAAGTGAGAGAGAGAGAAAAGTAGAGAGAAAGTGAGAGAGAGAGAGAGAAAAGTAGAGAGAAAGTGAGAGAGAGAGAGAGAAAAGTAGAGAGAAAGTGAGAGAGAGAGAGAGAAAAGTAGAGAGAAAGTGAGAGAGAGAGAGAGAAAAGTAGAGAGAAAGTGAGAGAGAGAGAGAGAAAAGTAGAGAGGGAGAGAGAAAAGTAGAGAGAGAAAAGTAGAGAGGGAGAGAGAAAAGTAGAGAGAAAGTGAGAGAGAAAAGTAGAGAGAAAGTGAGAGAGAAAAGTAGAGAGAAAGTGAGAGAGAAAAGTAGAGAGAAAGTGAGAGAGAAAAGTAGAGAGAAAGTGAGAGAGAAAGTGAGAGAGAAAGTGAGAGAGAAAAGTAGAGAGAAAGTGAGAGAGAAAGTGAGAGAGAAAAGTAGAGAGAAAGTGAGAGAGAGAGAGAGAGAGAAAAGTAGAGAGAAAGTGAGAGAGAGAGAGAGAAAAGTAGAGAGAAAGTGAGAGAGAGAGAGAGAAAAGTAGAGAGAAAGTGAGAGAGAGAGAGAGAAAAGTAGAGAGAAAGTGAGAGAGAGAGAGAAAAGTAGAGAGAAAGTGAGAGAGAGAGAGAAAAGTAGAGAGAAAGTGAGAGAGAGAGAGAAAAGTAGAGAGAAAGTGAGAGAGAGAGAGAAAAGTAGAGAGAAAGTGAGAGAGAGAGAGAGAAAAGTAGAGAGAAAGTGAGAGAGAGAGAGAGAAAAGTAGAGAGAAAGTGAGAGAGAGAGAGAGAAAAGTAGAGAGAAAGTGAGAGAGAGAGAGAGAGAGAGAAAAGTAGAGAGAAAGTGAGAGAGAGAGAGAGAGAAAAGTAGAGAGAAAGTGAGAGAGAGAGAGAGAGAAAAGTAGAGAGAGAGAGAGAGAGAGAAAAGTAGAGAGAGAGAGAGAAAAGTAGAGAGAGAGAGAGAGAGAGAAAAGTAGAGAGAGAGAGAGAGAAAAGTAGAGAGAAAGTGAGAGAGAGAGAGAGAAAAGTAGAGAGAAAGTGAGAGAGAGAGAGAGAGAAAAGTAGAGAGAAAGTGAGAGAGAGAGAGAGAAAAGTAGAGAGAAAGTGAGAGAGAGAGAGAGAAAAGTAGAGAGAAAGTGAGAGAGAGAGAGAGAAAAGTAGAGAGAAAGTGAGAGAGAGAGAAAAGTAGAGAGAAAGTGAGAGAGAGAGAGAAAAGTAGAGAGAAAGTGAGAGAGAGAGAGAAAAGTAGAGAGAAAGTGAGAGAGAGAGAGAAAAGTAGAGAGAAAGTGAGAGAGAGAGAGAAAAGTAGAGAGAAAGTGAGAGAGAGAGAGAAAAGTAGAGAGAAAGTGAGAGAGAGAGAGAAAAGTAGAGAGAAAGTGAGAAAAGGACAGAGAAAAGGAGAGAAAGTGAGAGAGAGAAAAAGTGAGAGTGTTAGAGAAAGTTAGAGAAAGTGAGAGAAAGAGAAAGTGAGAGAAAAAGAGAGAGAGAGAAAGTGAGAGAAAAAGAGAGAGAGAAAAATAATTCATATCACCCTCGTATCAATTCATATTGACGCCTTCCTTTTTTCTTAATATTGTGACCCGTTAAGTTTGTATTTTCAATATTTCAGATGAACAATTAAAACATTTACAACATATTTCAGTGAAATTTTCATTTGCTAAAATTATAGTTGACATGAAATAAAAAAGAAGCCGTCAGTGTAAATTCCATCTTCATATTTTCGATTTGTAATACTATATATATATATATATATATATATATATATATATATATATATACGTGTGTGTGTGTATAATCCAAGTGGATCCTCGTAATATAAAATATTAAAACTGTTCCACAAAAAGAGCTCAATATATTTATAATTACAGAGTAAATAATTAATAATAAAATACAAAATCACCTCATACCGGAAATGCCTTATCAACCACGGTGTGGGCTGAGTTCGTGTCAGAAATAGAAATTTAAGTGTAAAATCTTAAAATACACACACACACACACACACAGAGAGGGTGGAAGAGGTTTTATAAAATTAAACCTGAATATTAACCATATGACATTAATTTGGGACTATATGAAGAATGAAATATTAATTTAAAATTAAAAAAGGAATAAAAAGGGGGTTAAAATAGCTTTAAAATATATAGATAAAAAGATGTAATGGATTAATGAAAAGAGAGTTGGAAGATCTTAGAATAGGGGAAAGTTTATAAATTATAATTGATATAGTGTAAAGCGGTTATACAGTGGGGAATATAGAAATTAGAATTATACTTTCAATATTTCAAGAGTTAGAGGAGAGTGAATATTATGGAAATATGATAACTAAGTTAAACTTATATTATGGAAATTTGAATTTGTTTTTATGTCGACATTTTTAACACTAATTCAGTCCTCTGATTCAATAGTTGGCTTTGATTATTGTATTGTATTATTGTATTTTATTATTCTAATTTTTTCTTCTAAACATACGTCACACCTATCTCTAAGACTATTAGGAGTACGTGCAAAACCTATAATCTTACAAACTATCCGTGGGCTTAAACGTTTCTCGTTGAATTCCCCAAATATTTTGAAAGCGCTGTTAGATGTTTTAGTTTAGGGTTAGAAAATGAGTGCCTGTGTGTGTATGTATATATATATATATATATATATACATATATATATATATATATATGGGCAGCATGTCTTCATTCAAACACGTTTCATTGAATAATATAGACATATGTTTATTTATTTTTATAATAATCCTTTCCAGTTCTCTAATAAGCATCTTAATGTTAGGCTGAATTTTATCAAGGAATGCGCCGTAGTTGTTGTTAACCCAAGTACTTTCGATCTCCTCCGAGATCATCCTCAGCAGTGAATTGCAAAGACAAACTCGTTATGATGGCGATTTTTGTAAACACGGGTGAAAGCGCTCTGTTTTAATTATTTTAACATTTTAAATTTATCTGTTGTAGCTATGGTGTTTTATTGTAAACAAGCGTCCAAAATATAAGAGAGCTAACCAGAGATACAAAAATGCAAATGGCCTTAAATGTTTTTAAAATATTGCAACTACATTTGTAATGTAATTTTGTTCAGTGTTGGTTGGCTGCTTTTGATATAGAGAGCCTCGAAAATTTGAAGTTTTTGTTTATTGTCTTCATGGTGTATTTTCCTGTATTGTGAAGGTGGACAGGAACGTGTATTTAAACGCTGTGCGAAAGAACTTGTATCCGACAAATGGAGTGTAAGACGTCTTGATAATGCTGTAGTCGTCAATCATATATATGTAACTACATTTTTTTCAGAGATACAATCTCCCAAAGGACATTTAAACTTATATACAATGTTGGTCTTTTCCAAAACACTACACACACACACACACATATATATATATATATATATATATATGTCAGTCTAGCCACACTGAGGAGATGTGATACAGCGAAATAGTGTCTGTGGATGACGATATATATGTCATTATTGGCGGCCACAATCTTAACATAAGATATGCAAATGACACAGTGTCGATAGCAGACACAGAAAGAATGCTACAAAAACTCCCACAGAAGCTAGTGAAGGAAAGCAAGAAGAAAGGATTAAACAAAAAGACAGAATGCATGGTTGTTAGAAGGAATAACTCAAAGTGCGAATTGCAAATCTGAAATATCAAAATCAATTAAGTGCTGAAATTGAATGGGCTTTAACGAAACACGGTAAGTGTGACACTGAAATCCGAAGGCGTATTGCAATGGCCAAAGATACATTTCAAAAACTAATGGAAATAAAAAGGAAACTTATTTAACATCAAGAAGAAACAGCTGAGGTTTATAAGGCATATAATGAGGAAAGAGGGCTTGGAAAAACTGATACTCACAGTAGAGATTGACGGCAAGATAGATAGAGGAAAACAACGCATAGCATACTTAGTGAGTTTGAGTAAATGGATGGCTGGGCAGGGTATAGGAGAAATAATAAACACAGAACTTATTAAGAGCTACAAGAAACAGGAATTCGTGGAGAGCCATGATCGCCTACCCCTCGGAGGGCACGCAACACATGGAGGATAGATGAAAAATTTGGTGTGATACAGACGGAGCACATGATGAAAATTTTCAATAAACATAAGATTTATAAATATGTTTTGCTTAATTTGGTAATCAAACAAAATTGAGTCATTTTAAAAAAAAAAAATATTTTCCCGATTTCATTGGAACTGATAGTTTATTCTGGGACACTATATATATATATATATATATATATATATATATATATATATATATATATATATATGTGTGTGTGTGTGTGTGTGTATAAAGGGTGCAATGGATAAATTGTCTAAATTACGCTAAAATGATATTAACATTAACAACTCATTTTAATAGATACAACTACAAAATTATCTTGAAATACTAAAGAGTAAATTTATTCAATAAAATCGCCAATGGCTTCAACCACAACCGACAGACGACTGAGATCTGCAACTCTACTATGAAGTTGGTGAATGCTGCCATAATCCTTGCCTTCTGTTCATTTTTGGTGTTACAAGAAGTTTTGTTGGTTTCTCGCTCAACTGCGTCACACATACAATATTCAAGGGAGGTTGCAGTCTGGGAAGATAGGTGTCCAGATGTAAGGGGTGATGTGGTCGCCGAAATTGTCTGACAGCCATGACTGGGTTCTCCTGCTTGTGTGGCATGGCGTAGATTCCGGTTGCTAGACATAGGGTCTTCTAGCAGACACCGTCAGCACTACCACCTCAAGGCATTTGATGTAGAGCTCCGTGTTGAGTCTGAGGCTCTGTGGTAAGAAGTGATGTCGCCATCACTAGAGGTCACTCCAATCACATTCATAATCACTGCTACTCATCCAACTCTTTCCGAATCATCTGCACTGTCCTCAGATTGACACCTAAACACTTCGAAATATTAGTATCGAAGCTTCCAGTGCGAATGCCAAGCAGTGTGTGCGCATGTGTGTACGTAGGCTGAATCTCTTACAACATTACAAGTATGAGCTACTTAGGAAAAATCAAACATTACACTATTCTGAGATTAGAGTTTTTTCATAGTCTGACGCACCTATATATATATATATATATATATATATATATATATATATATATATAATTATATGTTCGTTTGCATGTGTAGTCGCAAAAACGTAAGCAAGACCAGTCCGATGAAGTCCTAATGGATGGAACGCATCACTGAAACGGTTTCGAATTAATCATGGCGCGTGAAACTAGAACAGTATACCCCAGTGAGCGAAATAAAGGGTTCAGTTCGACATTCCAACCACCTGAAGAAGGCCGGAGCGTACAACGGCTGAAACGTTGTAATAAATATGGCGACAAAGGTGAGGACAATAGTACGAATAATGTAAATAATGTACAAAATACCTCATCTCAGAAATATAGATAGATAGATACCTTCTTGTGTTAAATTGAAAATTATTTTCTTTAGTGCTAAGATATAATTAAGAAAAACAGACGTATAATTGAACTCGTCAAGTAGAAATGGTTACTCAAACCGAAACCCAATTTTCCAAATCCTAGTGATAGTGATGTAGAGGTAATCAATGGTATGACTCTAGTATCTGTCTATATGCGGAAAGAAATATAAAGGAGAGATAGGCCGCCCCCTTAAGGTAGGGTTTCAAGAACACCAGAAAACTGTAACACGAGGGGATGTGGAAAAATCACGTGTGGCTGACCACATATGGAGAGAGAAGGGAGATCACCGCACTCTTTGAGATCAGGTTGAGATCATAGACAAAGAACACCATTGGAAAATTCGTAAACTTAAGGAATCAGCACATATGCTAGGTCACAAAAATATCCTGAGCCGACCAAGCATAGAAATGAATACAATATGGGAACCAGTAATAAGAAAAGCGATAATAACAACAAAAATTGCAATATGAGCTCTGTTAAAAACATTGTAATATGAGCACTGATAAAAAAAAATACTCAGAAATTCATACACAGATGTCCACAAAGCCACATGGCAGTGGATAAAGGCGTTAGTTAGATCAAGTGACAGGACCCAAAGAGTGTGAGTTCAATACCCGGTGGAGAACTTGGAGAGGGGAATTAACAGGAGATAACTGACAACTGGCATCTATTAAACATGATACGTGGAACTAGAACAGTCTACCCCAGTGAGTTAAATAAAGGGATTACTTCGACATTCCAACCACCTGAATCCGAATAATGTAAATAGTGGTATCACTCTAGTATGTACAGGTATGGCACACAGGGAACTTGAAATAATTTACGATTTAAACCTGAACACCCGCTTAAACTTAATCTAACAAAACAACAGATTATCTTATCTAAACCATTTTCAGTGTAAATTTATCAGAAAGTTTAGTATTGTAAGAGCGATTGTTGTAGTTTCAAATCCGTCCAAAGGTAACGAGAATCATTTAGCGCCAATGATCTCGAGGAAAGTGGGTACTTAACCTATTCGCAAAAGGTCTATTTTTTTTAAAAAAAATGTCCGCACCGAGAGAAAAAAAAAAAAAAAAAAAAAAAAAAAACATGTCCGCATCAAGAAAATAACTTCGGAAAAAATTTCTCACCCCAACCAGCTCTCCAGGAAGACGGTCGGGCGCTTGAGCAGCTATAAGCATCCGAACAGCTAACAAAACATTTTTGTGTATAGCTCTTGTGCCACTAAGCATAAGGAGTAATGAAGATGAATTAATTAGATATTTGGTAGACGAAGTAAATTTTCTCCCAAACCGTGATGAGGAATGCTTAAAAGACAAGCAATATTTTTCACTCTACGGCAGGCGCTCTGAATATAGGTATTTAACGTAGTTTGGCACAAGGCTACATTAGTAAGTAGTTAGTGAGCTCTGAACTCGCTACACTAGTGACGCTGCCTGTAAGCTTTCTTGTCACACTATCATGCCCTAAGTTATGAGAAAATACAGTGTGTTCCGAAATTTTTTTTAAAAGTGAATATCTGAGTAACCGCATGTCCCGGGCAAACAAAATTAAGTAGGCTTTATATTGAACAATAAAATAATTATTTACCATAATATATTCAAAAGGATTGTAGATTTTATAACCGATTTCACAAAGCTTCATAACTGTTCACTATGCGTGCAACCTGTGACACTACACACGTCAAGTTGTTATGAAGCTCCTGCCAAACACGCTGTAGCATGTCTTGCGTAACATGCTCCAGCGCCTCAGTGATTCTCTGCTTAAGTTCCTCTAGGCTTGTAAATGCGTGCTGCTGCTAAGTATTACCGTTTTTACAGTTGAACTCGCTAGATTCAACCGCCAGTTCTAGTCTGACAGTTTCTTTTCTCGCACATATCGTCTGTGGAATTTTTGCGATCGTGACTAACATTTTGAATCGCAGTAAAGGACACTGAGTATGTCTTTATCATAGAGTTGTAAAAACAAATATTAAGGGATAATTGCAGAAACAGCTGCGAAACATATCAGTTTCGTGCGCGCGTATAAACATCTGAACAACGTTTTTTTTTTTTCTTTTTTAATTATAGTTTATATGTTGTTTCCGTCAATATCTGTCTTGGCACAGTGGATAAAGGCGTTAGTTAGATCCAGTGACAGGACCCAAAGAGTGTGAGTTCAATACCCGGCTAAGGCAGTGGAGAACTTGGAGAGGGGAATTAACATGAGATAACTGACGTCCATTGAACATGGCACGTGGAACTAGAACAGTCTACCCCAGTGAGCGATATAAAGGGTTCAGTTCGACATTCCAAACCCTGAAGATGACCGGAGTGTACAACGGCCGATACGTTGTAATAAATATGGCAACAAAGATGAGGACAATATTCCGAATAGTGTAAATAGTGTTCTTTTCTTCATCATTTAATTATCCTTTTGGTCTGCAGCGTACCTCCAATTTTGCTTTCCTTACCATAATCATTTCCTTTTTCAGGCGAGTAATTCTCAGATCGAAAGTACTTGACTCCCAGGAGATGAATTTTAAACCTAAGTGAAGGATATATTAGACAGTGGAGGAATTAAAAGATTTGGAAGTTTTATGACCCATTGAAATAATGATTTTCTTTTTTAATTTATGACAATAGTTTGTTTTCGTCAATTACTCGAGTAATTACCACTATTAATATAATGGTAGAAAAAACACGAGAATTCAAAAGGCAAGTTGCTTTGTCATCAAATCCTTATACTCGAACCATGTATTGAGGAAATTATATATAATGTCAGTATAGTGGTATTGAATTTTCGTGATTGAAATTTTCATGCAGTGTCTCATGTGACTTTAAAATCACATGTGTGCGAGGCAGACCCAATTACAGATATTGCATGTACTGGTCTGTCACATTCTTTCGGAATTCTTACATCGTCTATCCTCCGAACATGGCTCGAGCTACCTCAGAAGAATGCACATGCTAGAAAGTTGTGGCCTTGTCTTTCCAGATGATGCCTAGGATACATCTCAGACAGCGCTCTTGTTTGCATATGATGTTCAGGATATATATAAACATTGAATTCAAAACTTAGAGGCTTATATCTCCCTTCTTCAGATTTAGACCGGCTTTTGGAGTGATTAATGGTGTCGCATTTCCTATTCAACAGGAAAACTTCAGATCCAGATTGTTGTAAATAATCCATTTTTCATCACCCGTGATAGTTCTTTTAAAAAATAGATAGTTTTCTTTGCGTTTGAGCTGAATATCGTAGATAGGAATAGGTATAGAAATACGGCCCATTCATTTTTCCCGTTAAATCGTGAGACGTCCAAACATCGTAACAATTCACATTCAAATGTTTTCGAGTCCCTTAAAACGTTTATATAAAATATATAGAGAGTATGCCAAGGATGTCTTCTGTCGGGTGTCAAGGATTTTTTTTAATCAGAGAGAGAGAGAGAGAGAGAGAGTTGAAATTTCTAGAGCACATAATGAGGGGAAAAGGGGCTTAGAAAATTTGACACTGACATGACATATTGAAAGTAAGATGGACTGAAAAAAATCAGCGCATGACCTACCTTGTGTAAATGGCTGACAGAAAAGAAATTAGGTTGGTTGTTTTGTTCAGCGGCATATCAACTTATATGTGTCATTTAATGGTGAAATCTAAATATTTTATAAAAAATTTTATTATTTTTTTTAGTGGTGGTGGTGGGGGGATAATAATGGTTTCAGTGATAAAAATTTAATAGGTAACCTATAGCTGGGGGAAATGAGGTGGATTCATTCCTTTCCCAAGGGTATTTGTGCGTAAGTGAATATAACAGCCACAATTGGAATTGAAACTCAGCGATCCGATTAACAATTCCGAGCCATTATCCATTGCACCACCTGCACATCCAAGATTACAACACCAAGCGGTCACCAGTCTCGACGTTGCTTAACTTCGGTGTTTCAATGTGACGTGGTTGTAAGACACGGAAATTAGGAGAGATAGTAAAAAGACAAAAATTTACTAAGAGCTTTAAATGACAGGAGAGTCATGGTCACCCACGTGCTGAAACGAAAAGGCATATAGATTAGCCGAAATCACTTAGGACGGGCAGCACTATGAACAATAAGCTCCACCATCCCCCACATGCGCGCCGGGTAGTGTAATCATCTCTCAGGTGCATGTCTATATGCTCACTGGGGTAGACTGTTCTAGTTCCACGTGCCATGTTTAATGGATGTCAGTTATCGGTTATCTCCTGTTCATTTCACTCTGAAAATTCTCCACTGCATTAACTGGTTATTGAACTCACACTCTTTGGATCCTGTCACTGGATCTAACCAACGCCTTTATCCACTGTGCCCAGTGATCGAAATAAAGGGTTCAGTTCGACATTCTAACCACCTGAAGAAGGCCGGAGCGTACAATGGCAGAAACGTTGTGATAAACATGGCGACAAAGATGGGGACAATAGTCCGAATAATGTAAATAGTGTACATAATACCTCATCTCAGAAATGTAGACATACTGAAAGGCCGAAACGTTATAATAAATATGGCGACAAAGATGAGGACAATAGTCCGAATAATGTAAATAGTGTACGTAATACCTCATCTCAGAAATATAGACAGATACTAAGCCACAGATCCTTGTCAATTCCACGACTATAAATTGCTCGTGGAAATTTCTCTACTGCGTTATTAAATATTTGAGTTTACCAACTTTAACAAAGCATTGCAATAATGATCGTAAGCGTAAAGACAGGTCATTATTTAAATAAGTAAGAAGGCTCAAATAAAAATGTATAAAATTAACAACAGAATGGTTCGTTAGTTATCTGATGTAACGACCGGGCGTAACACACATGCTAATTAATTTACTGAATAACGGGAGACCCCACAGGGTTATATGATCGTCAGTTTTTTATGTTTTTTTTGTTTTTGTTTTTTTTTATCAATTCGTCGAAGGGGACTACTGAGAGTGAAGGAGAATGAAAAGATTTTAGAAGGGACAAGAAACCCGATCCTAAACAGGGGACAAAGAATAAACCTCTTTCTGTTCACAAGATCGGGGAGAAGTGTGAACCGGACGATAGACGAACCTATTCAAATTATGGAAAAAAAAAATGAAGTTCCTTCAATTTAGTAATTTGGTATTCATAAAGGAAATACTACAACGGAGATTTGTTAAACTAACGAAGGTAAACATCTGTTTTCAAGATCATTGTTTCCAATAAACCCTCTTGTAAGGAAAGAATATTTTCATCGTTAAATTGAATGCTTATTTGAAGACTGTCCACTCTATAACTTCTCTAGTGAAACGATTCAATCTAAATAAGTTTAGTTTCTTATTACATTTCCAACGCATCGTTAAGCACGAAATATGGGGGCGGGGGAAACAAAGCAAAAGGTTAGTTAGAGTTTAATTAAATGTCATTGTAGATAGGCTTTCTTCAAGATTAATTATGCTTAGGTAAGTTATATGATTAGCTCCGAGAAATGATTTGAAGGTGGAAAAAAAAAACAAAAAAAACGGACAGATTAGTGCGAGACTATGATTGCATGGATTAGGATTATTTAAGAGCTGCTTCGGGTAGGATTAAATCGGAGGTGAGGGATAATATTGTGAGCATGTGTACAGAATTAATTTGGTAGATGAACTTAAATGTTTCTTACTTTCAAATTATGTTTCGTTGTTTTTTTGTTTTTTTTTTAATGAAACTATTGCTTTTATGGGAACGCAAAAGCGCAAAAATTATATACCCAAAAACTCGTGCTTGTTTCGCTTCGTCGAATTAAATAATGATAGGTGTACTTTTAGCGCGATTACATTCAATATCATGTCATCAGCAGATTCCGAATGTTCATTTCAATAAAAGTAAGAGATTTCGAAAATGACCTTCAATCTTTTAACTTCGGCAAGAAAAGATTTGTTAATTTTCACGCCTCCAAAAGGAAACTTCTCTCCTTTAGTCATATAAGAGAATCTTTTCGCCTTCCATCATTATTATGGCTGAGGGTAACATTCAGGAAATTAAATCATTGCGTCTTCTTGGTCTAACGTTTTCCATTTACACGAACTGGAACTATTATATTGAATCAATTGCCAAATGTGTTCCTAGGATCGTTAGTTCATTTTCTCGTGATCGATAATTTTTCTCATCAGAATTTATCTTGAACGCTTATAAATCTACCATTATTTCGTGCATTGAATATTGCTGCTGCATCTGGTCTGGTGTTTTTGCTATATACCTGGAGATTCTTTATAAAAGCCAAAGAATCTACAATGTTATCGGCCTTGATTTGGCATCTCGGCTTCAGTTACTTTCCTACCGCCATAATGTCGCTTCTTTGCGCTTTTTCTATAAATGTCTTCATGATAACTGTTCTAATGAGCTTTCCACTTAAATTCATGATGCCGAATATAAGTGCAATACTAGATTGGCAGTTAGGTCTCATCATTTAACTGTTGAAATATCTAAATGTAACTGTAAGCTCTGTACTAATAATTTCTTCCTTAGCAATTCTCGCTTATGGAACTCTTATCTGGCTTCTTGCTTTTACTGTCAACTACTTCAAAAAATTTAAGATTCAACGGATGTTATTTTTGAAATCTCTTATTTTATTGTCCTTTATCTCCGGAACAATGTTTTCTCGGTTTCTTTCACTCTCATTAATCCAATGAGTCTTAGTACCTTTATCGCTTTATATGGGGTGAAATTATATATATTATAGATTTGTGTAAATGATCCCGACAGAGTTCTAACTTAATGACAATTGGAAAAAAAAAACGTTCATGAAAGTTTAATGTTTAGCAAAAAATATCCGATAATGCATTTTGCTCATTTTGGGCTTTATCAGATCGAAGACGAAAAAGTGAATTTCGTGTGTATGTATTTGTGTGTTTATTTAAAATAATGAGTTCATATATTTTTCCCAATCTGACGTTGCTCGTAACTAGAAAAGAAAGAACATGAATAACATATTTAAAAAAAAAAAAAGTCATTTAAAATTTTATGTTCTTTGCTTTAAGATATATATATATTTATATATAACAGACAATGAATGTCTATTATGTCTGATCATGAGCCGTTCTAAAGTTCGTATGCTTGCTTTAATTTCGGATAAAAATAAAGACAAAAATTGTTCAACATTTTGACATTTTTTTTTAATTAAGTTGGTCCTTGATCTAAACTTTCGTTAGTTTAAATGTCTGTATAACCACTCTGAAGATGGCTCATGTGAGCACAAAGCTTAGATCAAGGGCCAACTTAATAAAAAAATATCCAAATGTTGAACAATTTTTGGTTTTATTTTCACCCGAAATTAAAGCAAACATACGAACTTTAGAACGGCTCATGATTAGACATAATAGATATTCCTTGTTTGTTATATCTAACAAATAATGATCTGCTGCCCTAATATATATATATATATATATATATGTGTGTGTGTGTGTGAGTTAAGGGGACCCTTCCGTCCATGTATGTGGATCCAATTGTTCAGCTTTAGTCATGAAGCACTACATTGGCCACACGTGATTTGTCTGATCCTGAATTGTCACTTGTCGCAATGAACGGGAGTTTTTTGTGGGTGTCCCGGTGCTCAAGTGGAACTAATACATACGATACATCACTAACGATGCCGGAAAAATGATTGGTTCCCTGTACGGCTCCAGTAAGTGTCTGACCCCTCCTGTTATCCTCTAGCTTTACAAGAGCTAGATCAGGCCGAGAAGGCAGTACTGCCCAGTCTTCAAAAATCTAAAAGCGCCTCCACGTTCTTGCGAATAATGAATTTTTTCCCACCCTACAACCTTTTTCCCCCTCCCAGACGAAACGTTTGAAGCCTCTTGCTATTCTAACGCTATTTTCACGGAAAGTATTCAAACATTCTTTTGTTCCACCAGTTTTAACCTTCACGACTAAGACTCGCCATGCCACACCCATTTCCTTCGTATTCCATTGGTGAAATGTAAGTTCCACTCAAATGGCTTCTTCCCACAAACCGCTGCTTTGCAGAACTGGCTCCCAAGAGGATGTTTCCCCGATCACTATTATCTTAAACTGTTCAAGTCTAGAGTTAAGTTATTTTTCCCCACATATTCCCATAAACTGTGCCTCTTACTCTGTAAACCTCTACCTCGAGTGGCTCTTGGGCCTTGTACAGAGTGAACTTTGTAAAAAAATAGTGATAACGGTTTGTATAGAAGCAATATCAGAAATGGTGCACTGCGTGCCACAATGTCTCTAAACAGATCTCAGTTTTGACTTCAGAGTTTTCCTTCACGTAAACTGGCTGCCAACGTAGGCTAGAGAGATCATTTGACCCATAGCTGGTACAAGATGAATCCCTGTCTTTTTTCAAGGGCATTAGCGTGAAATGAACGCAACAGACTAGGTCAGAAATTGAACTTGGCTCAAAGATTCCAGTTGAAGCCCTGATAACCGACACATTCCAAGCACTTCTTTATATTGTTTAAAGCGCACTATATTTATAGGAGAGAACAGAGCATCAATTATACTCTGATGATCGTTTAGTTTATTAATACCCAACGTAGAATCCAGTATTAATTATAAAAATAAAAATGACGAGCTACATTCATCATTTCTACCAGTTCAGACCTTCACAACTACAACACGCAATGCCATGCATACTGGGGAAAATCTCAGTTTCATTCATATTCCATTAGTAATAATGAAATTCCATTTAAAGAGTTCCTTAAGAAGGACTAGGATGTGCGGCTGGTGTAATGGATAGAGGTTCAGAATATTTGGAGAGTCGAGTTCGAATTCCAGTAAAGTTTCTTTATGCAAAAATACCCTTGGAAAAGGTAAGAATCCATCTCCCCCGACCGCCATATGAATTAAATAGTATTACTTGCATCTATAAAATGTTTTGTTATTCTCAAGATAATTGTTAATGAAAATATTCACTTGCAAAAAATTTAAAATTAATAAAAAATGAAAATCTTATAATCCAAAATATTTCGGCTTTAGATAACCCAGAAAGGTTTGATAAACCGCAAAAAACGAAACAAAACAATAACTCAATCAAATCCCAAGAATCGATACATTGAGGAAGACTCCTGTGAAGATACTTCGCCTGCCACTACACAATCTTAACCTATTCATGTCTAGAGTCAAGCGTTATCTTTCCTATAGAAACTATTTGCCCGATGTTATGACTTATTAGGTTGGTGAAAAAATAATGTCGTTTTCTCATATACGTTACTATTTGAGAAAACGACATTATTTTTGCACCAACCTAATACTTTATTTATTTATTTGCATGCTACTATCACTTCTGACGTACAAGTAAATTCTTAGTACGCATTGGAATGACTGAGTTCCGTACAGATTATGGTCATCATTTCTATCTCCAACTATGGCAGATTGTGCACTAATACGAGATATTTCTTTCGAAAAAGCTCGGCTTTTAACATTACTGAGTGATACCCTGAACGGCGCTGCCATAGGAGTCTGGTTATATGGCGTGTGTCCAGAAATAGCGCTGCCTAATCTTTACATCTTTGGTTCGACATTTTTAATGTTAGTTTTAAGAGCCTACCCTTCCGTTCTGCTTAAGTCAACTGACAAGAGAGTGCCATACCACGACACCAAGATTGGATAGAGTTAAGCACAAGCAAGTTTAAAGAAGTCTTTCTTCCTCCATAAACTGAATTACGCGTGCCAGACAGCAACCTGAATTTTATACCACGAAATGGTTTTATATCGTAGATTTTCCGTCTCCAAGACAGACTGCAGTCATTACGACAAAAAAACTCCGCCTATCCCATATTTTCGGCGCAAGGCAGCGGAGATTTGAAAAATCCACCCTCTAAAATAAAGCCCTCGCAGGTTAGCGAGTTCGAGCTACCCTATTAGGCTGACTACATCTGGCATTTGAAAGCGGTCTTCCATGTAATTACTGACCAGGTCTGATGTTGCTTAACTTCAGTAATCGGACAAGAACTGGCGTATTCAACCGAATATAACCGTAAGCTATAATCTACAGCTTATAGTAAGTAATCCCACCTACATAACTAAATAAGCGTTATTGAGAATGTTGATATTTCTTTGACCGTTAAGTTGGAATTACATAAATATAACAAATAGATAGAAAGGAACAAATCGATAACAGATACAAATTGATTTCCTTTTACGGCTTTGTGGGTTATTTAAAAACGAAATATATTTTGGATTCTTCTTACAATGCAAATTTTTTTTTTAAATCTTTTCACCCCAAGCAAGGCGACAATAGCACCAAGACTCAAGGGTCTACTGGAAGTGAAAGCGAATGAGTAGAGTAAGAGAAGGGACCGGAAGTCAAATATTAAATAGAGTACAAGTGTAAGCATGAAAAATTTATTTTTCAAAAGACGGGAGAAAGAAATGAACCGGACTATAAACGAACCTATCTACACATATAGATTTTTTTTTTTAAATAAGTAAAAGATTAATTTACAATATTTACATTGTTCGGACTATTGTCCTCATCTTTGCCATATTCACGACGTATCGGCCGTTGTACGCCCCGGTTTTCTTCAGGTAACTGGAATTTACAACCGAACTCTTTATTTCATTCACTGAAGTAGATTGTTCTAGTTCCACGCGCCATGGCTCTTCCGAATATCACAGTATCAGTTATTTTCACTTCAACTCAAATTTCCAAGTTTTTGTTCACCTCTGCTGTAGCCAGGTATTGAACTCATAACTATTTGGGCGAATTCACTGGATTACTTCAATCAATACTTTTATCCACTGTCGAAATAAATGGCTCAGTTCGAAATTCCGATCACCTGAAGAAGGTCGGAGCGTACAACTGCTGATACGTCGTGAATATGGCAACAAATATGAGGACAACAGTTCGAAGAATGTAAATAGTGTAAATAATTACAATAGCTCATCTCAGATATTATAGACAAATAATAAAAGATTAATTTAACAAATATAAAAAGTAAATAAAATTTCGGAGTTTAGTCGGAGATGCTAAAAGTAGAGAGTTAAAGAAAGAGCGGATGTGACGTATTCAAGGAATGGCTTGTTAATTTTAACGCCTCCAGAACAAAGCTGCTCTCTAATCGTCAGTGTGAATCGATTTTGCCACCCATCAGTATGGTTGATGCTAACCTTCAGGAGCGAGACTCATTGCACCTTTTCGGGTTAAAGCTTTTCACTGACATGAAGTAGAAATATTATCTGGAATTAACTGCTAAGGTCTTCTGCTAAGAAAGTGGATTTACGGTGTTGCGCTAGACAATTTTTCCCGTCAGAATATTGCATCTTTTTAAGATTTCCATTCGTCCATACTTTAAATATTACTGCCACATATGGTCTGGTGCTCTAGCTATATGTTTAGAGATCTTTGATAAAATCCAAAGAGGAATCAGTAATATTATTGGTCCTGACCTGGCATCTCGGCTACAGTCAATTTCCTACTGCTGTAATATAGCTTCCCGTTGCCTTTTCTATAAATACTTTCATTGTAATTGTTCTGATGAACTTCCCTCTATGGTACCTAAACATTAGTAACTGGATTGGCGATAAGGTCTCATCATTTTACAGTTGAACTGGCTAGATGTAACCTTAAGTTCTATGCTAACAGTTTCTTTTCTCGCACTACTTGCTCGTGGAACTTTCTCCCGATTTCTCGCATTTCAGTCAAATTTGATCTTTAATAATTTCAATGCAATGTCAATCTTTATTTTAATTAATCTTAATGATTTTTTTCTTATATTCTTTTACACTCAGTAACCCCCAGCCCGCTGCGTCTTAGTGGCTTTATTGCCTTGCTTGAAGTGAAATGATTAAAAAAAAAAAACAAAAAAAAAACACTACAGTCAATTTCCCACTTCTGTAATCTAGCTTCCCTGTGCCTTTTCTATAAATACTTTCATTGTAATTTGTTATTGTCGACGAAAAAAATAAAATTAAGCCAGAGTTAATTTATATTTCAATATAGACGCCCTATTTACACATTTGTACGAACAAACAATAAGGTTCGCAGTCAAAAGTTTACGGCCATATCACGCTGAAACGCCGGTTCCCGTACGATCACCGAAATTAAACAACGTCAACAGACAACCAAAGATTGATAATAAGAAAACAATTCTTGATGAAACATGAAGAAGCGGCCAGCGTTATACATTTCTGCTGGATTTGTAGTATGGGTAATGATGATGACATTTCTGTGTGTTTATAAAGGAAAATGTGACTTCCGGCTGAAAACAAACCTCTCTTCCATTTTAAATTTAAGAAACCACTTTCAGATCAAGTGTGCTTTTTCCATTGAGTCACGAAAATCCATCATAGCAAAGCAACGCAATAATTAAGTTATACGAGAAATGCATATTTTTTATTCGGATATTTCGATACCGGCATTTGTTCGTCTTTCTGAAAAGTAAACAAATTAATTTTTTAAGCAATTAATGTTTTTTTAATCTGATATTATTTAAAGGTCACCCGGGAGAAGTTCATTCAGCAAAGGATATGCTCTACTAAGTCAACACAGTGTTTAAAGCATCTCCCTGGGGATTACAATAACTTTATGGTCCATCGAGTCCTCCAAATGGACACGAGGGTGAATCTTCAGTGAAGAAAACTGACAACCAAAGATTGATAATAAGAGAACAATTCTTAATGTAACATCAAGAAACAATCAGCGTTATACATTTCTGCTGGATTTGTAGAATAGATAATCCTGATGACATTGGAACGGAAAAAGCATATCACCGTAAAGTTTTGGTTAAACAGTTCCTCTTGAAGTTCATTATCGCCGTCAGGAATTTTGCCAATCTCTTCTCAAAGTACTTACGGAAGCAGGCAGGTTTTAGGTGAGGTTGATATTTCATATGCTTTCAACTCTCATTATTACACTAAGTAAATGAGGGACAATATCATCACAGATGAAGAGGAGACTTGAGGCAACTGTGGTTCTACAGAAAGATTCTGATAATATCATGGACTGGACATGTGAGCAACGATGAGGTCTTACAGAAAAGGGAAGCAAAAATGGCACATTCTTAACATATGAAAAAAACAGTTGAAATTCTTAGGGCATATAATGGGGAAGGAGAACTTAGAAAATTTAACACGGACAGGACACATTAGGAAAGCAGCGAATAACTTAACGAACTTGTGTAAATGGTTGGCAGGACAGGGATTAGGAGAGATAGCAAAAAGACAAAATTTAATAAGAGCTAAAAAGGACAGGAAATTGTGGAGAGCCATAATCAGACACGTCCTGAAGGGACACGGCACACAGAAGTAGAAGAAGCTATGTGGTTTTCATTATTGTTCTCTTTGGGGCTGGGGAGTGAGAACTGAGTAGCTCCAGCCTAAATATGACAACAGTACTCGATTTTAGCGTACTCGTGTTTTATACATTATGCAAAGACCTTACGTAAAATACACGTCAAAGAGTGGTCGGAATTGATAGGTAATCATGACATATGTGGAAATGATATCAAAATAATCCTGAACCTATACTGGCAGAAAACTGCCTGAATACGGATAGACAATGAGTTCAGCAGATATACAGAAATATGAAGGGGTGTAAGACAAGGATGTGTCTTACTAGACTTATTCATCCGAGTCGATTCTGGGAGATTTCTAAATCTCAGTACGACCAGGATTCATTATCGACGTCCACAATCTTAACATAAGTTATGCAGACGACACAGTGTTGATAGAAAACACAAAAAGTAAACTACAAGAATTCATACAGAAGGTAGCGAAGAAAAGCGAAAGGAAGGACTGAGCATCAATTGCAAGAAGACTGAATACATGGTTATTAGCAAAAGGAACAATCCAACGAGCAAATTACAAATTGGAGATACCAAAATCAAACAGGTACAGCTATTTAATTAACAGGGAAATGTTTTAACACAAGATGGGACGTGAGACAGGAAAAGCTAAAAGAATGATGCCTTCCAAAAACTAAGCAAAGTATTAATAAACAGTAAATTTTAGTTGGAAACGAAGAAAAGAGTACATAAATGTTATGAGATATCATTCCTATATAACATTGAATGCTGGACAATCTCCTTAACGTCCTGGGTATGACAATAAACTACATCTGGTAGCAAGGTCTCTGATCGTGATGTCATGAGGAGCGTGGAACTATCTCTTAATTACTGTTGTTCCCAAGTTTACCCTGATCCGGGGTGGTAGCACCTGTTAGGATCCCAGCTATGGGTAAATAGTGAACCCCCAAACTGCGGTTAAAATATTATAAAAATTCAAAAATGCATTTTTATATTAAAAATTCCAGTAATAAATTTTCATAGTAAAAATTAGCAGCAATAAACACTTTCCTAGAATATTAGCACCAATACATTTTTGAAATAGAAAGAATTACTAAAGCATGCAAGAAAATTAAATTTGGTCATTTCATAAGGAGTTAATATCCCGTTAAAGAAACCAAACAATCGCCTTAAAGATGAAGAGACTTGAAGCAACAGAAATCTGGTTCATAAACCGAACACGTGAGCAACGACGAAGTTTTAGAGACAATGAAAACAAAAAGGAAACTTACTTAATATCAAGAACAGACAGTTGAAATTTCTAGAATACATACACCATTTTTACCTCAAAACAGAAACTCATAACAAAATGTTCAAAATTACTAAAGAACTTTACCAAAAAAATAAAAATAAAATAAAACATTAAAAAAAAACATATGAAGACATCAAACAGCGATAAGAACTAAAATAAGTAGCAAATTTAACTTGAAGTGGAAATAAAGATAACCAAGGTTTAAATTTCCACACAATCTCAAACAAAAAGTTAGAAAGGAAATTCCCATCAATGCTAGAAGGATCAATAACAGTGAAGTCTAATTTCCTAAAATACCGTTTTAAGAAAAAGTTTTTATAAATTTCAACCTACAGTAATTCTTCGGTCAATGAATGCCGACTGTTTCACCTATGTAAACGGTTCATTTTACTTTTGCTATGTCTAAACTCCCAAGAGAGTGCTTTCCTGATCACTACAATCTTAACCTGTTCAAGTCTAAAGTTAACCGTTATCTTCCCCATACATCCACATAAACTTCCTCTTACTCTGTAGCCGTCTATCGCGAGTGGCTCTTGGGCCTTGTACAGACTGAACATCACTATAAATAAATAAATCATGCAAAACATTGATTTATTAGATGCTTTATATGTAAACCGAGTGTTGTATATTTACCGCTGCCCTCTGTGAGATCAATCGCTGTATAAATACCCAAGTGTACTAATTCGAAGAAGACGTTGAAAACTAGGTGTACAGTAAGTAATTACTTTTTCATGGTCAATTTGCTGCAATTCCTTGACTAGCCCGTTGGGTATATATCTTATTCAGGATTAGCTATCTACAACGTTGTTTGTTTTTCTCAGGGAGAAAATAGGGTTTTAAAAATCTGTCTGTGCGCAAGAAGCATATCTGGTTTGTTAGGTCGTGTCAAAGAAGCAATTCCTGCTCGGTCATAAAGGTCAGCTCGGAGAAAGACTTCAATCGGCGACCCGAGGTGATCTGTTCCGTGAATGTGACGGTGATAATAAACATTAATAATAATAGCAACTTAAAATACAACCCTGAATGTAAAATGCGTACACCTGTTGAAAAAGAAAGCCATTTTTTGTCTTCCTAACCCAGTTTATGTGTCTCCAGTCTCTGACGTTTATGTATTGAAACATTGAAATCTTGACATTCGTTTGCTTTATCAGAGATCTATCATCCGTGATTATGGAAATCGTTTCAAATGGGCACGCGCATCTCTCTATATTTCTGCGCGTGTCTATGTGTATTTCTCTATGTGTATCTGTATACCTGTGTGTATGTCCCGGTATGTGTACACTAGTGCTTGTGTCTGTAAGTATTTATCGGGGTATGTGTGTATAGGTGTATGTGTGTTTTTTGCATATATTTATCAATGTGAGTGTATGCGTGTTTATATCTCCATATCTGTATGTCTATTTCTGTGTTTGTATATATCTGATCTGTGTATGCGTGTCAATATATCAATGTATGTATATATATTTTTGTGTGCGTGTTTGTGTATGTCGATGTTAAGTTATATGTATGTAGTTATCAATGTATGTGTGTGTATGCATATGTATGCGTGTGTTTCTTCATGCATATGCCTGTATGTCCATTTCTATATGTGTATATTTCTGTGTGTGCCTGTACCTATGTTTTCCTGTGTATGAGTTACTACGTGAGTGCGTTGGTTTCTATTTCTATGGATATGCGAGTGTGTCTGTATTTCTATTTCTACGGGTGTGTGTGTGTGTGTGTGTGATTTGAGGAGGTACGGTGGAGTAATGGTTAGCGGCTTGGATTGAGGAATCGGAGAGCCGAGTCCGAATTCCAGTCGAATCCATTACATTCAGTCATGGGCTAATACCCTTGGGAAAGGTGTGAATCCTCTTCTTCTCCAGTTAGGGGTAAATAGCAGGACATACTGGGTTCAATAGCCTTGGATGGCAACTGGTCTAGGAGAAAGATAACTGCAGAGGGTCGTTTGGAGACCTTGTGGCACGTATTGCCCCAGGTTCGGCCCCTCAAAAAGGGTCGATGATCCTGCACGAAACCTTCACCAGTATAATCAAATTTCATGTTCTGTTGTCCGGCTGTCGATTTCCTAGGAACTGATCTGCTTGACCCACATACGTCGATTTCGACTGGGGAGTCGAATATATATATATATATATGTGTGTGTGTGTGTGTGTGTGTGTGTGTGTGTGTGTATGCGTGTCTGCACGTGTAATTTCTATGCGTTTGTGTTGGCATTTGTATTTATTTCTGTGTGGATAAATGTGTGTGTGTATGTTAATGTGTGTAGGTGTATATCTTAAGTGTGTGTCTGTATGTGTATACGACCTGATGTGTACATCCGAGTTTATCTCGATATACCTATTTCTGCGTCTTTGTATCGACATGTGTATATCGGGTTAATTATGTCTAAATGTGTATATCTGTATGTGCTTGTATGTATGCATTTATCAGGCTGTGCACGTTTATGTAGCTGTGTTGATGTCACTATATGTATCAGTGCGCGAAGAGTGACTTGGATTCAGAATATGCAGTAATATTTCTTCACTTACTGTTTGCCTATCAACAACTCTACAAGCTACTTGCTACTTCAACGGCTGCGTAAGAAAGTGAGACCCTCCTCGCAAAAAAGGTTTTTTTTTTTTTTTACTGCTTTTTTTTAAAAAAAGTAAGTTTGGTTTAATCATAATTCAGCAATTAAAATTTTCTATTTTAACGAGACGTACAGATTTTTATTTTAATTTTTAAAAAATGTTTAAATAAGTTTCTTATCGCTTGACGACAGTTGTAAGAAAATAGCGTTAATTGATGAATGGAAAAGTGAAAATTCGTGATTTCGACGTAAACTAAATTAATATTGTTCTAATTTAAATTGTTTTAATTACCCAAATGTTACGATAAAGTTCAACCTGTCTCTTTTAAAATAACACTAAGATTAAAACATGAAATCTAATTTAAATACTTTTAATTTAATCTTAAGATTAGGTATTGCAGTGAATATTTGAAATATTAAGGGAAGCCGTATATGACAAAATATTTGCGACTCCATGCCCTGAATCCAAGTCACCATTTGCAAGTGATGTGTACATCGGTGTATATCTATGTGTGGGTCTGCGTGTGCATTGTTATTGATTGAAAAGTTTTGTGCTATTCGGAATTAGACACCGTTTCTGAACCCTCCCCAAAAAAAAACGATATTTTTGCTTGTGACATATGCGATACTCAAAGAATTAATTCCGCACTTCTTGTAGTAAGAAATGTTACTTTCTTTGAAAGACGATGGGCCTGATGCGAATGGAATAATTTACGACGAAAGATTTTTTTGCTATATTTTTAAACTAAAGTACTAGTACTATAAAATGTCTGAAGCAATATACTGGATTGTCTCAAACTCCATAATTTGTACAAATGATCTCATCTGGATGGCATATACTTGACGTAATAGGTATAGAGGTGGCGTAACTGTGATACCTACATAGTATGGTACTGTTAAATAATAGTTTATCAGATTTTAGAGGAAGTGTATCTCTGCTCCGACTTCTTGAGGTTGATCATGTGATTAGATACAAGACATAAGGAATTTGATTTAGATTGGCTGAGCTAGCGTGGAAATGATAGAGAAAGTTTTTTCAGCGAGTCGATTCTTAACCGTCAAGCAATGTAGATGTATTCTCTTTTATGCATAGATAGTATATGTCGACATTAATAAAATAGTTAAGTTAAAATCATTTGTTTTGGTGTCTTTCATTGCCAAACCGGAACGGTTGGCGATCGCCGGCCGATTGAAAAATCCGAACTGAGAACATTCACTGATGTCAACATGCAACATTATTTTCGAATTGGCACCGTTGACCTCCCAGTATGAAGAGGGCTATACAAAAGTAAAATAAGAATGCCGGCGTCAAAAGTATGGTAACCACTACATCAATGATTAATATTGCACCAGATATTCCAATTATACGCTGATGCCACTCAAACAGTCAGCATAACAAGGGTGCCGTTATTGATTACTGCGACTCATCCAAGAAACGTCACTAGCAGAGGATATAAAATTATTGCCTCGACACCAATCAGACGAATACGATCTCCAGCTCTTGAGTAGAGTCGAGTTCCTCAGTGGAGGAGACCATATGTGATTATTGGTTCAGTCTTTCAACAGGTAAACTGAAAACGGATCTGTATTGGCGTGGATTAGGCTCGAACAGCTGAATACATTTTGTTCCAGAAAGATAATGCATACTCTCCATTCAGCTCAGGTGACACGAAATGTGCTCCAAGAAGACTTGTGTCCGAGTTAAGCTATTAATTGTTTTTTCATGCTCACTGGCTTTTTGAAAACACTCTGGACATACGTATTGCAGCTGCATGTATTTACCTATATGTGTGTGTTTATATCGGTGTAAGTTTACTTCTTTAAATTCCGACTTGCATCCATGCCTAACAAACAGTTTTGGTATGGGCAGCTTCGAAACGTACCTATATAGATACACCAGCGCAATGAATAGAAATTCGCAGACTGCATAGCGCGTCGTCAAGCCACTTGTTACTTTTTTTAATCATTTCCCTCCAAACAAAGCAATAATAAGCGGTTAGCGGTTCGGAGAGCAGAGTTCGAATTCTGACTTCATTACATTCACTTAAGTGCTAATATCCTTTGGAAAGGTATGAATTCATATCTTCCCTCCAGCTATGAGTAAAATAGAAAGACAGACTGGTCTCTATAATCTTGGATGGTAACCAGTTTCAGAGAAGGAAATTAAACCTGTTCGCACTATCATAAAAGTGTGTATATATGCTTGTGAATTCAAATTCCCACTAAAATTCCTAATATAGATTTGCACGCACAAATGAATAAGACTTCTGCTACGCTTGGTCAGCTTTGGTTCGGATGGGGCGAGTTCGTTTGAAGGAGACGGCTCAACTGACCGGGTGAATGCCGCAACAAGTATAGAAATAAGTAAGCAAAGGGATAAGGTCACTAAAACGCAAGGTGTTACTGGGAGTGAAAGAAGACTTTAGAAGGAACCGGAAACCCAATCGTAAGTAGGATAAACCGTTACTCCTGTTCAAAAGACGGAAAAGCAGAGCGAACCGGACAATAGGTAAACCTATAAGAGTTATACGTTACTTGGCAGCTCTATAATTAATTGGTACTTCAGTTAATGTTTTTACTAACAAGCTTACGCGGCGTTATGTGTGCCAAGAACAATTCTTTTCTCCCGATGCGCCACGTAGTAGTGTCTTTGTTCAATTAATTTTTATATGCAACAAAACGGTATTAGCGAAATTGTCGCCATGAAATCATCTCAACAGTTTGAAAAGTGTTGAAAGTCGCTTATTTTATAAACGGCATTTTTACAATATCTTAATGTAGAATATTTATTAGATGTTTTGAAATATACTATTTAAAAATGCCGACATTACTTACTTTCCTTTATATTCTGCTTACATCTCATTACACCTACAGTCCTGGGTATGACGATAAACTACATCCAGCAGGAAGGCCTCTGGTCAGGAGATTGGCTATTTTGAGAAGTGTGGAACCATCTCTTAGTTGCCGTTGTTTCCAGGTGCACCCTGACACGGGGTGGTAGCACTTGTTAGGGTCCTAGCTATAGGCAAATAATGACCCCACAACAAAAACAAAACACTATGAAAGTATATAAATACATTTTTATAGTAAAAATACCAGCAATATATTTTTGTATAAAAAATTACATATTTATAGTGAAAGTTACCAACAATACATTTTTAAAGCCAAATGACCAATACATCTTATCTGTAATTGGTATACATTTGCGTTCAAAATACATTTAGTTCAAAATATTTAGGTTGTGGCATTAAATGACCCATAGATGTTGATATGCCGCTAAACAAATTCAACCATATGTCTATATTTCTGAAATGAGGTATTGTAATTATTTACATTGTTTACTGGGACACATGGTCTAATGGACAAAAGCGTTGGTTGGCTCCAGTGATTTGACCCCAAAAATCGCGAGTTCATTACCTGGCTATCTTGTCCCTGTTCTGCTAACCATTTACATCTTCGTTAAATTGGTTATGCACTGCATTCCTCCGTCCCTCTTGTGGGTGTTAAATTTTCTAAACCCTCTTTCTTCATTATGTAACTTAAAAAAACTGCCTCTTTTCGATGTTAAGAATAAATTTCCCTTTTGTTTCTATTTTTTTTATAAAACTTCGTCATTGCTCACATGTTCAGTTCATGGTATTCTCAGTATCCTTCTGTAGAACCAGATTTGTTTTCAAGTCTCTTCATCTATGACTGCCACATAAAAGAACTGATATTACATACAAATTAAGTACTCTTTTCTTTGAAATTTTCCTGTTAATACTTTGCTTTTCTTTTTGAAGGCATCTTTAGCTATCCTAATTTCAGATTTCCATGTCGCATTTTGCGTCCTCTGTTAAAACACGTCCTATATATTTAAATTTATGTACGTGTTTGATTTTGGCATCTCCAATTTGAAATTCGCATGTCGGACTTTTTGCTGACAACCATATATTCTGTCTTCTTACAATTAATATGGAACTAAAAAAAAGATGGAGTTCTGATCATTTATCACGGAAATAGTGGCAGAGTAGCGATAGAATTGAAGTTTTGTCTGAAAGAGATTGCAGAGTGAAGAATAAATCTTCTCCGACAAACCGTACAAACAATTTTAAAATTTATCAAACCAGAAAAATTGAAGACGGAATAGCTCCAGACCAGATACGACACCAATACTCCATTGTTATTCTAAGGCTCTAAGCTGACAAGCGGTTGAACGAGCTAACTATTTTTCCAGTATCTTTCGAAAGTATGTGATGTAAATGCCTAGATGGTTAACACTTTCAGTGCCGAAAATGGTTTTAAATGAATCACGAGGCGATTTAATAATAGAATCCACAAAGATACCAAAAGACCAGATTAGAAATGAACAAGAAAATATGGCTACAGGGTGCGATAGGTAAATTGTCACTTTTTTATATTTTTAATTTCACGCATGCGCGTTGTTTGTTTTTGATTTTGCCAACTACAAGTATAGTAGGATCAGTTGGGCACCGTCTGTGAGTATAAGACTGAATTCACTCCGTTAGAAATTTGGAAACGGCATGCTGTACTGCTTGGCATTCGCACCGGAAGCTCAAATACGAATATTTCACAGTGTTTGGGTGTTAATCTGAACATAAGGCAGAGGACTCGGAAAAATTGGATGAGTCTAATGGTGATTATGGAGGTGTTTGGAATGATCACCAGTAATGACGACGTTATGCCTCCCTTCATCTTCACACAGAGCCTCAGTCTAAACACGGAGGCCTAGATCAAGTGTCTTGAGGAGGCAGTGCTGCCCTTGGTTAAGATGATGTCTGTTGAAAAGCCCTATATCTGGCAAAATGACTGAACCATGCCACACAAGCAAGAGAAACCAATCATGCGACCACATCATCTCTTACATTTGGCCGCCTAACTTCACAGACTGCAACTCCTTTGATTATAATGTGAACGAGAAACCAACAAAAATCCTCGTAGCACCGAAGATGAACTGAAGTCAAGGATTATGGCAGCATTCAGCAACTTAAGTAAGGAGACATCCCAGAAGAGTTACAGGAGATTCCGAGTCGTCTGGAGGCTGTATTTGAAACCAATGACGATTTTATGGAATAAATTTCGTAATTCAAGAAATCTCTGTAATTTTTGTAAATATATCTGTTAAAATGAGATGTCAGTGTTACATTATTGCTCAGTTTAGATGACAATTCATCAATCGTACCCTGTATATATGGGAGAATTTGCTATAGAACCGTCTATATACCAGAGGATTTTTTAGGCAATTGAATGACAAAGTGGAAAATGTTGTGTAACGCCCCCAAGAAGAACTTCATCGGACTAAAAGCTTTTATAGGTATAATTATATATAATTCTTTTTCGTTTTGTTTTTATTGTATTGAAAATGTTGAAGATCAAACTTGACAGGGGAGCAAAAAGCCTGAAGAAAATTGCACGAGCGAAAAGTGCGAGAAAACAAATTGTTAGTATAGAACTTGCGATGACAATGTAGTAATTTCAACTGTAAAATGCCACAAGTCTTGTATTGCGTTTAAATTCATAAAGTCTAGGTAGAAGAAAGTAATATTCACCAGACCAATTAGCATGTAAGTAGTTATAGAACATGCAACCTACGTTATAGCAGTAGGAAAGTGAAGCTTAAATGCCTGGTCAGGACTAATAACATTGCAGATTCCATAAATAAATTCTATTAATAAAAATTATACATGATTTAATCAATAAAACAATAGGAATTTAGGAAATAACAACTATACAGATAATTCTATCAATAAATCATTATGTCCATCCGATAAAATCTTTCTAAAAGACAAAATGCGTTACACAGAATTTTTCCACTTTGCTATATCACAACAATTTTTAAGATTTCGAACGGACAAACGCACCAACTTTCAACTTGATATAGTAGATTATTTATATCTCCAAGAAGCTGTTGAATGGCTTCACATAAAGAAATAGTTTCTCTATGAAAATTATAGTCAGTAATTATTTCTTATTGGCGGAATGAAAACTTTGTCAGAAGCTGGATCCAATAAATTCTAAAGTCTTGTACATTCGATAAAGTAAAAATGTTAATGTATTTTTGGAAAAGTGTGAGCGCGTATCTTATCGTGACCAATTTCATTGGCCTTGTCACCGACATAGTTTAATATTTCACTGCAAAACAAAGGTGGAGAAGGGGTTGCGTTAGAAGATAGCGAGGAAACATATACGCCTCATAATTACATGTCTATGTAAGCGTCGTAAATTTGGCTATTTTATTCACTATACACCGTGACAGAGAATGGACGGGTAGCGTAAGGGATTCCGGCGTGGAAAATAAAATTGGCGGGTGGAGTTCAAATTCTGATCTAGCCTGTTGCGTTCACTTTCACACTATTTTTTTTATCATTTCACCCCAAGTAAAGCAATGATGCGACTAAGACACAAGGAGGTTACTCAGTGTTAGAGAATAGGATAAAAATATACTATTAAAGAAAGACAATAAAAGAACAAGGCTTAAAACAGAAAATAACGATTGACATAGCATTCAATTTTTTTTTTAAAGAAAAACGTTGACAGGGAAGCAAAAAGCCGGAAGAGAGTTCCACAAGCGACGTTTTTATTTATTTATTGGTTTGTTTGTTTAACGGCACATCAACTACTTACGGGTTGTTTAATGTCGAATTTTAGTTTTCTGAACAATTTTTTGGCTTCAACTAAATATATTTTGAACGCAATTGTATGGCTTCAACTAATTATTAGGTTGGTGCAAAAATAATGACGTAATAATGTCGTTTTTTGACGTTAAAAATACGTCAAAAAACGACATTATTACGTCATTATTTTTGCACCAACCTAATATATTTTGAACGAAGCTGTATGGCTTCAAATAGAGATAAAATATATTGATGGTCATTTTACTATAAATATGTATTGTTCGTAATTTTTTCATAGAAAATGAATTGCTGGTATTTTTACTATAAATATACATTTTTATACTTTCATAGTGTTTTGCCTTTGTTTGTGGGTTCATTATTTGCCCATAGCTTGGACCCTAACAGGTGCTACCACACCGGGTCAAGGTGGACCTGAGAACAATAACGATTAAGAGGTGTTTATACGGTTCTCAAAACCACAAGTGAGAAGTGCGATAAAACAAACCGTTAGCATCGAACTTACAGTTACCTGTAGCCATTTCAACTGTCAAACGACCTGGGGGTGGCGAAGCATGTTCGATCAATGTGATTAATATTCGCTGCTAAATTAAGTTGAATAATGTGAAAAGCGATTATATTGAAAAATAAATATTTATTGTGCAAACTAAATACTTTTTCATCATTAGGATATAGAATTATTGACACCATCTTCTTTTATGGGTCCTTTACAGCCTCTTCTAAATCACTGTAAGGTTTAGCTTATTGCTATCCTTCCCAGTCCCGTCATCCATTTACACAAAAAGGTTAGAAATTTCAACTTTCTCTTTCTCAATAGAAGACCAAGTATACTTTGTGTCTCCATTTCCTTTGATACTTCGTTGTTCATATGATACGACCATGGTATTCCCAGCACCCGTCTCTAAAACTATATGTTACTACAAATCTCCATTTTTTTTATGTGAGTAAATTGAGCAGCATTCACTGCCATATTAGAAGAATGGTATAAACATGAGAATTCTGCATACTTTTCGTTTCTAACGAAATTCTACTGGTTGTTAATACTTTGCTTAGCTTTTCGAAGTCATTTTTCTGCCATATAGGCGAGTTGATATTACAGTGCAGTTCAACGCTGGTTAAGGTAAGGAAGAATTCTGTAATAAAACTTTCTATCTCTTCTATTGAAGAGTTTTCAAAATTGATTAAATTCTTGATTGTATGTAGATTATTAATTATTTTCTTCATCCGCACCACCAATAAAGAGAGAAAATTGGTTTTAAATCCTACATATTTTCTCAGCTGAATATTTTGAATTGATCGAAGGTTCGCATTGTTTATGTTTTTTTCCCTTCCCGCTGATAAATGCCGGGGAATATTCTACTCTGAGCTTGTTTAAGATGAAAAAAGAGATCGACTGATATTTGATTGATACACGTGCGTATGCATGTGTCATATATAGAGACGGGAGATTAAATAATAACACACGGCTGAGTACACGTGCATGTTATCAGCCTCGCATTATTATACTCATTTATACACATATACTACAGGGTGTGATAGGTAAATTGTCGCCATCTTAAATTTTTAATTTCGCGCATGCGCGTCGTTTTTGATTTTGTCGACTGCACAGTATAGTAGGGTCAGTTGGGCACCGAACAAGAGCACCATGACGCAATTCACTCCGCCAGATATTTGGAAACGGCATGCTATACTGCTTGTCATTCGCGCCGGAATCTGTAATATGAATATTTCAGAGTGTTTGGTTGTGAATCTGGAGAGAGTGCAGAGGATTCGGAAACAGTTGGATGAGCCTAATTGTGATTATGAAAGTACGGCAGCTCGGAAAACTCTCACTGACTGTTTTGATATGAAACAAACTCCCGAATTTGTTGGTGATGGCTTCAGAGTCAACTATATCAAGTGCCTTGAGGAGATAGGGGTCTTCTAGCAGCCACCTTCTTGACCCAGGACAACACTATGCCTGGCAATAGGACTCTGCACCATTGCACACAAGCAAGATAACCCAGTCCTGGCTATCAGACAATTTCTGTGATCAAATCACCCCTTACTTAACTCCCCACACTGCAACCCCTTTGATTATTATGTGTGGGGCGCAGCTGAGAGAGATACCGACAAAACTCCTTGTAACACGAAAGATGAACGGAAGTCGAGGATTATGGCAGCATTCAGCAAGGAGACCGTCTAGAAGAATTGCAAAAGATTCCGAAGTCGTTTGGAGGCTGTGATTGAAGTAAATGGCGATTTTATTGAATAAATTTATTCTTTAGTATTTCAAGATATATTTACCAAAACTATACAAAATATCCGTTAAAATGAGATGTAAGTTTTACTTCCATTTTTTGCGTAATTTAGACGACAATTTATCCATCGCACCCCGTAGAAACATAACTACGTGCATACAATATATGCTGCATATTTCCATATATACGCATACATTGTACACTCGCCGATGTGTTGTTATATGTATTATGTAAATAAAAGAAATCTGCTCATAGGTGCGGCCTCTGCGTCTAAAAGTTTCTTATCTTGTCCCTGAATGCGTGCTTTTTTTTTTTTTTTTTTTTTTTTTTTTTAAATAAAGATATATGTCATCACAAATGAAAAAAACTGGATTGATGTGTACACGGTGAATACATATGTGCCTTAACATTATATATACGCCTGCCTGATATATCTGTTTCTCACACACACACACACTTTTGTATACAGAAGGAATATACGCAAATGACACCGTGTCTCTGGCATACATAGAATAAAAATTGCAGGAATTCCGAGACAAGACAGTAAAGGATAGAGGGAAGAAAGGACTAATGATCAATTATAAGATTGATTTGTTTTTTTAAAGATTAGCAACCTTTTTCAGCTTGAAAATGTTTTTTTTTTTTAAATAGAAAACAAGTTTTATTTAACCGATACCGGGGGTGGGGGTGATTCCTACCTTTCCCAAGGGTATTTGCATGTAAGGCTTTCCTCTGTCTTTTCTACAGATATTTTTATGACAACTGCTCTGATGAGCTGTTTTTTCCCCTGGTACCCTGACTATATGAATTTAATCGTGCTACTAGATTGACAATTAGGTCCCATAGTTTTACTGTTGAACTAGCTAGATGCAACCGCCATTTCTACTCTAACAGTTTCCTCTGTTGAACTTCCTTCCTATTTCCTGCTTCCCTAATAAATATAACATTCAAAAATTTAAATGCAACGACAATCGCCATGGTCCGTCTTCTTGAACTGTTCTTTTCCTAATCCTCCCCATTCTCAGTCTTCTAATTCTTTTTCATTTACACTGACTGTACAACCCCCCCCCCACCCCTGCGTTCTAGTGTCATTGTCGCCTTACTTGGGGCGAAACGATTAAAAAAAAAAAAAGGAATATAACGAACCCGGCTGGAATTGAAATTCCGATTTCCGATTTCCAATTCCAATCCATTGTCTGTTACACCAGCCGCACGTCTAAGCTTACAGCACCGAGTATTCACAAGCGGTTACCCATCTAAGTACTGATCAGGCCGTTTCAATGGGATATGGCTGTAAGCGATCAATTGTAAGAAGACAGAATACTTACAAGCAAACAAATGAAACAGTTACAAAATGCGAATTGCAATTTGAAGATATCAAAAATCAAACAAATACAGGAGAACAAATACAGGAGAACAAATACCTTGAAAGCGTTTAAACAATGGACGGAAATGTGACATCGAATAACGAAGTCGCATCAGAATGACAAAAAGATGCCTTCCCAAAGCTAAATAAGTTATAAAGAAACAGGAAATTTTAAGAGTAAGAGACCGGTGTTCGATTATTTGCTTGGCCGACAAAATAAATATTTAAATATTTGCTTTAAATCAGTATAAAAGAAATCAATATTTACAGAGCTTATTTTGGAACAGAGATTTCAAAATCAAACAAGTACAGAAGTTTAAAAATCTGAAGTGTTTTAGAGGAGGATGACAAAAAGTGGCACCGAATTCCGAAGTTAGATTGTAATCCTCAAATCTAAGCGAAGGATAAAGAAAGAGAAAATTCAATAGAAACAAAGTCTTGATGCAATATCAATGCTCCTATATTTTATTGAATGCTGGACAATTTATTTACAGCTGAGAAGTCTTGAGGAAACAGAAATTTTGGTTAGATTCAAAGAAAACTTTTGTTAGAATCAAATAAAAGAGGGTTGAATTGCTATGCATTATCACTTTTCCTATATGGTAGTGAACGCTAAAAAGGGGGCCTAGTGCAACAGAAATATCATTCTACAGAAGAATGCTGAGAATATCATGGACGAACCGTGAGAACAACGAAGAAGTTTCAAGGAAACTGGAAACAAAAAAGACACTTAGGATAAGGAGGAAACAATTGAAATTTTGGAGACTCATAATAAGGAAAGAAAAATCAGAGAATTTGATATTCACAGGACATATCGAATGGAAGACAGTCAGGGAAACAGAGTAACCTACATGAGCTTGTGTAAATGAATGACAAAAATTGGGCTGGCAACGATAGGAAAAAAAACAAACGTTGCTAAGCGCTACAAAAAACAGGAAGTTGTGAAGAGCCATAACTGCCAAGGAACACTGCGTGTAGAAGAATTTGTTCTTAGGTGTGGTCTGCGTATAATCTTGTTCCTGGATGAATATTTTTAAAGAAATAAAGATATGTCATCATAAATGAAACAAAAACATTTTGATATATATATATATATATATTATTCTTTATGTAATATAGGCGTCTGCTTGAGCTCGTACACACATATACACACTTGTAAAAGCAATATACGAAATATTTCGGTGACGAAATAATCTTGAAGTGTGTACCGCGATCAACGTAAATCATTTCATTCGAGACACAGCTAGGTAATTATAGATATGTCAAGATAGTGAAACGGCTTCTTTTCAGCGTAATCACCAGAGGAAAGGCAATATTCATAAACACCCTTAGTCGAAGGAAAATTACAAAGGCGGACAAAATTGAAAATTGAAATTGACAAGCTAGACCTGACCAGTACACACACACACACACACAGTCAGTCACACTTACAGCTGGCGTCAAATTACACTAATCTCAGACAGTTGATATCTATTACAAACTTGTTTAACCATAACTAGGTAGGTAGGTAGGTAGGTAGGTAGAGAGAGAGAGAGAGAGAGAGAGGGAGAGAGAGAAGATTTTTAAGAAAAATTTGTCAAAAGACTTGGCAAAGTTATCGGAAATCTAGTCGATGGCGTAAGAGGCCAGTGTTCGATACATTGCTTGGCCGACAGAATAAATATTTAAATATCTGCTTCAAATGAGTATAAAAAAGTAAAAGAAATCAATATTTACATAGCTTATTTTAGAACAGATGTCAAAATCAAGCAAATACAGAAGTTTAAATGTCCGAGAAGTGTTTTAGATAAGGATGGAAAAAGTGGCAGTGAAATCCGAAGTTAGATTGTAACATCAGAAGATGCACCAAAAAAACTAAGCAAAAGATTATGAAACAGGCAAAATTCGTTAGAAACAAAGTGTTGATGTAATATAAATGCTGCTATATTTTACTGAATACTGGACAATTTATTCACAGATGAGAAGTCATGAGGCAACAGAAACGTGATTCTACAGAAAGATACTGATCCGCTATGAAGTGAGTGTAAGCAACAAGAGATTCATAATGAAAATGGAAACAAAAAGTACGCATATACATACAGAGAGAGATAGTTGAAATTTCTAGAACACATAATGAAGAAGGAGAGCTTAGACAATTTGACACTTACAGGACACAGTGAAACCAAAATGTACAGTCGAATGATGTGGGCCACCTTTTTGACGAGCTTGTGTGAATAGATTGTATAAAGGAAATTGGGAAGCATGGTCAAAAGACAAGCTTTACTTAGCGATACAAAGGACAGGAAGTTTTGGAGAGCCATGGTCGCCTAGGTTATGAAGTAAGACCATGGAATTAGGAGGATCCAATAAGGATACAACGCACTATATTACCGAATTGATTTGTGATACGAGCTAATTAACCAAAGAGGTTTAAGCAGATTTCCGTAATTAGACGCGTGTTTGTCGATTGATGCGATAGTTGACAGTCATCGGCTTTTGTCGAGACAAACCAAAGACGTTGCCGGAAAGTTACTGTCGGTGAGGGATCTTCTCCAAACTGAAACAGGGCATTTTTTAATTTAACGACGCGAATCATCGGAGATATTCGATTGTTAGCTTTTATAGAACGTCGATGATTTTGTCGGTTAAATTTGTCTCCAGTAAATACAAAACAGGACGGTCACATGATCAACAGAAACACTGCTCTTTTATCCAAGTCGTGTCGTGTCTCTCTACCCAAGTCGTGTCGTGTCTCTCTACCCAAGTCGTGTCGTGTCGCTTCTCTCTACCCAAGTCGTGTCGTGTCTCTACCCAAGTCATGTCGTGTCGTGTCTCTTTACCCAAGTCGTGTCGTGTCTCTACCCAAGTCGTGTCGTGTCTCTTTACCCAAGTCGTGTCGTGTCGTGTTTCTTTACCCAAGTTGTGTCGTGTCTCTACCCAAATCGCGTCGTGTCGTGTCGTGTCGCTTCTCTCTACCAAAGTCGTGTCGTGTCGTGTCGTCGTGTCTAAGTTGGGTCGTGTCGTGTCTCTGTATCTAAGTCCGGCTGTGTCTATCATATTGATTTTATTTGTACATATGTTTTATAGTTCTCCAACCGTGATACCTATTCAGCTATTTTGATACATTTTATTTTAATATTAATTCATTTTATTTCCTAATCATATACCTTACAGTCATGGAAATTAGACTGAAAGTGGACTTCAAGGATCAGGTCGCTCATAATAATGCTGCTGGTAGCATGTAACCCAGTGTTATCGGCCTGTTATCTAGGGGTGGGGGCTGATTTTAGCGTCGTTTGTCATCCTGCAAGATGAAAAATAAGACCTGTAAAAATTGTGTTCACTTTTGTCCTATGCCCGTGGGAACACACTTTTTATTCCTTCCTCTTTTGTCTAAATATCAGGGTCGATTGGGCCCTCTACGCTATCAGCTAGTTTAAGAGAGAGAAACTACTCTGAATTCAAAACTGGAGAAGAAAACGAGAAGTCTTTTCACTACCTTTCCCAAGAAGTCATTGCAAGTCACAGATAATAAAGAAAAGGAATCTGAAGAATCATAATCGCCTGAAAAGACATGATAAATTCTTCCAATGGGATGTTTCGAACTTTATCATATTATTATAAAGATATACGGTTGTCTGTAGGTTCACTGTTTTAGTTTCTATTTTGGCCACAAAAAAGGTCCTCTGAGGCCTATTGATAGTAAGGTGAAAGGTTACTTGTTTCGGGTCATTTACAAATTGCCCATGGTGAAATTCTCATGGTCGAAATGTTAACGTTCTAACTATATATAATTTACATAATAGGGTAATATATATATATAACTAAAATAAATCCTAAAGAGCCAGGAACAACCTACCTAGGTTTCACCTAAACGGATCTTCAGGGTAAACTGGCTAAAAAGGAAATGAAACAGTATTAATTGATAAAACCATTAAAAACTCATAAGCATAAAACCATGTGACAGAACAAGACAAAAATAAATAAATAAAATAAACAAGGCCTCTATTCCAATGACTAGGATTTCCTATGCTTTACGCCTATTTAAAATCTCAGATCATTGATTTAATAAATTATTAGGTTCATTGTAGGTGGCGATTACTAATTTTTCCTCCATACATAACGGACAAAATTTGTCCTCTGTTTTATATTTATGATATTTTTTTTAATATTTCCCATTTTAAAAAGGGCTCACTACCATCTTCTTGTTTTATATTCCATATGTATGTGAACAGGCTGGTACTTTGTAAGTTTCGTGATTAAAGCTACTTAAATGAATGTAGTAATGATTTTGAAGTTACCGTGGGTGGATCGTATGTAAAATTTGGGGTTCTTATCAATATTATTTGGTTTATTTTTATGTATTTCGACTTTATAAACCATATTTTATATATATCACACACACACACACACACACATAATTTACATAAAATGTTAAAAAGACGATGAATAATAATTATTTAAAATTTAGTGCATTCACATCCCTAAATTAAGACATTAGAAATGTGTGCGTGTTTAGATATTTTTTTTTTAATATTTAAGGATTTAATGGAGTTGATTTATAATCCGATATTGCTTATTTACATTATTTACATTATCCGGACTGTTATCCTCACCTTCATTGCCATATTCACAACGTTTGTGTTTGTTTCAGCCGTTGTACGCCCCGGCCTTCTTCGGGTGATTGGAATTTCGAACCAAACCCCTTTATTTCGTTCACCGGGGTAGATTGTTCTTATTCCACGTGCCATGCCTCTCCCGGATGCCTCAGTTATTTCCCTTTAACTCAGATCTCAAAGTTTGTTTCGCCTGGTATTGAACTTACGACTCTTTGACTCTAACCAACGTCTTTATCCACTGGGCCATGTGTCCTTGAAATCATCCGTGTATGAATTTTTCGAACTTATAGTCTCAGTAAACATTTTTTTTTTTTTTACCAGCGCTGATATTGCAATTTTTCTGTTATTATTGCATTTTTTACCAAAGCCTATATTGCATTTTTGCATTTTTTGTTATTCATTGCTTTTTCTCTGGCACTTCTTATTACTGGTTCCCATATTGCATTCATATTGTTATAAAATAAAATAAGACATATCTCGGCTGATTTGCAGGCAAATAAACTTACATACTCAAGAGCGAGAGACAGATGTGAACGGGACAAGGCCCCCGTCACAAAATGACCATTATCGTCGTATATGCATAGGCCCGACGCACGAGTTCCGGTCGAAAAATAAAATAATGTTCTAAATTGTTCCTATTTCTCGACCAAATCAAAATGCTTCCCTCCTAATTATACTCGCGTCGTTTTTTCGAGCCTTTTAAGCCATAAAAAAACGTCATAAAAGGGGTTACACGGGGAAGTACAAGTTCAGTCAATAGGAGGCCAGGGAAGAGATCTGTCACGGGCAGTCAGCAGCAGTAGCGCCATGCCAACCAGCGAGAACTACTATGAGAGATCAACCCAGATCGGAAGCCGGCTTATGAACTATACCACAAGGTAGCTGTCCCAAAACCACACGTTCCTATTGAAATAAATCACGTAAATCTATTTCTGTTGTTGTCGTATTTCTTTCTTGCAACCATACGCTTGTCTTTAACAATATCTATGCTTGGTCGACTCAGGAGATTATTGTGGCTTAGCATATGCGCTGATTCCTTAAGTTTTTATATTTTCCAGTGATGCTCTCTGTCCATTATTTCAACCTCATCCTAAAGGACGTGCGGAGGGGTCGGTGATCAAACTTTTCCCTCCATACGTGGTCAGCTACACCTGATTTTTCTATTTCCCCTTGTGTTATCGCTTTACGATGTTCTTGCAGTCTTTCTTTCTCCTTTGCAGTTCCTACACGGGATAAGTAATCACAATACCTTATTTCAGAGATATAGACAGATACCGATATTGCTTATTACAATATAAAAATAGAAACGGGATGTCTACTCGAACATGTGTATTCATTAAATATAACGTTTATGATAATAAAAAAAATATTTTTATTTGTAAATCAACTTGTACATTCATGTAAGTATTAAATGTAATTTATTTTCAATTCCATATCTTTTCCCTTGAAATAACATTACGGAAATAAGCATAAAACCTTGGATTTTATGCTTCCCTTTAGAGATAATTCCATGTGATAAATAAAATGAACGTATATTTTCATAAAAAAGCCTCCAGATTAATGCGTCTGTTTCAGATCATTTACAAAGAAACTAACCATAAGAAGATAGATGTTTGGGAGTCAACAAAAGAGATTCTCCAAGTTGGAAGCTACGTACTGGGGATGTCAATAAACAAAAGGTTCATAGGAATAGAGAAAGATGAGTTTCAGAAAATAAGAAACATTAAATGATAGGAAAATATTCTTATAAAAAAAACAACAAAGAGTGCTGAACTGCTATGTAATTATCTAATCTTCTATAACGACAGTTAGCATTCGACATTTCTGATGTATTTCTATCAACGAATACTAAGAATACTATGGGCAAAATATGAATAGCGAGGTGGTTGTAAGTAAGGAAGGTAGAAGTAACAAAGAAATGTGTACTTACAATCAGAAGGAGTCAGCTGAAGTTTCTGGTACATTTTATGAGAAAATAATACCTTGACAATTTAACACAAACAGGACATACCGATGGCAAAAGAAACAGGAGAAAACAATGAGTAAATGATGGTTTAGAACAACGAATACCAGAAATAGTAAAGGAGTAAAAGGTGAAAACTTATAAAAATCCATGACTGTTCACTTCGGCCTGATAAAGAGTTTGAGAGTCGCTAAGTGTTTGTATATTCTCAGCACTGGAAGCCCTTCTGGCTGCCATTTGATCTGGGTATTCATTTTTATGGGACTTCCTTTTCCTCGTTCCAGACTTGGTTCTTTTTATTACAATCTGGTCCTCTGTTGGTGAAGATTTTTTTTTTTGCGAGGCATACTGTTGTCGTATGCGACAGGCAATAATAAACTACAAAAGAACTCAAAATTGATCGCTACATTTTTGTACGATAACAATTTGTACGTCGCAAAAAAATAAAATAAAAATAAATCGCCAAAAACAATTGCAGTAATGAAAACTTGGAAATCCAAAGATTTCAGGATTTCGGGTCCTGATCCGGCTCAGAATTTTTTTTAATTTGCTCACGGAGTTGGCCTGATTTCAAAACGGTATGATATGTTGGGCTACGGCCTCTAGGAGTAAAGTTGAAAAAATGTGACACAGCGACACACTGTCGTTGGCATTTATTTATATAGATGATTAGTAGAGTATACGAATTGTTCATCGATGGCTGTGTTAGCAAGAAATCACAAGTCATCGAATTTGAGCGTACTGGCCTTGTTTAAGTTGTTGATCCCGCCAGATGATTCGCTCTCTCCCAGAAACTGTAACTAAGGCCCGTGTCCCTTCAGGAGGTTGGCAATCATGGCCCTCCACAATTTCCTGTTCTTTGTAGCTTTTAATAATAATGTCTTCTTGTTATCTCTCCTAAATCTTGTTCCGCCTTTTACTCAAGTTCTCTAGGTAAGCTGTGCATGATTTTCTTCTATCTCTCTTGCCTTCTATCTATTCTCCGAGTATCAAATTTTTCAAGCCGCTTTTCTTCGTTTGCCGAACTGTTTCTTCCAGAGGTTTAGTATTTTTTTTGTTTCCATTTAAAAAACCTGTGTTTACACATTCGGTTCATGGTATTCTCATCATCCTTCTGTAGAACTACATTTCAGTTGCTTCAAGTCTCTTCTTCATCTGCGAGAAGATCATCTAGCATTCACTGCCATATAGGAGGGTTGATATCACGTAACAGTTCAGTACTCTTCTTTGTTTCTAACGAAATTTTTCCGTCTCTTAATACTTTGCTTCGATGTGTAGGTGTGGGGGGGGGGGCGAATTGTGTGACTGAGCAAGCGTCTCCAACAGGGATTAGGTATTAGATCGTCTGAATCTAATTTAATGTCAACAAGTAATCTTTATTTTAGGAAGTTGATCTGAGATTACTCTAATATGAAGTGGGATCACCTCAGATGATACCGAGGTAGACTTTGCACCAAGTGTTTACACTAAATCGTCAGAGAAGCCAGGTGCATCAGCAGATTGACTCTGTAGATGGCTTTGTAGTTACCGTACTTTGATCCGCGCTTTCATTTGATCTTAGTGTCCCCCACCGACATGTAGACAGATGGTCGACACAGTTGCGCTTAGAATGTTCTACAACCGGATGATAGGTAGACATGTAAGCGCTCCATTCGAGAGGAAAGAGGCAGAGTCAAATGGTGAAAAGAATAAGAGCCAACGTTCGGTGAAAAGCCCAAAAGACACACCCACTCGCCCCTTGAATAAAGAATTTTACGTATGACAATTTAGTCTTGTCTTCTTATCAGTCTTTGCAACGATCGCATATCAGGATATCTGAACACAGTCGTGGTAGTTTGATCAGATTGCAATAAATTGTAATCGATTATGTAATTATAGATGATGAGGAAGATCCTTTTAAGGTCAAAACTTCGTTTTAAGAAGGCCTAACGTGAATCTGGTTTGTAGATCCAAGAATAGTTACGTTTTTATTTTCCTGGCAAAAGAACTTTTCATCATCAATAAACATATGATCAACGGAATACTTATTTATTCATTATTCTTTTGATGAGAACAAACAAATTCGCTTTCTCATCGCCATAATATAGTTTCCCTGTGCCTTTTCTATAAATACTTTCATGGTAATTATTCAGATGAACTCTTTGCTATGGTAGCTAAACTTTATGAATTTAAGCGTAATACTAGATTGGCGGCAACGTCTCATCAATTCACAGTTGAATTGGCAAGATGCAACCGTACGTTCTAGGTTAACAGTTTTTTCTCGCACTTCTAGCATGGAGAATTCTTCCAGTTCTATGCTTTCCAGCAAAATTTGATCTTCAGAAATTCAAATGGAATGTAAATCGTTATTTTCTGTCTTGATTATTCTTTTGTCCTTGCCCCTTAATGTTTCTATTTTTTTCTTATTCTTTCACACTCCTTCGGTCTTAGTGGCTTTACTGCCTTGCATGCGGTGATATGATGAAAAAAATGTAGTAATTTTTTTAATACTAATGTTCACGCAATACGAAGCCCGTGTGACAATCAAGGTTGCTGCAAAAGATGAGGTGGTAGGAATTGAAGATTATTAAGATGAGGAGGAGAATTAACGGTTGAAATATGAGTGAATGTATAACGGAGCAAGCAAGTGTCAAAATAGGGAATGATACAAATCCTGGGGTACTCACTCCTATATATTCTTTATTTAGCCGATTTTTGCCATTGTGTGGGCACCTCAAGTTTTGCTTCCGACGACCAAGGCGCATTGTGATAGCTAAGATGACTTCCAAAAGCTAATCAAAGTATTAAGAAATAGGAAAATTTCATTGGCAACAAAGAAACGACTACTGAACTTTTATGTAATATCGGTACACATATATGAATGTGGAATCATCTAATCTCAGGTGTAGAGGAGACTTGAGGCAACAGAAATGTGGTTCTACAGATGGATGCTTTGGAAACGATGGACTAAACACATGAGCAACGACGAAGTTTTAGAGAAAATGGAAACAAAAAGGACATACGTAATAAAGAGATAGCTGAAATATCTAAGGCATTTAATGAGGAAAGTTTGAAAAATTTAACACCTACAGGGTATATTGAAGGCAAGCGGGACAGAGTAAATCAGTGAACAACCTACAAAATGAACTTGTGTAAATAGTTGCCAGAATAGGGATTAAGAGAGATAGCAAAAAGACAAACTTTGCTTGGGGCTACAAAGGACAGGAAGTTGTGATGAACCATGATCGCCGACGCCCGGAACAGATACAGAACAAAGAAGAGAAAATAAGCTTTGATTTTGAAACTGTTAATGAAAAGTTCACTATCTCAGCTTCAAACCACCACACACAAACACACACACATTTCATTCACGAGGGTAAGTCAGAAAGTAAAGTCAATTTTTAAATTACGCAGTTAAAACAACAGTGGGTTGCTGATGCGTGACACCACATGTGCGCATGGGATGACGGGGTAGCTAGCCGCGAGCAGCATCCTATTTTCTGTAGAGTGGCAGAGACCAACAGAGTACGGACGTTCCACTCAGCGATGGCACAATCGAGGAACGACATGCCGTCGGACACCTTCTGTGGGCAGAGGGAGTCAAAGTTGCGGAAATCTATCGCCGGATGTTGGCTCAGTATGGAGTACGCGCCATGAATCAACGAAAGGTGTACGAGCGGGTAGAACGCTTTAAAGCGAGAAAAACGGGTCTAACGAACGTAAGCCGATCTGGTCGGCTGACGGGTAAATACCTTTACAGAGTGTATGTTTTGATCAGGGGAAGACTGGCGAATCATTTTAGGACAAGTGGTGGTGGCAATCGTGGACATACACAATGGATCTGTACAAACCATAGTGCATGATTAGGGGTACCCTAGCGTTTCTGTCCTTTGGGTGGTGAAACGAGCAAATGAGTGCGGACAGGAGTAATCGAAAAGCCTTTCGGAAGGGAGGAAGAAGCTCGTTGACCGATACCAGAGGTGGGTCGCCATGCGGGAAGACTATGTGGAAAAGTGATATATGCATTTTTTCTACATCAGTGGGAATGAAGGTGTAGTATTGAAATTGCCTTTACTTTTTGATTTACCGTAATCATATTATATATATTATATATATATATTATATATATATATATATGTGTGTGTGTATGTGAAAATATATAGAAAATAGGAAAGAACTCGTTAGTTAAATAATCCAAAGTTCTTTAGTATTTTTGTTATTATTTAAAAAAAAAAAAAAAAAAAAAAAAAAAAAAACAGTGCTCGATACAAAAGTAGAGCCTAAATATAATTATTTATTTATGGAATCATATTTTTAAATAAATTATTTATATATAAGGCTTAAACACTAATATTTATTACATAGGAATCGGAATCACGATCCAATTCATCAGACCTACAAATTCAAAAAGAATCCTGATTACGATTCCAATGTAATAAATTATAACCATGAAATATTAGTGTTTGAGCCTTTTGTATTATATTCTTATTCTGCACTGGGCATTGAGTTCTACCTGGATTCTATCTTCTTGGGAATTTATATAATCTGTTTTTTGTATGAATGATTCATGTAATATAAATTGAACTGCACCACATATTTGATTTAAAAAGAACTGATCCGACGTGCAACTTTCGGGGTAAAAGCTGCAACATTGCTCTATTTATTGAACAATTTAGTTCATACCACATCGACTGAAAAAACTATTACAACAAAAGTATTCTTCAATTACCATATTAGTAAAAACGCACTCTTAAATTTTCAAAAAATTCAACTTTAGCGTTGTGACCGCACGCTCCAAAATTTCTTACATTTAACAATAACACATTTCTAAAAAACATATTTGGATTCACATCTAATATTTCGTGTCCCATTCTTACCTGGATGGACTAAAAAAAAATCAATTTCCATGCCTGATGATGTCTGTATGAACAGATGAAAGTACTAGCAAAAAAAGACCTTATACAAGTTGAATTAAAATTAAAAACAGGGATCATAACATTCATCTAGAGGTTCGTGGGTTAATGTATGTATTCTTTCCATTTATATCATTAACTTCACTAATCTGTTTTTTGTATGAATGATTCATATAATAATAATATATATATATAAAAATATATATATATATATATATATATATATATATATAGATATATAGATAGTGTGTGTGTGTGCGCGGTCTGAACGTTCGCTTTCTGACCATGAGATCCCGGTTCTAATCACACCATGATCGATTTGGCAGAAAGGTGACTTTCTAATAACGCAGCTCTAGCATGCGTCATCGTTAGAAAATACGTGAAAGTCATACCACGGGTTCATCCAAGCCTTGTTAGTGAAATTCGGTAGACTGTTCGGAAGCTGTAGATGATGATACGAGCACGAAGTCTCAAGTCATCGTGACCGAGGTTTTTAGAGTACTGGCTTTGATCAATATGCTGATCATGCGCTCTCACCCAAGGATTATAATTAAGGTACACTCAGCATAGCTGCTCTATATAACACAGACAGGCTCCGTGGGCGTTAAGAAAAAAAAGAGACAAATGTTACCGAACCGGCTATTATATATATGATAAAATATAGTTTTGGGTATGCTATATTTATGGGTCAAGGTAGATATTCTATTGGGATAGAGCGTATGTAAATATAAAGTGGACACTGAAGTCAACATCCAGAGGCGACAGTGTTTCATGCTAGATGCAATCGTCAGGCCATGTGCATGAAACAAACTGTCGCCTCTGGGTGTTGACTTCAATGTCCACTTTTATATTTATATATACGAAATTATTTTGTATTATTTTGCGAGGACATCAACTTATTTTGAAATAAATCAAGTAAGGCTTGCGAATAAAGCATTTACGGCTAGCGGTCAGCTTCAAAGAAAAACCTTTAGGAATTTCGATGTTTCAATTGTTCTTTCAACCATGTTTGTTTGGTGAACTCGTTAGGCGTATCAGATGATTTCTCAAGCCAAATATATATGTGCGAAGTTCTGGGCGAATGTCGCTTGAGTCAACAAAAATAGGCTCTCTTGTATATGGTGAGTTGACAGGCTAGGCAGGGCTAGAGTGGAATAGAAAAAACGAAAAAGAGTTGTGGCGGGGGGGGGGGAGAGAAAATTATAAGAGTCAGCTAATAATGATTTATTCTTATTTTATTACGTCTTTTATTCGAGGCAAAGATGTTAATAGACAATAAATTATGTGTTATTTGATCGGTTGACATTAATGGAACAAAATGTAGAAAGTTATTTCGTAACAACTTGATTTGAATCAGAATGACTTCATGGGTTCAGCTCTAATTTAATAAAATCTCTATCTATCTATCTCTCTATCTATCTATCTATCTACCACTCTATCCCAGAAGCTGATATTTAACTTCATATCTATTATCGTATTTGAAACTTAACATCACGTGGTAGAGTTTTAGAATAATCTGTAAGTCCAGAATTTTTTTGTTTTTTGTTTGTTTCAAATTATTTTTCATATCAAGCAGTCCGTATGGCGAATATAAAAACGGTTTTACTTTTATGATTTTTTTTTTTAATAAAATGTTTAGTAAGCGAATAAGGTGGTAGGGTTTGAAGTGCCACATAGTATCAGTCCTATGTGTTAATGCTGGACAGTCTCCTCACAGATGAAGAGATGACCGGAGGCAATAGAGATGAGGTTCTACAGAAACATGATGAGAATACCATGGACAGTGTGTAAGCAACTTATGGAAAAGTAAATAAAACAGGACAATTATACTTAAAATCTAAAAGAGAGAGGTGAAATTTCTTGGATACATAATGAAAAGGAAGGTTTGAAGAATTAGAAACTCAGCGTATTTAAGGCAAAACTGACAAAGGGAGACAAAGGGATACCAACCTACCAGCTTGTGTGAATGGATGACGGAATGAAGAAGAGTTATGGTAAAAAGAAAAAACAAGAACTACATGGGATAGGAAGTTGTAGAGAGCCACGATTACCCACATGTTCAAGGAACACAGTTTATACTGTTTCGAAGCAAATGCGAAATAGCCTTAAATAACTTATGTTTTAAATTATTTCCATATAATTTGATAGATTAAAGACTCCAGACAACTAATATAGTATATTTTAGCTTTAATTGAAAGTTTAATTAAATTTATTATTTCCATTAAGTAAACAATTCTGGTGTATTTCAGATAGAAACTATATACATTGGAATGTCAAATTTAATTTTGATTTCTTAAATTTTTCTTAAAAACGGCCATTATCTTAATTTTAAAAATTTGTAAACAAACAAAAATTTATCGATTTTAGAAATATTTAAAAAAAATTTCGTCCTATATTTGGGACTCATTAGCAGTGCGAATTCACTGCCGGGAATTGAAACCGTGACCGTTACGTTGTCAAGCAAACATCATACTAAGTGTTTCAACGGGCCTCGGTGACAAAGAGTTTGCAAATCAGACAATATAGCGTCGCTCGCTCACATATTTCGTGGTGGAACTCTTACTGAGATTCTCTCTAACCATAGGACTGTGTCCCCCTGCAGCCACAACTTCTATCACCAAGCCGCTCACTCTAGAGCATTAGAAGTCGGTTCAAGCAATGATATACAGATAGAAATTATTAGGAGGTTTTAATAATTATAAGTAATTCATTTTATTCTGAAAGAAACCAACAGAAAATTAATTAAATTAATCTGATTTAAAAGAAAAATTACTTACTTATAGAATAAAAAAGTAATATACAACCAATTATTAACGATTGGTACTGTTCATTTGATCAAACATTTGATTTGAGTGTTGATTGACGAAACGATGACAGCTACTACGGATGACCATAAATAATTTTTTGAAATCTGAGTGAACATTTTTTTTTTTTTTTAGTTTTACTGTTATGTTTATTTATTAGAATAATGGGACAAAACTCTTAGATCACGTGACCTTTTCATAATAATGGCAATTTCAGTCTACCATACATGGAAATAACGAACGTATTAAGTAAAAAAATACAAAATAAAAAAATTATTTTAAAAATAAAATAGCACAGCTCCGTTCATTAATCTTTGCAATTTTGGATTCGTAAATTTCGCTTCCACTTAATTACTATATCACATCCAGGAAATAGTTCAATACAGAATTTTACACGATTTTAAACTATTATTGATTATTATAATTAAAATTAAAAAAAAAAAGAAAAAAATTCTTGTAAAAATTCATTATTCATCAGAAAAATTACATTTCTTCAGACAATGTCCTTTATATTAGTTATTTACAAAAGCAATTAAAAGGTTTTCTAATTAACTAATGTCATAGTTTTATTGGATTCATTATTTTTCAATTCAGAGCAGTTAAATAGCTCAAATTTGAAAAAAAAAAAAGTAGGTGATTTACAATCTCTACTTTTAACCCCCTCAGAAAAAAAAAATAAAAAAAAAAACATTTCAGGAAATAGAAAGGTTTTGTGTGAAATTTCATGAAATTAAGTGGGGGGTAACATATTTAAAAAAATATATTTTTTACCAAAATCTAAAAAAAAAAAAAAAAAAAAAAAAAAAAATATTCAAAAATAATTTCATTCATTTGTAAATAAATTCTGAAAATTTCATTAAAATCGGACAATTACTTTATTTTTACAAGAATTTCAAAATCAATGTTTTCAACGCAAAAAAAAAAAAAAAAAAAAAAAAAAAAGCGCAAAAAACCAAATGCGATAAAAACATCTATACCTCCGCTGCGATAAAGATTAGACACGTACATTTTCCTCACGGGATCTTTCTCTACAAATGCAATATCAACATCTACTTATCCAGACTTTGGTATGTCAATAAGTCAGTAGCCTATGTTTGCTTACTTTTCACTGGTTTTAAACTTATACCAGTTGTATTTAACATCAAAAGACAACTGTATTCTATGGAAGTTCTGTTATTTATGACCTGCGAGCTTTTAATCCGCTTGTGCTTCAATATTAAACTTGCTTTTTAGAATCGAAAAACAGCAAAAGAGATGAGGACGTCTACATAAACGTTTTGTCCTACGGGACAATGGCCTAGTGGATTAAAGCTTTGGTTTGCGAATTTGGTGACATATCAACTGCGAATTCAATCTCTAGGTCGGGTAACGTCAACTTGAAAAGTGGAAACAGGACGAGCCGTAATTAGAACTAGACGAGATAAACATTCAAATAAGAACAGTCTCTTTATTTAGATTAAAGCGTCCAGTTTGGAATTCCCTGTAGTTCCCTGGATCAATATACGGAAGGCATAACAACGACAAAGATGAGAACAGTAGGCCGAATGTAAGTAGCATAAATAATGCCGACTCCTAATCCCAGAAATTAATACAGAATTTTTTTATATATTTTACACAAGAAATTAATATAAATATACGTCTGCTCTATATTCGCAGTCTTCTAATTAATATGGTAGGTTTACTTTGTTTTATTTTTTTGTGATGTCAACGAATACTCGGCTGACACTTTTGTAAAGTCAATGAATACTCGTTGTTACTTTCGTAATGCTCATTGTCGTAGAGATTTTGTAATCGCAGATACAACTATAGTACGCCGTTGAACAATGCTGGTGTCGGACGCCTTCGAATAACACTCACACTCATAGTACTTGCTCAATAATACTCGCTCGAAAAGTGACCACCGAATAGTAATCCTTATAGTAATCAGTATAGAGAATAGCATAGAGAAAAGAATAGCATAGAGAAGAGAATAGTGAATAGCTGTCCGTATAGTAATAGAGGATAGAGTAGAAATAACGATCGTTAATCGTCAGCTACTTCCTACATATATGCGTTTCCTCTATGGTAACGTTGTCTACTTAATTCAATAATGTGATCGACAGTGTTTGCTCACTGGCGATCTACGTTCAAGCTCAAGTGTCGGCAGCGAAACAGGTTTATGAAAATCTCGGCGCTGAATATCCGTTGACGGTTTTGATCTCTTTTCATCCTGTTTGGCAACTAAAAAAATATTCAACTTCAATGAATAATCCAAATACAGGATTAACTCTTATATAACGGATAACGGTTAAGAACACACATACCCTAAAAAAAAAATTCATTTTAAAACTTTTCAGCCCTAACCACCGCTTTACCGGTGGTAGAGAAAAAATGACGTAATGCCCAACCACCGGTTGAACGATGGGTAAACACTTGTAACTATTTTTATAACTACCATGAAACATTACATACCAATTATTTGAAAATTTTGACTCAGGAGCTCAGGCAGAAGGGTTAAAATATTTCAAGAACACAGGGGTCAAAGGGTTAAACAGGTGCTTTTATGCTAATTTTTGCTTCATCTAGATACTTATTTTAACTTTTATATAATGAAAAAGAAAAAAGAAAAAGAGAAATAAAATCAATGTTACGTTCTTAAATTTAATATTTTTGACACCAATATATTCTTTGAAGAATTTCATGCACAATGGAGTCGTGCATTCTTCTCGCCAAACTGTCATCATTTTTGGCCTCTATTCTCTTCGAGAACTACACAGGCAGACATATCATTGCCTTTGGCTTATTCTTCGAGCTTTATTTACAGGCAAATAACCTAAGAAATGAATGAATACTGGTAAATAATAACCCCATGAATCTTGGTGTTGTCAATCATCTCGCCTCGGACTACGAGTCAATGATCCTCCTCTCATTGGAGAAAGTTTAAATCATCAATTGTTGATCTACAATGAAACATCAATTAATGTTGCTTACCGTTTGTTTAACGGTTATCAGAATATCTTTAACATGGCCATGAATACGTGGCCACCGATTCCATCGCTTAACCCTCCGTCTTGGTCGTTGAATTCGGTCTAAGAAGCCGTCTACCCAGTGGTGACGTGCCATCACTTCACTCGCTGCATGATTAGCTATGGAGCGCTATCTACCATTGTGCTAGATACCCTACAACAAGGTGCATCCTTCCTATGACAGGTCTTCTTTAATCCTATTTAGCAACCCTTCTCACAAGAAAAGCCTGGTGGAGGAACCAGTTTAGTCGCCGATGACGTGATCATACAGCAGGTAGTACTGGGTTACGTGGTAGCAGAAGTACTCGTAGAGTAACCGGACATAAAATATATATATATATATATATATATATATATATATATTATATATATATATATAAATATATTTTGTCGAGTTGATTTGAATTTATTCTGTTCCATCAAAATACTTACACTTCAACTGGTCAAGCCATCATGGTTTCGGTTGAAAAAGTCCTCGCGTTGTAAACGTTTTTCTTAATCTAAGCATTTAGACATTTTGTGACCAGAGATCTAAATGTCCCTTTTCACAGAAAATAATATAATGCAGGTACCTCCACTTGGTCGCGTAAAAAACAGCATAGCACGATGAAAAAAAAGGCCCCATAATCCATAAAAAACAAAATTTTGCCATTAAAACGTGTATGTTATTAAGAGGAAAGACCAAAGTATTTTTTTAATTATTTTTTTTTTAATTTTTTAATCCTTTCTAGCACATTGGAAATTTTAGTTACGTCAGCGGCCGAACAAAAGATAATGATTATTATTTTTTTTTTTTTTACGCTTTTTCCGGTGAAACACACATTAATTTGGAAATTTTTTTCAAAAATCAAATAATTGTTAGATTTTAATCCCATTTTCAGAACATATTCAGAAATGAATGAAATTCATTTTGAAATTTATTTTTATAAAATCTTAGTAAAAAAACTATTTTTTTTTCACATCTGTTACCACCCACTTAATTTAATGAAATTAAGAGAAAATTCATTTTTAGAGCGGAGATTTTTATTAGTTAAAAGTAGGACTCCTTGAAGAAAGTAAATCATCAATTTTTTTGTAAAATAGTTGTTCCTTTCACCGAAAATCTGCTCTGAATTGTAAAATAAAAATTGCAAAAAACTGACATTTTTTAATTAGAAAAGCTTTTAATTGCTTTGATAAATAAGATTTAAGAACATTGTTGTTCATAAGAAATTTTTTCGATGAATAATTTATTTTTATAAGAATTGTTTTCAGTTTTTTTAATTTTAATTAAACAATTTATAATATTAAAAAATCGTTTCAAATTCTTCGTTGCTTTCAAGGCGGTGGTTGGCGATATTGTTAATTGAAAATTAATCTTACAAATCAAAAATTGAAAGTTCATAATCGTTTGAGCCAATATATTTTTAAAACAATTTTTAAAAATAATTTTTCGTGTATAGAACGTTCTAACTATGGGAAGCTATACACGAGATAATCCTTAAAAAGATCACGTGATTTAAGTGTCGTCTGATGCATTGCAATTTTTTCACGTTTCTTATTCAGTTCTGTTTCATCATTAACGTCTTTACAAATCATCCCTTCAAAATTTCAAAGTGAGTTTTAAATTTAAAGTACTATAAAAATTTAATAATGAAATAATCATGATAACAATTAATAAATAAAATACTGTAACATTTCATAGATTATTGATTTTTACCGCCATCATGGTATTTTATGTCGGTTATTAAATTTTAAAATTAATCTAAGAAAATTTTATATTATTTTAAATTTTATTTTTTCGTAAAGCATCTTCAAACATAACTAAAAGTCTATAAAATATTAGATAATTGCTGAATATATTATGTTAATTTGTAAAAATTACTAGGTAGTTAAAAATTAAAAAAAAATATGCGTTCGCTTAGATTTCATAAATTTATGTAAATTCCGGTCATCTATACTAGCTGTCATCACCTTGTAACTTATCGGTGACGTCGATAACATCAATAAAGACATGATAAAAAGCAGACCGGTTAAGAAATGCTTGTATACTACATTTTTATGCTATAAATAAGTAATATTTGTTTCAAATCAGATTAATTTAACTTTAAATTTGCTAATTTTACTCAAATAACGTGTCACAAATATATTATTTTATTTTTGGAAGATTTTTAAAATTTTATTTTGTTTACAAATTTCTTAAAATTAAGAAAATTGCCGCTTTAGGAAAATTCTTAAATCGGCCAAAAAGTTGAGATTCCAATCTATATAATTTTTATTTAAAATACACCAGAATATTTTACTTAGTGGAAATAGTGAATTTAATCATTTAGCTTTCAATTAAAACTAAAATGAAATCTTCAAGAATGCTTTTTCATTTAAAAAAATTCATTTTAAACCTTAGGTATCGAAAATTCAGTGGAGGCCCCTGTTATAATGTATCAAAACCTTCTTTAAACACGTCAATTTACGTTTCCTTTAAAAAAGACGTACACCTTTCTTACGCTATCATGCAAATGACAGGTTTTTATTGGTCTATTAGCCTCTTTGCGTGATGCGACGATAAACAGTTTTAACAACGGAATGAACTTCCTTTGTTAAGAAGCCCTCAATTCCGGAGACACAGTTTTCAACTTATTGCTATGTCACATTTTCTTAATATCGGTAGAGAACAACTTTTCTTTCCATCAAAGCAGCATGACTGGCAATGCGCACTTTTGTAAATTAACTTGTTCGTCAAAGTCCTTTTTTTCTTCATTTCTTCAGCTTCAGATAAAAGTCTAACGTGTCGCGTTTCAATTTTGTTTGAAAATGGCCGGCTGCTTTCGCCATTTTGAACCATCGTGTTGTCGTCTGTCATTTACTTCACGCCTGTCATTGAACAAAATTGACAGAAATGACGGGTAAACAACGAAGAGTGGCTGATCGAAAGGGAAAGAAGGAAGAATTGCATAGAAAATGACTATAACGAAAGAAAACATTCGATAGAAAAAATAGTAGTAAAAAGAGTGGGAGAAAGAAAGGAAACGAAGTTGAAAAAGAAAAAAAAAAAAAAAAGAAAGAAAAGGAAATTAATAACGGATGATCAAATCAATGAGGAAAGAATAAAAGACAAAAATTAAAAGAAAAGAAACAAACATTTGAGTGAGAGTTTCTTTTCTTTCTTTCTTTTTTTTAGCTGGCCATATTTTTTCGTTGTTTTATGATGTGATTTACACAAAGATAAATCAGTTTTAATTTGGAAACCACGGTTTATTCAACAACACTTTTCAAAATCCTCACCAAAGGGGGCGTTCATCTAAAAATAATAAATTATTACTATCGTATTTCTTCGAAAACTAAATTTTCATACTGAGTGTTCAATACAAATTTATATGTTTCATTAAATATTGCAGACAAGAAAGATTTAATTCTTTTATTTACCTTTTCCAACATCTATGTTTTTCTGTTTTATAGAAGTAACCCTTATTCCTACAAAATGGAAAAACGCAAGGATACTAGAAAAAATAAGAAATTAAATATTCCTTGTCTACTGAATTTAATGAAAGATGTTGCTGCCTATAGAGAGAGAGACTTTAAATGTTATTTTTAGTGGATACTCTTATTTGAGTAGGCGCTCTGTTTAATTATTATTTTCACCTACCGGCCTGAAAGTTCAAGATATCTTTCTAAGGAAAAATGGAACGTCTACTCAAATACGAGTATCCACTAAAAACAACTTTTAAAGTGATACAAATCTGTCGGATTAATAAAAATCACTTCTAAACAAATAATTATACACACCCATTTTATTTTTACCAATTCATTTTTCTATTCTGAACCTAGAAAACTAACCACCAATTAAAGTTACGCCACTACTAACCATGGGTATATCATACCCGATTTTGAAAATATCAAAAAAATATTAAATATAAATTTTTGTTTGAAATATTTTACATGCAGGCACTTCAAACTTTGTACTTCGAGTTAACATTAATAGGAACTGAAAAACATTTAGGTAAGAAAATCAGGTACTGAAAATTGTAATTAAAAATAGGAAAATTTGTGCTGGGTACTATATACCCACGGTTAGTATTCTAGGGTTATTCTCAATAATATAGAGTAAAAATCTCGTCAGCCACGAAATCATAAGCAGTAGTTTCAATTATGTAAATTTATTAAACTAAAGCTACTTTATTCACATTGCTTACATTTCGGACTAATGTTCTCAGGTTTGTTTTTAAAACTATTTAGCAAAATATATTTCCAAGGAAAAAAATGAACAGAAAAGCGCAAATTAATAAAATAATTTTCGGTCATTGATTATTGAAACATTTTTGTTAATAAACTTCAATTTTACAATTGGTTTAGCATGTAATCTTTAATGGCGCGACGCCCCCTCTGTCATCAAATGGGTTTAGGTAGGTAGTTAAATAATGCAGATTTAAGTAATCATTGTTTTTATAACAATCCAGTTCTACCATATAATTAATGAAAATTTATTTTTATTTTCTTATAGATAAAACTTTTGGGTTTTTTTTTTCTTCCTATCAAAACAAGAAAAAAATTAAAACTTTTAAAAAATTAATTACATTTTTAATGTGATGACAATTTTTCGCCGTTTAAAATGTATGCACATCTATATAAGTGAATGTCAGTGTGTCGCACTTTTTCAACTTTACTCCTACATGCCGTAGCCCAATATATTTTACCATTTTGGAATCAGGCCGACTTCGTGAGCAAATTAAAGACCGCAATCCTGAAATTTTGGATTCCAAAGTTTTCATTACTGCAATTTCTATAACTTGGAAATAAATTTGAGAAGAATCTAAATTAATTGCCAAAATCACCCATGAAATTAAAATAATTATTTGTACGGAAAGTAAGGACCTACATACATAAAATTGTCTTTAAATTAAGTGACAGTAGAAGAATTATCGTTTTAAAAGTTAAACTTAAATATTAATGCAATACTTAAATGCAATTTTGAGTTCTTCTGTAGTTTATTGTTGCATATCGCATCTACGCCACCCTACCTATTGTGGTGAAGATCCAATTAAGAGCCCTCCACAGGGGCTAGTCCGATAGGGCGATTTTTAAGCTAGTATCTAATATACACATAAAGTTCACCGTTATCCGCGTATTTGTCCATTTGCGGGGACCTTTGAAACCGATCTGCCGAGAATAAGGTAAGAAATACCAGAATTTATATTAAATCACGAATTAATTCTTTTATTTTTCAATCCAGATTTTTCGTTTGTTTTGTGAGGTGTTAAATTGTATCAGGGGTGTTCACAAGTCTCTTAGCGTACCTGCTCACGTGACGTTGTTTACTACATTTTTTATAATCTTCTTCGGATAAGGAAATGGGAATATATCGCTACATGATCTTGGAAACGTAATAGTGGGTTATATTCCTTGTAGTTATTGTGCTTTGTTTTGGGGATTTCTTTGTCTTCCTTCTCTCTTCAGAGATTTTGATGTTTTTGTTTCTCTTGGAGTTCTCGCACTTGGTCGTTCTATGCTGTATTCAAAGTGTTCTTCCATTGTTACCCCTTAATCAGACGTTACAGAATCCTCTTATCACCTATAATCATGTCTTCATTTATTTCAGTGATAAATTACATAAGGAAATGTGTTCTGGAATGCTCTCAATTCTCGGACAGAATTCATTTAGTTAAACAAAAAGGGAGGCCCTTTAACATAGCAATTATTGTTGTATATGCACCTCCAGCGCAGAGCACGGAGGAAGATGCTCATAAAGTTTACAGCTTACTAGACAACGCCAAGGCTCAATATAAACCACACAAAAATCTCTATCATGGGTGACCTGAATATCAGGGTCGGAAAAATAAAGTGAAATAAATAGCAAGCTCTGACTGGGAATTCGAAACGTTGGCGTCGAAAAATGGTTTCCCGTGATGCAAAGCAAACGACCAACTAATTATCAACACTTTTTTTAGTCACGTATGGACAAAAAGACCGGGAGGAAACAAAAGAACCAAAGTGATTATTTAATTATCAACAAAAGTTTTAGAAACGCATTTTTACGTTGGAAAACATACCAAAGTGTTGACTGCGGGAACGTCAAACTCTGAATCATGTGCATACGCAAGTAAGGAAGACCAATGTAATACCTAAACAGTAATCTGATAGACTCCTGAATAACCCTAGTTGCTAGATATATATCTAGACAGTATCAAAAGCAAATATAACTTATAACTACAAACCCAAAGTTCAATGTAGTCGATCACAAATTCCTCTTTATTACTTGTGAATTGGCAAGCGTTCTTGTGACTATTTTCCGATTGTATTCTCTACGGTTTGGCATTCAGAATTTTTCTTTCTTTAGACTGGTTGCGATTCAAGACTCGAGAGAGAAAGTGGAGAGAAGAGATAGATTCAGGCTTTCCCAAAAAGTATTTGGGCGAAACTGAACGCAGTAGACACGTCTGAAATTTTAACTCAGATCGCCGGTTCCACTTTCGATGGAGATACACGACACGCCTGTCTTTTCTGATAAAGTACAAAGATGAAACGCTTCCCCGAATGACAGTTTTAAGAATTCATTCAACTAACTCAAGTCCAAAATCTAATAAATACAGGCAGAGGACATTTCTTCACCGAAACCTCAAGAAACCCGACATGAATATGCAACCAGGAATTCATTTTAGAGGCTAATTTCTGAACCCCAAAAGAGATCAGTGTGAAACAAAACTATGTTGCATCCGCCGTTTCTCTTCAAAAGAAATGTCAGATAAGTAGTCATACTCACTCGTCTTTAAATGCGTTTTGGCGTGTACTATCGTCAGTTGGCGCCACCTAACGGCAAGAAAGAGATAAATGACAATAGCAATTACCTACTGACAGAAGGGAAGAAATATGCTTGTTCACGGTTCATTCGCTCTTTAAATAAATTGAACATAAGAGGCGAGAATTGTTTTTGGAAAGGAAAAAAAAAGAAAAGAGAAACACAAGAGAAGAACGGGATGAACTTAAAATAAGAGAGAAATAAATGGCGGCTGTCTGAAAGGTGAGAAGAATCGTTCCAGGTGTCGAAAATAATAAGAAAAGCGAGAGAATTAACATGGTGCTCAGTCACAGTCATTGACAGATTAGTGTTTCAGCCACATACATACACACACACGTATATATATATATATATATATATATATATATATATATATATATATATATACATATATATAAATAAAGGCTGAAACACAAATGTTCCATGGTTATAATTACATGGGAATCGTGATCACGATCCAATTCATCAGACCTACAAATTCAAAAAGAAATCGGAAAATTTTCCGATTTCTTTTTAGAATATTAGTGTTTGAGCCTTTCATATTATAGTTTGCAACACATTTATGCGTCCTGGGTAAGACGATAAACTACATCCAACAGCACGGCCTCTAATCAGGAGGTTTTGAAAAGCGTGGAACCACCTCTTAATTGCTGGTGTTTCCAGATTCCCCCTAACCCGGGATGGTAGCACCTGTTAGGGTCCCAGCTATGGGCAAATAGTTAACCATCAAACTGGGATCAAAATACTATGAAAGTTTAAAAATAAGTTTTAATACCAGAAATACTTTGTAAAATATTATTACCAGCAATACATTTAAAAAAATATTACCAGCTATACATTTTTGAAAAATATTACTAGCAATACAGTTTTGAAAAGAAAAAACAAAATTACCAGCTATATTTAAAAAAAAAAAAAAAAAAAAAAAAAAAAAATTACTAGCGAAGAAAAATTATTACCAGAAATAGATTTTTTGAAGGAAAAAATACTGCCAGAAATAGATTTTTGGAAAATATTACCAACAATGAAAATTTTGTCGGCATTAAATAACCCATTAAGGTTGATATGCCGTAAAACAAACGAAGTGAAACCAAACCAACACCTTTAAGTATGAATCTATTAGGCGTGCTCAGATCAAGTGTGATCTACACAAAAACATTCACTCTGATTTGCCAACTAATATGCAATCTTGGAAATGTGGGGGCGGAGGTGAGAGCGCGTGTCGCTATCGAGTGCAGGTTATGTAAAACCATCTGAAAGGGCAAAATATCAACGAGGAGCAAGCCAAATATGCCAACACCACCCGAGTTGTTTGGAGATCATCATCTGGACTGAGGGGACATATGGTGGTACACAGGAAAGTTGTAGGTTATGTAGATTGAATCAACTCAATCAAGGTTTGAGAGTTTATTTGTCATGATACCTATGCAATCGAATACCGATCTCAAGAATCACCTTAGTTGGACATGGCCGTCGAACCGAGACGGAAACCATTGCAAGTGATGCGAAGAGTGAGCAGGCAGCTCACATCTGATTAAGATGTGGTACGTACCGTGTATGTGTATATGCTGGCATAGTAGACAACAGTACTTCTAAATCTACAAAGATCGAGAAAAGAGCAAATGTAGGGATATTTCTAAAAAAAATAAAAAATAAAATAAAATATCTATCTATAAAAGGCAGGATGTGTGTGTGTGTGTGTGTGTGTGTGTGTGTGTGTAACGAATGCACGGCCGCAATTTTCGACGGATTTGCACCAAAATTTACATGCACATGCTCCAAGTTAGTAGAAAGGCCAAGACTGACTTTGCATTTTCCAACTACCATCGATAGTGGAAATAATCGATTTTTTCATGCTTCTGCGGCTGTTTTCATGTAACTTCTGGCCAGAGTGAGAGCCTATAGCTGGCTGTCACGAATAGGAATGAAGATTCTATTGGCCAGCGTGAGAGCCAACAGCTGACTGACACGAATGTTAACTAGCATTCTAGCATGCAAAAAAATCGATAGCTGCATTCGTCACAAGTGGGAAAAATTTAAATCTGCATGGCACTTTACTCTAATTGGCTCATTCGCTTGCTTAAACTCAACGTTGATTCTGATTCCGCAGAACTGGGATAGTTGTGAAAAAGTATTTGTTGTTAACATTCTTTTTTTCATTCGATTTTTCTAGTTACGAGTTCTTTTTTAAAGCTGATCGTTTTGTGTTCATTTTGTTTAGTTCTTTTTCGTAACAGATTTAATGTTTAGTATAGAGCTTAGAAAAAATTCGCAGTGTGAGATTGGCAAGAAGTAAGGCATGTAGCAATATCAGCACGGCAAAGGGCACTCCTTTAAAGGCAAGGAAGGGCAAAAATATTTTAAGTCAAGTGATAGCGATTGCTGTACGAGTCGTACGATTTTTGAATCAAGCACGGGCAACGCCGGGCCATGCTGCTAGTATATAAGATTCGAGAGCAGTGCAAGATAAGAAATAATGTATAATGATTAAGCAACAAGACTGGAGGTTGGAGGGGCAAAAAGTAAGAAGCAAAGATATCAGATGGAGCAAAGGGTTGCTTAAATTTTGTTCATTGTTAGCAAACAATAAACAATAAATGAAGAGAGGGTTGTTCGTAAGACATGAATAAGAAAACTGCAGTCACAGTCGTCATGAGATACTTTGTCCGGGAATCGGCTCTCAATAGCTTCTAAAAAAAAAACAAAAAAAAAAAAAAAAACATGTGCATACCATTAAACACGTGCAGGCATACATCTGAATATAACTTCAATAAATAAGCATATCATTCTTGAACAGGTAGAAGCATGTAAACATAGATCTGGAGGCAGTAAGATAAAATGTAAAAATATTATTAAGATAGTAACATTGTTATCTTGACTGTATAATGAAAAGATGAGGGTAGAACTAACAACAGGTGCTCGGTAGCTGCCAAAATCATAACCCGGATGTAGGAAATATGCAAGGAAATATGGTGGATGATAAACAACAAAGAGAAGAGAGAGGGGGAGAACCGGTAATTAAAAAAAGAAAAAGAAAATAGAAGAAATATACACTAAACGGAATAAATATGAAACGGATGTGATGTTAGGAAGAAAAAAGGGTAAAAAAAAAAAAAAAAAAAAAAAAGAAAAAGCAGTGAAAAAGAAAAAAGCGAAAAAAAAAAAAAAAAAAAAAAAAATCAGCGAAAAAAAAAAAAAAAAAAAAAAAAAAAACAAAAAAAAATCAGCGAAAAAAAAAAAAAAAGGGGGGGGGGGAGAAAAAGAAAAAGGGAAAAATAAAGTGTAAAGAAAGTATTTTTGTGGTAAAAAACACATTGATTTTTAAATTCTTTCAAAAATCAGATAAATCTCGGATTTTAATGAAAATTACTTTTGAAGTATTTCTTTTTTTTTTTAGATATCTTTGTAAAAGTATTTATTGTTTACGCCGGTTCTCCTCAGCCCATTAATTTAATATAATTTCAAGAATTTTTTGTAGCCTTTCATATTGGTGTTAGCTACAAGGAAATCACTTTTTTTCCTTTTTTGGTCAAACAGGACCACCAGTTGGAGAAAATCTGCTCTGAATTGTTAAATTAGAAAGACATTTAATTGCTGTTATGAATAAAACATTACGGACACTATTATTTAAAAAAATAACAATTCGATGAATATTTTCATTTTTGTAAATTTAAATTTTGATAATTTATAAACTTTTAAATCTCAAAGTTCTGTATTACTTTGTATCGGTCAGGTGATATTGTCATGAAATAAAAATTATATTTACTAATCATAAATGGAAAAGCTTACAATTTAGCGACCCCCAGTATTTTAAGAAAATTCTTCATTGTGTGTGCGTGTGTAAATGTGCCGATTTTGTAAATACGGACAACTATACACAACATTATGAGAAGGTAAGTACATATATGATTTATTGAAAATATGTTAACATTTCCTCAATGAGACTATAAGGCCAAATTACTTAATAGTACGTAATAGTATTACGATAGTCCGACAAGCTAAGTTCGTTTTATCTTTACTGAAGTCCTCTCGTTTGCCTGGTTCAATACTCGACTAAATTAAGCTTCATAAATCGGAAATTCAAAATAAAATTCAGAGTATTGGACTGATTATGTGAAGTTTTGGAGAAAATGGAACAAAAAAGGAAACTTATAATTAACATCAGGAAAAGACAGTCGAAATTTCTAGGGCAAATAATGAGGAAAGAGGGCTTGAAAAATCTGATACTCACAGGATAGAGTGAAGGCAAGAGTGACAGAAAAAACAAATACATAATATACTTAGCTTGAGTAAATGGATGTCTGAACAAGTTTTAAGAGAAAGAACAGAAAGGCAAAATTCATTAAGAGCTACAAAGGCCAGGAAGTTGTGGAGATCCATGATCGCCTACCACCCGAATGGACACGGCACATAAAATAAATGTTTACGTATATGAGTGTACATATAAACATAGAAATAAAAATATATAATGAAGAAGATGAAGAAACGTAGACAGCGTAAGCATATGAATAAACGACAATCAAAAAAGAAAATGATATAGGAAAAAAAAATTATGTGCCGTGTCCTTTCAGGACGTAGGCGATCATGGCTCCCATCTCCCTCCATCCCTTGCAGCTTTCAACAAGTTCCTTCCCTCTGCCACCTCCCCCAGACCATGTTCTGTCATCCACTTGCTTAAGGCCGCTAGGCATGTCCTACATTGTTTTTCCTTGTCTCTCCTCTCTATTCGATCCGTGAGTATCAGATTCTCCAGGCCCTTCTTCCTCATTATGTGACCCCAAAACTTTAGCTGCCTCTTCCTGGTGTTAAGTATAAGCCTCCTCCTTGTTTGCATCCTCTCTAAGACCTCATCGTTGCTCACACACTCGGTCCATGATATCCTTAGCATCCTTCTGTAGAACCACATCTCCGTCGCCTCGAGTCACTTCTTCATCTTTGACGAAATCATCCAACATTCGCTGCTGTAAAGATGGAGAGATGTCACGTAACAGCTCAGTATTCTTTTCTTCGTTACCAAAGAAATCCTCCTGTCTCGTAACACTCTGCCTAGCTTTTTACAAACGATAAACTGGTTAATTTCTTTCTTTCTTTCTTCGGGCTGCAAAAGCCTCACTTTTTTTTGTTTTCAATTCTAGAATCTTAACACGATCGCTTTTAATACCGGTCATTTATGACAAAGAATGAAAACTGTCGGTAGTAGAGTGACTTTTCCATTAACCCTTTCACATCTCCATTTTATTTGGTGCCATTTCTATCACTTCCCATATTGACTATTTATTCCCTTCCCCAACACATTACGATTCGATATGGCTAACATCGTATAATGAGATGTCATGTCCACTCTTAATGGAGGACGACGCTAATGTTTTATCCACCGATATTTGGGCAGGAAGCTACCGGAAATCAAGTATTTTATCGAAATAATCTCTTAACTATGTCCTTATAAACAGATTTCTTGAAAGAGAAATTCAGAGCCGGCCATTTTCGATAATGAAATTCCTTAGATGAATTCCTGCTACTCAAGATTACAATTACTCTGACAAGCGAGGCGTACTGTTTTATTTTATGCCATCACTACGGTTTCAAATGCAATATTCAGCCAGATTAGTTTAATTTGGAAGTCTACAGAAAATTTGTAAAAGGTAAAATCTATATAATCACCAAAAATCGAGAAAAATGAATCCGTAAATGATATCAAAAGGACAGTTGTTAGACGTCAACAGAGTAATCTTCATCTGAAATATCCTTCATTTTTTATTTATGTATCATTTAACCACAAGCAAGTTAATTATGCCACTAAGGCACAAAAGGCTACTTAGACTGATAGAGAATGAGAAGACCTTAGTTAGTACAAAGGGCAATAAAGAAAAGGTTTCAGCCAGACAGAAGATAGCGATCGGCTACTTAATTTTTTGAAGATTTTAAGTGGTGGGGAAACAAGAACCTGGAAGAGAGTTCCACTTGAGAGAGGTACGAGAGAATAAACTATTAGAATAGAACATATATCTAGCTAGTTCAAAAGTTAAAATTCACGCGAATGGCCTTGTCAAACTGAATCATAGTCACCTCAGCCACTGATAACAAGTGGGAAGAAAGGAATAGGGGAAAGGATGATCATCCTGATAGTCGTATGACGACTACTATTACCGCAATTCCCTATGTATAATACGCCTTCATCCATAATACGCACACCTAAAATTGTGCTGAAAAGTGTGAGAAAATGCTTCTACTGACGCATAATACGCACCCCTTGTTTTGTATAAATTGTACCTCTCCAATTTCGCTTCCTACTCTTATTTAAAGAAATGTTTTTAAACAGAATAATATTATTCTAATTTAGTTTTATGATAAATTCTTATTTTATTTTAGTGCAATTTTTAAAGGTTTTTGTATTTGTGCATAATACGCACCACCTGATTTTGCTTATTATTTTTTTAGAAAAATGCCTATTATACATGGAGAAATACGGTACGAAGTGAGAAAAGAACATCAGCAGTACACAGTCATTAATGACGTAAGCACAATTTGACACGTGACATTTATAAATTAAAACAAAGCCGGTCATCGATTTGACACTATTTATACAGGGTTATTCAAAAAAAGGAAATTTCGAAAATTTAATAAAAGCAAATGCTAAGAGTCAGAAACGCATTCAACACATTACTGGATAGGAAAATATTCAAAGTTTATTATTTTAAGATTTTTCAACTTGTATGCGCTCAGCATGGGCACCATGTTTTGCGCGACAAAAATCGAAACGGTATTCAACTTCTTGCCACACTCGGAACAATTGATCTGTAGATATCCACTTCACAGGTTCAACAATTCGATGTCACAAATCTTCAATGTAGCAAGCCTAGGTGGAATAAACACTCTTTTATATGCCCCTACAGATAAAAATCGTAGTACACAAAAAGACTTTTGTGATGTGGGCATTTTAAGAGTTGACAAATTATAACAATTTAAATTTATCTATATATATAACAGAGGATGTCTGTATCTGTCTGTGTGATACCTTTTCACTCGAGATCCAACCAACCGATTTTAACCGAACTTGGCACATACATTATACAATGTAAGCGATATGTTCTTAGCGTAAAAATCGATAATGTAAAAAAATAAATAATCGATAAATACAACTTTTTCCTTCAGATTTCATTCAAACTAAGTATGTAGGTTACTTGCATCAAGACGAGCTCAACGATACCTCATTTTTATTTCTGCGCCACTTGCGTTTAGCGAAAAACGAAAAATCGATTTCAACAGAAATTTTAAACTAAAAGCTCTCAATTTTCAAGCAATCTAATACGAACTTCATTCAATTGTTGATTGTTTAACAGTCATTTAACTTGATAATTGAGCCCATCCATAAATAGTGAAAACCTGCGTAAATAGCGAAAAATGGCAATTTTTACTGGTTTCTTTCTTATTTTTTCGTTGATTTTTCAACCAATATTAATCAAACTTAATTGCTTTATAAATATACCCTTTTTTACATCCAGGGTAGCACATTGACTAATTGAATTTCAAAAACTCCAAACTAATTGTGGTTTGAAGTGGGTTTTCACGTTGCCTGTTTTACCACTTTCAATCATCGGCTAACTTCGATTGAATAGATACAGACTACTTCTGTTATATCACTGGCTGCATCAATTCAAAATGTGTTTTTTTAATGAAAGTACTTTAATTGAAGACATCTAAACTTGATGCTGTTTTTGCTCCATTCTAATTGAATGCTATTTTTTCTGATCGACCAGCTGGGTATGGCTGCTAATGCAAAATATGAAAACAAAAATAAAAAGAAGCATTGAAACAAGATTATAAAAACATTTTCATTTATTTTAATAACTTTGAACCGTTTCCGGTTTAGTAATTGTGTTGAATGCGTTTGTCTTTTAGAATTTATTCTTATTAGATTTTCGAAATATGATCTTTCTTTTTTAATAACCCTGTATTATGATCAGAGCCCTCTTATAAATAGTTTTTAAGTCAATACTTTTATATTGATAAATATATTTTGAAGATAGTCCCATGAATTCTAAGCTACAATATAATTTTTTATTTTTCTGTTGATATTTTATCGATTTAGAGATATTAAAGAAACAATAGAAAGGAGAATAAGTTTGTTTGTTTTTTTCTTTTCTGGCATATCAAAACCTCTATGGGTTATTTAATGACGATAAGATTTTTTATTGCTGGTAATATTTTTTTTTTTCAAAAATATATTGCTAATATTTATTTCCAAAAATGTATTGTTGGTAATATTTTTTTTTTTAAATGTATTGCTGGTAATAACCTTTTACGAAAAATGTATTGCTGGTATTAAAACTTATTTTTACACTTTCATAGTGTTTTGACCCCAGTTTGGGATCAACTATTTGCCCATAGCTGTGACCCTAACAAGTGCTACCACCCCCGGTCAGGGTGGACCTGGGAACACCAGCAATTAAGAGGTGGTTTCACGCTCCTCAAAACCTCCTGATTAGAGGCCTTGCTGTTGGATGTAGTTTATCGTCTTACCCAGGACGGGTGCGAGAGTAAGGATACTGATGATTTAGGGAGAGTAACATTTAGGGCCACGATCTTATCATAAGATCGTATGGGTGTGCTCTTTCTTTCCATTTCCCCCGTCGTTGCTAAAGTGTTCAGTCCATGAAATTGGCGAAACAATTTTAACAGCATAAGATATCAGATGACGCCGTGTTGATAGCAGACACAGAAAATAAACTACAAGAACTCCTACAAGAGATAATGAAGGAAAGCGAGAAGAAAGGACTAAACATCAGTTGCAAGAAAACAGAATGTACGTTTATTAGCAAAATGAACAGTTCAACATATAAAGTACAGATTGGAGATGCGGAAATCAAAACAGATGTAACAATTTAGATATCTGGAGAGCGTGTTAAGAATGGATGTAAAGAGCGACACAGAGAACAGAAAGTGCAATGAGATAGCGGAAGATGCCTTCTAAAAGTTGACCAAAGTATTAAGAAACAAAAAAATATCGTTAGGAACAAAGAAAATAGTAATGAATTTAATATAAATCCTCGTATATGGCAGCGAATGCTGAACAATCTCCTCACAGATGAAGAAGCAACAGAAGTAGAGTACTACAGAAGGATACTGAGAATATCATGGGCCGGACATGTGAGCAACTGTTGTGGAGTTATTTCGCAGTGGAGGCTTGTATTTGTACAAAGTCGGTCCTAAAATAGGTTCGACGTACAAAATGTTAGGAACTTGATATAATAGGTATTACGCAGAGTAATCTTGTTGTGGTCGCTGACTACTTTCGTATTCGACTAACTATCGACTACTGTCGTCCGACATCGACTAGTATTTAGTCACCCCTCCACGAGGGTATCATGTGGCACAAGGACAGTTTAACGTGTGATCTCCGATCCCGTGGGCTCGGCCAAAAATATACCCTTTGAACCCGTATAAACGGGTTCAGCGTCGGTTTACCTCCCCGAACGAGACTGCCCTTCGGCATAGCTTCGTTCGGGTTCCTCCCCGCCCGAAGGCAGAGAGTTCAACCGTTCAGCAGGTCGTCCGACATCGACTAGTATTTAGTCACTCCCCCCCACGAGGGTATCATGTGGCACAAGGCAACAAAACTTATGCTTAAAAGTTAAAATTTCTTGGAGACATAATGCGGAAAGAGGGCTTGGAAAATGTTATACTCACAGGACAGAATGAAGGTAAGCGGGCCAGTGGAAAACGCAACCTATCTAGCGAGGTTGAGCGAAGCGCGGTTTGGGAGTGATGGCAAAAAGACAAAAATTATTAAGAGCTACAAAGGACAGGAAATTGTGGAGAGCCATGGTTGCCAACGCCCTGAAGGAAGATAGTACATAGAAATTTTGAGGACCCCAGTCTCTAAATCATTTTCATGGATAGAATCCAGCTTTTTAGATTTAGCAAAACAGTCTTTGTTACTGAATATTACACCTGAAAAGTGAAACATGTGTGACAACATCTTGACGTATCTCACATGAACAGATTTAGTTACATATGGTAGTGTCTAACAGGATTTTAACTTGCACTTTCAAGGTTCGTATTTTTAACGGCTTGTCAACCCCTTGCAGGTTATTTAAATCTATAATATTTTTTTATTGTAAGATTTTTTGAGATAATGGTTGAGTAATACAAGCCTTACTAATTAACCCATAGCTGAGGAGAAGACGTGGATTCATACTTTTCCCCAAGAGTATTTGCTCGTAAGTGAATATAACGAACCCAACGGAAACTGGACTCCCCGATTAACAATTCCAGGCTATTATCCATTGCACCACCTGCACATTTAAGCTTATATCACCTGGTATTTCCAAGCTGTCATCTCTCTAGGGAATGACCAGGTTTGACATTGCTTAACTTCAGTTGTCTTATGGGAAACGGTGATTGAACGTGAAGTGGCTGTAATTGTATTATTATACAAAAGAAACAACCCGATATCTTTAAGTACAGGTGACGTTATTTTAAAATATGTATAAAACAATAAAATAAAATACGCTTAAAATACTTACAGCGCTATCAGGCTCTATGAAATTGTTCAATATATAATGTCATTTTAAAAATACCCATATTTGCATTTGAAATGCAACATTCTTAAAGAGAAATGTCAGGATGTAACCGAAAATCGTTGCCTACGATACTAACCAATATGTAGTTCCTGATAAGGATCGACACAGTCGAAAGTACTCGAATAGAAACACGAATTTCGGACAGTATATCCACATTTTTGATCCCGATGTACAACAACGTATTCGAAAATTGCAATAAAATATTACAGAAAGATCTTGAAGTTAATAGAAATTCTTTAGAGAAACTCTGTGTGTGTGTCTCTCTCTCTCTCTCTCTCATATATATATATATATATATATATATACATACACAGTACTTATTGGAAAGTGCTCAGTATCAGTGACAGAGCTAACATATGTTTGGTGGTGGGAGAGGGAGAAATTTCTTCTATGTTTGTTTGGGATTGTCATTATTGTCCATTTTTGTCATTATATTTTCCTTTCCATCATCATTAAGGCTAAATTTACCGTTAACACATCAATAACTATTATTAATAAATCAATAATATCACAGTTATTATCACTATCAGCATAGGGACAATCGTCAATAATACACAAGCAGTTAGCGTTGAAAATAGAAACATCATCACTATGTCCACAAATAGAACCCAACTTGACCAAAGTGGTTGTGAAAGACCCAGACCAATAGAAGTGTATGTGCGAGTCTACATGTGTGTATGTGTGCGTGATGAAGTGTAAGTTTGTCCGACGGCGCAGCGGCAGATCTAAAAAGCGCCAAGAACACCCCACCCGCTCCTTGTTGAAACGAAGATCGCTACATATAATAAACGCTTCAGTCGCGACACCGAAATAGAATTACAATTGCGTATGTAGTGATTTTCTAAGCGCTTCTTAGATGTATAAGTGATTTTTCTAAGCACAGCTTACATGTGGCCGAAAGTATGAGGCACTTAGTGAGGATCGAACTCACTACTCAGTCATAAGCTTTCTAGCCATTACACCACGTCGAGGTGCCCATTGCGTATGTATGTAAGCTTGAACGCATGGATGTGTATCTGCGCCTAACCTCGGCTTGTTTATATGGGTGTTTTGTTTTTGAACTTTAATGCGTACACCTGTATGCATGTGTGTCGATGTGTTATGTCATCCCAAACAAACCCAGAAGAAAATTCCCCCTCCCACCACCAAATATAGTCAAACACAAACAAGTACAAATAGATCCAATTTTAAAGAAATATACCAGTTTGATGATCGCAAAATCGTAAAACCCAGGGTCACAAACGATTATCCATACAACTAAATACACACACACATATATATATAATGTATGGATTTAAGGTCTCGGCGAGGTCAAACTCCGTGATAATATAACATGCGATCATAAATACCTAACGTTTAGCACACAGTGCACCTGTATGGGCTATGTTGTTTTGATGGAGAGTGTGTGTTTTGTGCCACACAAGCAACTGACCACTTTAAACAAATCTTAGTGCAGATTGATCAGTAGCTTGATGGCTAATATTTCGACACAAATACATGCAGGACAGAAATCCCATGGCGAGGAAGAGATAGCGACGAGGACAGGTGGAGAATGCAACTGGCAGCCTTTAGCTTGAGTTTCACACGTGGGTGATGAGAGGTAGATGGCCGTCGTGCAGCACAAAATCTGACATTGTTGCACTTCGTGTCCAACTCATTACAAAGCAGCCCTATTTATGGATGGCACTGCATTCCTCTTAATAGGAAAGGTCAATAAAAAGCAACCTAAAAATGACATGTCCGAGCATGATCCTGTCATAAGGTGTGTATGGCTGGGCATCCAAATTGTGCGCCCGAAATTTCAGGAAATCAAAACTTAATGAAACAAACATGTTCATAACATCTTGGAATGTAAGGACTCTTCAAGACAATAATAAAAAAAAAAACAACAACAACCCTGAACTCAATTATTGCACAAGTACTGAGAGAGAACAAAATCACTATTGCTCCACTATCAGAAACCATACTTCCAGACAGAGGGCAACTCAAAGAAGTGAAAGATGGCTACACCTTCTTCTGGGTAGGACGACCTGAATCTGCGAAAAGAGAATCTGGCGTAGGATTTGCTATCAGAAACGATTTTGTGTCACGACTGGAATCACTTCCAGTCGGTATTTCCGACAAGCTAATGTCTCTTCGCTTACCTATTGATAAGAATAAGCATACCACTTTAATTACACTATTTACATTATTCGGACTATTGTCCTCATCTTTGTCGCCATATTTATCACAACGCGTCGACCATTGTATGCTCCGGCCTTTTTCAGGTGGTTGGAATGTCGAACTGAACCATTTATTTCGCTCACCGGGGTAGACTGTTCTAATTCCACGTGCCGCGTTTTAATGGATGTCAGTTATCAGTTATCTCCTGTTAATTCCTCTCTCCAAGTTCTCCACTGCCTTAACCGGATATTGAACTCACGCTCTTTGATGGAGGCCGGAGCGTACATCGGTCGAAACATTGTAATAAATATGGCGACAAAGATGAGGACAATAGTCCGAATAATGTAAATAGTGTGCATAATACCTCATCTCAGAAATATAGACAGCCACTTTAATTAGCTGTTATGCGCCTACCATAGACTCTACAGAGGAGGTCAAAAGAATCCTTTTACTGCAACCTTCGGGAACTTCTAAGGCGGACGTCATTTCGTGACAAACTGTATATGATGGGAGACTTCAATGCTAGTGTTGGATGTGACCCACTATCCTGTCCACTTGGAAAACATGGCATCGATAAATCAAATTCTAATGGGGTATTGCTGCTGTCTCTTTGCAGTGAATTCAATATTGTAATCACTAACACAATTTTCCAACAACCAACTAGTTTAAAAACTACATGGCGACATCCTAGATCAGGGCGCGACCATCTCATTGACTACATCATCGTTCATGGTCGTGATCACCACGACATAAAACTGACACGATCACTAGCAATTGGTCAAAGTTGGTCAGATAAGCCCACGCTGACAGTACGACAGAGTTTCATGCACTAGGCAATCATCAGGTATAAACGAGTTCATTTATACCTGATGATTGCCTCGTGCATGAAACTCCGATTTGTAGGTTATTATATATATTTTTATTAATATAGGTTTGTTAGACTGAATTGAGCACCGTTTATTTAAACCAAAGGAGATTATATATATATATATATATATTCTCTATCGGAAACCACCTTCCCACGTTTGACTCTACTGGAGGTTTACATCTAATAAACGAACTATATCGGTCCACAAACTCGTGAAGAGCTATGAAGACCTAAACATCGAATAATTTCACACCTCGTCAGGTGTACAACAAAGAGGAAATGTGAGACCCCATCTATTTAATCTTTTCCTAGACTTCTTAGGTCTGCGTGTGTACAGGAACAGATGCACACGGGCCATTTAAGTATGACTGTACCTCACCTAAAAAAAAGAAAAAGAAAAAGGAATCTACTAATTAATTGAAAACTGCGTTTTT
>OZ010577.1:28121626-28124126 GCA_963932145.1 Acanthosepion lycidas | reverse complement strand
GGTCGAGACGATTTTTCTCAACAGAATCTATCTGACACATTTCTAAATACCATTTGTTCGTGCATTGAATATTGCCGTTACGTCTCCTGTCGTGTATCTAGAGATTCTTAATAAAATCCAAAGAAGTATATGCAATGTTATCTGTCTTGACCTGGCATCTCGGCTTCAGTCACTTTTCCACCGCCGTAAAGTGGATTCCGTGTCTTTTCTATAAATATAATCATGACAATTATTCTGAGGAGTTTTCCTCTTCGATTTGAGCGCAGTACTATTAGGTTGGTGCAAAAATAATTTCGTTTTCTCACATAGTAACATATGTCAGAAAACGAAATTATTTTTGCACCAACCTAATAGATTGACAGTTAAGCATCATCATTTAACAGTTTAAATTGCTGGATATAATCGTACGTTCTATTCTTTCGTCTCACACATTTCTAGCTCGTGGAACATCTTTGACTTCTTGCTTTCTAGTCAACTTTGATGTTCAAAAATTTAAATGCAACATCAATCATTATCTTCTGTCTCTTTGAATCCTGTTCTTTTATTACCACCCTCCTTAATGGTTTTTTTCTTGAATTATTTCACTCACTGTAATCCGTTGTGTCTTAGTAGCCTCATTACCTTGTATGGGGTGAAATTATTAAGAATATATATATACGATTCACTACTCGATAACCAGGTTAGCATGGCTTAACCATCACCCCACGCCGAGGTGCTTAAAAGAATTCGGTAAAGAATTGTTTGACATGCTTTGCGTGGTCCAATGACGGGGAACGACGCTGTCGGGAATTCTAAACTCGTGGTAGGGCCACTCTTGGCGGCAAGGTCGAAGACGAGCACCCATATTAAGTGTTACCAACCCCAACGGTGGAGCAAGCGGATGATCATTACAGCAGATCTTAACGGTTGAGCCAATGGATGAAAGGGGCTACACACGACGGACATGTTACAGAAGGCGCCACTCGAAATAACAGAATCATCGACGTTCCGTTGCGGTTTTATAACTGGATTCTGCACGTTTCATTCCATCTGTGCCGCAGAGGAACGTCATGAAATCAAATGTGTGGATCACTTCCTGGTAAGTTTAGGTTCACCTTAAACAAATTCACTCCATCAGCATTTTTTCTACTGATTTTCGTTCACCTTCAACCAACTCTTGCAAAGCCAAACGGCAATAGCGAATGGATGACGGGAGCAGGTTTTTATAAAACTGAACACTTCGAGTGACAGAACTAATTTCAAGTCGGAACCCCAAAAAAGGTAATTTGCAGTTCAAGCCCCAGTTTTCTAATAAAAATTTCCCGAATTGTTCCATTTAGGTGTAAATGTACATGCTTAATTCGAAAAATAACAAAGAAATTTTGATAAAATCTACCGTATTGGAGTTATCGACAGTAAAAATTCGGACTCATTCGCGTCGCAGTGGATGAAGTTGAAAGTAATTCTGTACGTCGACGCTTCTCGTCCTGACCCTGCACGTTGGCAGTGAATGTAATCATTAACACGATCATCATAAAGAAAGCGATCAGCAAAGAAACTAAATTCTTGGATGCGAGATAAAGTCGAAAAATATAAACCCGCGTTTCTCAATCGATGCGCCCTGCAAGGGTACCCAGCTACACTCCAAATTAATAGAAGAGTAATTTATGAATTATTTATGCATTTAAAAAAAAAAAAAAAATCTTTATTTTGATAAATTAAGAGACATCAAGCAAATGGCTTCCATATCTATGTCAAGTCTTTGTTATTTGATATTTTAAACCGGGTGCTAAATTCCTTAATCTTTTTTTTTTTAAAAAAAAAAAAAGAAAAGACAAATAATACTTTCCTTTTTGCCTCCCTTGAGGGATTTAAATCAGTCATTATCAGTTTCTCCAAAAAGAAAAATTTCAGGAGACGTCTTTATTATTTTAAAATTTCATGACTTATATTTCCTTATTAAAAGTTTAAAATGAACACCAGAGTTTTATTAGGTTGGTGCAAAAAAATAATGACGTAATAATGTCGTTTTTTGACGTATTTTTTAACGTCAAAAAACGACATTATTACGTCATTATTTTTGCACCAACCTAATAGTTATTCGATAAGTGTGCCTTGAAGTAAAAAAACAAAACACAAAAAAAACAATTGAGAAACACTGGTCTAAATAAACAGACAAACAAGAATTGGGTGCACACACACACACACATATATATATATATATATATATATATATATATATATATATATATATATATATAGATAGATAGATAGATAGATAGATAGATAGTGAGAGAGTAAATAGGCATTGTATTATGATTTTGTTATCTTACCGGAAGTTGATTACAATAATTGATCGGGGATTTAACAAAAGAAAACGTTCTCTTACAAGTTTTCCTTGATCCGCAGAATTCTCTCGCGAATTTATCCATGAATTGATCGTTGCTTTCTGTATTGAAAACAGGTTTACAATGAAGTCACAGAATTTTGTAAAAATAGTTTTTTTTTTTCTTACAGTCAA
>OZ010577.1:28076626-28111626 GCA_963932145.1 Acanthosepion lycidas | reverse complement strand
AAGTATACTTTATTTTTACAACTTTTTTTTTAATAAAGGGAATTACATTACGCTGAAAGACGGCTAAAAAAAAAAAAAAAAAAAGAAAAAAAAAAGGGCGCTAATCAGCTATTTTACAATAAAAAAAAAATCATTTCAGTCAATTTAAATTAGTTTTTGAAATACAAAGTATTTTGCTTATTGGAAACATTAAATCTATTATCTTTGAATTAAAAATATAAAAGCTTCCAGATATTTCATTAAAAAAAAAAAAAATAAATAAAATTTTAAACCTTAAGTATGACGATTTTTGTGGAGGTCCCAGGCAAGAAACGTCCTGGACAGGACATGTACTTATACAAAACTTTTGACAAGAAAATAAAATGGAAATTAAAAGAAGAAAGCAAATAAATTAATCCCGTAAGTTACATTTGGCTGGTGGCATTCTTCTCTTGGAGACAAGGGAAAAAACTTCAGGTCCTTTCTAACAGACTGATTGGGTGTCATATTATATATATATATATATATATATATATATATATATATATATATATAATTGCAATCTTTGTCAAGAGTTCTAAGCGACAAATAGGAAAATAGCTGAAAGATGTTGATTCTACCTTCTGGTTATTTGTTAGAGACAGACAATAACATTAATGAGAAACATCATTTTCCTTCAGCAGTTCATACTTTTGAAGGCAAGGCTGATATATTCTCTGTTTGTATGGTTGTTAGAAGTGAACATTAAGATTTTCAATTAACGCTCTCACAATATTTTTTAAAAAAATTGGATTGTGCGCCCCCAAATTCTGTTAATGCCGTAATTAAATGCAATTAAAAGAGAATACTGCAAAGATAAAAATAATAATAATAAACCATCACTTTTATATTAACTACTGGTCTTTCTGCACAGTTTCCAGTCCCCAAGGTTCAAAGACGTGTTGTCTTCGTGAAGGCTTCCCTTTGAGCGAATGAAACCTGTGGGTGTTGACATAGATCATACTTCTTCGAATCTTGTGAACTGGCGCTGCAGAATGACAAAGAACGATATTTATTTATACAATGAGTATAAAATGTGGCACAAGGCCTAAAAGGGGGATGGGGAATGACGGTCTTCTTCTGTCTTAAATCTAAACTTAGCTAGTCCCAGACACGGACCCAAACAAACTAACAATATTCCAATCACCAAAACAACACATTCACTCCTACCTTTCTTACTACGTCCACCATAATGCCTCAAATTCTCTATGAAGTCCTAACTAGTCCCCTTATGTACAAAAATTGTCTGTGGGGGGGAGGGTCAATAAAACAACAACTTTTAAAAGATCCCCAAATGAGTATATACAATATGACTTAAGTATTTACAATAAAAACTAAACAAAACTGTGTTAGTAATAAAACCCCCCACAAACCATAAATGTGGCAGCAAAATCAGTTAACTAGACGAAATCAATGCGGGGCTAAGAAAAATAAGAAAAAACATTCATTCCTCCAAGCATTCACACAGACACACACACATTCATACACAACAACAAATACGAAAAACCACACACACGAAACGAAAGGCGCCCCGCATCCACCAGAGAACTGAAGTCACTGACCACCCAACGAGGGAGGGGATGGGGAATTAAAACAAAAGGAAAATAGGGACAGAAATAAAAGGGACCAATGCGCATGCATACCCTAGCTAAGTTTACTAGAAAAAAGGGAAAACTAAAGATTCAAAAATCGAAAACCTAGTCTAACCTAAAATCTGGGTGGGTTGCCTATGTTCAACCCTGTTAGGACAAATCCTGTACCTAACCGACATCCAAGTGCCACTCTAGGTCAGCCCCTTTCACTCTACACATTCGCGCAAGATTCACCCATCTTTTGCCAAATTCCGATGAGGTGAGCCGCCGCCTTTCCGTCCTAATCTTGACTTTAAGCTGATGCTTAAAGTACAAGATCAGTTGGGAAGAGGTGAACTTATCGCCCTCATGGAATCCCTTCTGACGCGTCGTCCAAATCACGACTCTCATAATCCCTAGTAAGCAACAGAACACATAGTGTTCAGCCTTCGTCAATTGCGGCACCACATTGCTACAAACAGAACTGGCTTCCAGGACAAAGAACTTTCCCTGCAGCATGCGAACCATGAGGCCTTCAACAAACTTGCACAACGGCACTACCGTCTTGCACTGAAAAAAGGCGTGACCAATGGTCTCGACTTCCCCAGTGCAGCGACGACAGTTTGGATATTTCTCCAAACCTGCTGAACAGTCTCTTGCCGACCCAGAGGGCCCCACGAATCATCAGCCAGGTGAGTGATGCCTCATCGTTATTGAGACATTTCAACCCAGGCGCCCAAGGCCATATCGAGCGAGCCTCCTGCTTCGTAAGACCGAGCTCGTCGATCAGATCATCTTGAACGGACTCCCTAACTAACAATTGATACAATGCCTTACGAGACAACGCCTGGGCGTCGGAGAGGCCATCCGTCGTCCGTAAGAGGAGCTTCAAAGCACTACGACATTCGCGGTAGAAGGCGCACTCGGCACGAGGTCTACGGTCAGAATGACAAAGAACTGAAGCAAATGACTGGAACGACATAACTTAAGGAATTTCAACAACAGAAACAGCTAAAAATGGATATTACATGCAACTCGAAGAGAAAATAATAAATAATAAAGCTGTTGAACTTTCACACTACTTCAAATAAAAGGTTAGGAACGAAAACTTCAAAACTGGAAAGGGCGATAACCCTGTGAGAAAACGATTTTCCTGAAAAAATATTTTAAAAGATTTGATAAATTACAACCGACAGTAGTACTGGCTGTTCGGTCAATGAATCCAGAATGTTTCCTTATAAGGAAACGGCTAATATTATTATTACTGGAAGTTATTAGCTGATTTTGAATTTACTGGATATTGAGTACCGATATATTAAATATTCAGTAATTTAAAGATTGTTTTTTTTAACAGCCTATCAACCTTTTTCAGGTCATTTGAAGCCAGAAAATATTTTTAGACTAAGAATATTTTGGGGGGAACGATTTTGACTGACAAAAATTCGATTAATTAGCCCATAGCTAGGGTGGGGAAAAGAGGTGGATCTGTGACTTTCTCGGAAGTATTTGCGCCTAAGTCAATATAACAAACCCGACTTGATTTGAAACTCGGATCTACGACTTGTAATTCCGAGCCTTTATCCATTATACGACCCACACCGGTCTAGCTATTGGCCGGGCTCGACGTTGCTTAACTTCAGTTATCGTGTAGGGAACAAAACAAAATTTAGATTTAAAATTCAAATGCTAAGTAGCGACTCATTGATTTTGTTAGAAATTAAAAAGACTCGAATTTACAAACTTTGCTTAACACACACGCAAAAGCGAATCCAAAATGAAACTCGTGAAATTTCACACTTTGATGCGAAATGTTTTTTTTCGGCCAATAGAAAACTAGGAAACATTTAAAAACAAAATTCAAATTATCTTCAATTCTCAGAAACAAATTCTTTTACGGACCTTTTCGCGAGCCGACGTGAAGGTTGTTCGTCGTCCAAAGGAAAGGCCCGAATCATATCCGGGAGTGAATTCCCAAATTACCTTTTCAAGCCCCACAAATAAAATAAAAGACGGGCAAATTCGCTTGTCTCTAGAGAGAAGGAGACGAGCCTATTAACACGTTCCTTGACAAACGTCAAGCGATCGTTATTATCTCTACCTTTCCCATTCACCTCTTTTATACTTGATAAACGAGCGGAACATTTTAAGACTGAGCGATTACTTCAAAGACATTCCTACCCTACAATAACGCTTATACATGCATACATACATACATACATACATGTTCCTGCCTACGTATACAAACTCATTCTTGCAAGGACTACTACGAACATTTTGACGACCTTGTATCAACCAAAATACATTAATTTTATTTGTAGAGACCTTAATTGATTTATATTATATATACATATATATATTTGTTGTTTCACTTTACAATAGGATTTTCTTGCTTTATACCACTCTTATGGTGGGCTATCTAAATTACAAGGCCAAATCAAACTGTTTCAACACTCATACATTTAATAGCTATAATCGTACGAGAACCGGTGTTTTAACATGATATGGCATTAAGTCCCCACCATTTTCTGATCGTTCCTGACATGCTAAGCAAATGGACTTTCTTCTAAGTTTTAGGAACTCATTGGTAAATCGAATGCTTTCAACCAATGAGCAACATTCTCTGAAACTGTTCCTAATGTTTTGATTACAATAGACAATCTGTACGTTTTGATAATTCTATATTTTCCTGAATTTGTAGAGGACCGTGTGCTTACATGTTGTTGAATTAGAAACACGTGCTGTTTATTTCCTGCTAGAAGGTCCAACTACAAGAACAATGCGGACTCACGTTGAGTCCAACTGAAGATGTAAAGAAAACAAACACGACCGAAATACGCCAACAAATATATGCATTTAACTACAAATTTACAAGTGACAAAGACATTTTAACATTTGTGCGTGAACGTAAAAAGTTTGTATTTTGGTGAATGTTCGTACGTACGTGTATATGTGTTTCATGGCGTTTTCCCCACATGTGGGCAAAAATGCTGATCTCTACGAGAGATCTGCGTTTTCGCCCACTTATGGGAAAACGTTTGTGATTTAAATGTGTCCGCTGAAATACAAAGTAGAAAAGAGAACGAGGCAAGAAGTCACCCAGTATTTATAGTGTGGGAAGAGCGACCCCCTAGTGAACAATTAGGGAATTAAAGAGTATAGTGTTCAATCACTCGTCGGGTATCCAACGGAAAAGCATCATCAATAAGGTGACTAACTCGGTTTTCTTGGCTGAGAATAATTATGTTATATGAATGTGAATGCTCAAAGATTTTTTCTGTGTCGTCATGCTCCATAAAGTCTTGACCTTTTCATTTTCGCTAATCCTCTTCTGCTTATATAATTTATCTGCACGTCCAAATCCATATTTGTTTATTAGTAGTATACTTGAGTAGAAATTTTAAAGTTATTTTTTCCCGCCTTACCCCAAATAAGACATCTCTATTGAAACCGATGTATCCGAGCGTAATAGCGTTCCTTTAGGCTTAGTACATTCGCAACGATTGTATCAAATGGAAATAAATGAATTTCAGTTGGACAATTTTGGAAAAGTGTATGATTATTCACGATTTGTGGCTGAATAGCTCTGAAACCAACAGAACTGTTTGAAAACATTGCTTACTACATTGTACCAATGATCTGGCCGTTTTATTTCTCGACAAATTAAAGAATTATATCAAGAAATCACGACTATCGGAAAAAAATCTTCTTTGCAAAGAGAAAGAAAAATGCCAGCCGTAACTGATAAAAGTTACGCTTACAGGAGCTTAGAGACAATCATTTGATCCGTTTTTTTTTAATAGTTTGACGTTCATGAAAGAATCCATTGAAAAGAAATTCAACGAGATTTTTCAATCAGCCGAATCTTTGAAAAAGCTCCGTTTTGAAACGGACTGATAGATGGAAAATTGAAGTCGAAATTGCCACCATGTAGAAACAGATGTGTGCAGATATAGCGAAATACAAGGGAAAAAAAAAAGGAAAATTTTTACTGAGCTACTTCGAATATTTTTTTAATATAAAAATTAGAAACGATTGTCAGTCTCCAAGCGCAGAAGCGCGCTGTCACAATTTCTAAAAATAACTGACCCCCCACATTTTAAATGGGGATGACGATGTTTGCCTAGTGGTACGCCTTCTATTGTTCTTATTTCAAGGACGAGCATTCAATTTAACACGCCCTTCTCTTTCCAATAAAATTATAATCCAGAACATTTTTATTATGATCCTTTATTTCCTTCAAACCAATTTTAATGCAAAAAAAAAAAAAAAAAAAAAAAAAAAAGATTAATTTCATAAGTACCGAAGAACTTTTATAGGTTTAGATTTTCGAATATATATATATTTATAAAATCATCATCCCTTGACTTTTGTAACCGTTGGGGGGATGCGAATAAGGAAGCCACACTAAATCTCCACGACGATCCATCAACGGCAGCCATCAGCAATTCTGGTATAGTCATACCTGTCCATGGTTTTTTTGTTTTTACGTTGACGTCCTCTCCTATGACCACCTTCAACGGTGCCTTGCATGATGATCTTGCACAGGCCGTCGTGCCTTTAATATGTCCAAACCACGTGATATTTTGACAGTGGCGGGAAGAGGTTTCTGGTGTCCCACAAAACTTTCAAGCCTTTTCCGCACAAACTTATTGGTTTTATGTTTCCAGTAGAAAATATCAACCAGTTTTCTCATGCATTTGTTCTCAGACGCTTGGATCCTCTCTGTTTCTACCAACAGCGTCCACGTTTCACATCCATATAAGAGAATGGAGGGGCACCTCGACGTGGTGTAATGGTTAGAAAACTTGTCTTGCTAGATCAATTACGACTGAGTAGTGAGTTCGATCCTCACTGGGTGCCCCATACTTTCGGCCTTGTGCCACATCTAAGCCGGGCTTAGATGCTCACTATAAGAGAATGGAGACAACCAGCGATTTGTACAGGCTGTACTTTATATATTTGTATTTATTACAACACAGAACTTTTGCGAGACGATGATGCAAGAACAACACAACGGTACAAGTTTCGTAGTCATTTTAGTTTCTGGGAAGATAGCGGTTAATTGAGCCCCACCCGTTGGCCCTAATTACTGGTTAGCTTGTTGGATTGGTTACTCCTGATCTAATTGAAGGAACTCCGCTTAGGATTCATTGTATCTCATCTTGTCGAGTTGGGACATGGCTTTGCGCAATTTTGTAAAATATTGAATTAGAGGTCCAAATCAAGTGTAGTGAAGATGGGCGTGTCAGAAGGCAAAAGACATTGTACCTGGCAGCCTATGATTGATAGGCGTAATTAGGGAATGAAGACGGACTTGTGAAATGGATTAGTTGCACGCTTATTTGTTAAGATGTAGCGTGACTGGGAAAATGTATAAAGTTAGAATTGTAGAAAATTTCTCGAATATGAAGTAGGGGAAAAGGAAGAGGTTGTTAGGATGACCAGTTTAAAGCTTTAAAGACAATTCCGAAAAATTTCACCTCACTATCGTAATTTGTTCTACGATTTACCTGTATATATTAGGTTGGTGCAAAAATAATGACGTAATGTCGTTTTTTGACGTATTTTTAACGTCAAAAAACGACATTATTACGTCATTATTTTTGCACCAACCTAATATTAACAACTTGACCACTTCAAAAAAAAAAAAAAAAAAAAAAAAAAAAAAAAATCCAATGTCAAACCAAGCATTGACTTCTGGAAAAAAAAAACCACACCTTTCCTGTACCTGGATTTATTTTATAAATACAGAGTTTGAAATGGTTTACGCAATTTTTAGCTGTATACAGCTTTTCCTCAATTCTTAGTACGTAGTTATCAATGACGTAAGCACAGTTTCAGATTTGATATTTATAAATAAAAACAAGGTACAGGTAACCCTTTAAGTCAGGTATCGATTTGAAACTGTACTCATATTATGAACAGGACCCTCCTAAATTGATAAAAATATAAATCAATATGTATTTTTATTCCGACGATATGTATAGCTCGAGCAATATCTAGTGAATTATAATCTACAAAAACTAGTGTTATATATGTACACACACGGAACGTGTATCACATTCGGTAACGACGTGGGAGCACCGAAAAATACCTACTCACACACGAGAACCATTCAGTTCAAGTCGTACCAACAATTATAAATTTTAACTTGGTTCAATAACAGCGGTTGCCATTTCATACCTTTGATGTGCGCATTGGCAAGGCTTTTTTTTATTCTCGGAGGTTTGAAAGAAACATGGGGAATTCTCCCAAACAAGACAGTAAATTCTCCGGTTAAATCCTAAGTAATCAGCTGACAAGTTGATAAACGAGAAGGACAGCTAATATCAACAAGAAGTCATCTAATTTATGATAAAACTCAATTGTAGAAGAGAAAAATATTACCATTCGCGGAATACAACAGGCCTTCGAATAAAATGAAAAGTGGTTCAATTCATACTAGATTTCTGTAAGATGGTGATCATTCAGATCTACTTGTCTTGTTTAAATTAGCGGGTTAGGCACCGACGCTGTATATTTATACAGCTTGAATTCATAGAGTTTGTTCGGAAACGAATTCCTCATTCAGACACATAACTTCAACGGTTAGTGTAATACATGACAAAACTTACCAAGATCCATGTTTAGTGGAAAAGCCGTCACTCTGATGAGGTGATTAAAAAAAAAAGTTACACTTGAAAAAGCACAACGCCTACCACTTTATATGAACAAAGACAAAAAAAAAAAAAAAAGTCATATTCGTATAGAACTCCGCCCCCACCGAAAAATATGATTCAATACTTAAATACAATACGCTTTCTGGAAACAACACACATTTTTTTTATAGACTCAACCAATTCTTCACACCATGTTTATTGTCATTCTAAAAGGGTCATTGAAAGTAAGAAATTAAAAACGGCTTTCTCTTTGGCTTTTCATTACTTTTTCAAATTGTCTTTACTACCATATGTTGACTACTATTGTTTTGTAGCGAACGGGAGAAAGGTGTTTAACATGTCATAGAATTGTAAGTACATCTTCAAGGGCGGGTTGAAAAGTTCTCGGCCTGACCAAAAAGCTCCCCTAACAATAAATAAATAAATCTGATTTTCGATCAGTTGGTCAGGTTTGGGAGAACAGACTGGGCTGATAACTTTTCAGAACCCCTTCAAATTCAGGCGATAGTGGTATTGTGCTATTTCCATAAAGGTTTTAATTTATTAGGACAGTGCTAAAATTTAGTGCCGTCTTTATTTGAAACCAGAGAATACACAGCAGAAAAGTGTTATATATATATATAGATATATGTGTATGTGTGTGCGTGAGTAAAGACAAAAAGAAATTTTTTTATTTCCGACGCGTATCATCTTCTGATGGAATTTATCAAGGCAAATGTAAAAATTTTATTTTGCAACAAGTGTTTTTTTTTATACAGAAGAAAATAGTGTTAGTTTTTCAAAATATTTAAATTTAGTAACGCTCATAAATATTCTTCAAGCTATGAAAGTCAAGGTAAACTACGGAGGATGCTAAGTGATATAATTTAATGTATTAGGTTGGTGCAAAAATAATGACGTAATAATGTCGTTTTTTGACGTTATACGTCATTATTTTTGCACCAACCTAATAGAAAAAAACGAAAGTAAATAACGGTTACTGTTTTTTTGTTATTTATGTAATGTAATTATTATTTATTAATTTATTTTAGTTTGAGAAAATAATTTATGTATTTATTTATTTTAAATAATAGAAGGTTTTGATTTCACCGTTTTCTTTGAATTTTTTAATGTTGGATTGGAGTATGAAAGGAGTTTTTCATATAAGAAAGAAGTGCAGGTTAACATTTTAGCAAGACACGATAGCGTCACTCCTAAGAAATTGCGAAAGGAGTATTTCTTTCAGAAAATATAATTTATCTTCATTCATTTTATATCTGAAAGCAACTATATATATATATATATATATATATATATATATATATATATATATATATATATATTCCATTGATGTGAGTTTGTAACCCTGCGATCGTCAGACGAAACCTAGGCTCACAAAGTCACATCAATATAACTAAATACAGGGTGTCCATAAATTTCGTGTGCACTTTAAAAAATTTATAACTTTATTTGTATTTGCGATAGAAATAATCTGTAAAAAGTGTTATAAAGTTTAATGTACCTAGTTTTAAGTATAGCTAAAATAACTAATGCAATTTCAAGCATTACTATAAATCAGTTGGCAAATGTTTTCCGTGAACTGCAAAATCGTATTACCCTTTGTATTGCTAACGATGGAGGACATGTGGAAAGTTACATAAAATTTCAATAAAACCTTAAAAACAAAGATTTACTTCTTTCTAATCCTTTTTACAAATTATTTCTATCGCAAATACAAATGAAGTTATAAATTTTTTAAAGTGCACACGTACTTTATGAACACCCTATATGTTAGCTCTATCACTGATTGCTTTCCAATAAGTACCACGCATATATATATATATATATATATATATATATATATATATATATATATATAATAGATGGCCTCTCGTATTCGAGAGCGGTTAACCAATCCCTATTGCAGACGCTCGCTCAAAATCCACAGAACCAACCTGTGGTTTATACTGCAACAATGCTGAGCAGACCTTAGTTTCTGGGAGAGAGCGTGTTATCTAGTGTGATCAACAATTTGAACAAGGCCATCACGCCGCGATGTTTTGTGGCTTCGTGGTAGCACTATTATCAACGGCCCTCAAGAATTCCATCTACCCAATTTCACTCACAAGACTTGGGTCAACCCGTGGTATGGTTTTCAGGCACTTTCCAAAGGTGCCACACACTGGGACTGACCTCGATCCATTCCGATAATATTCCTTCCTGACAAATTGACGATGGTGTGATCTGAACACGGGTCCCATGGTCAAAAAGCGAACGTTCTAACCATGCACCAATATATATATATATATATATATATATATATATATATATATATATATATATAATGTAGGACGACCATGGCTAAGATACAAAGACAAGCTGAAAAGCAACTTGTCAGCAGTCAATACACCACATAACACCCTTGAGCGGGTAAAATGGAGATCAACGTGTTTTAGTGGACTCAGCAATTTCCAATCTGCTTGTTTGAATCATCTTCAAGAAGCGAGAGCAAGATCTAAAAGGTCAGCCAATCTAACAGTTATCTCATCTCACAATCCTCACACTTGCTCCATATGTGGCCTCCTTTGTAAATCACTATCAGGTCTTAAATGCCACTTAAGATTATCGCACCAAATTTCATAACTGGATCAATAAGCTGTCAGATCCGCATACGTCGAAACCGACGGGAGAGTCCATTATTATTATTATATATTAAAAAAAATTCAAAACATTTCAACTGATCGTTTTTTACTGCTTGACCATACTCACAGGCAACTTAACCCACTGAAGATGGTCTCAGATGAAATTGAAAGTACTTGGGAAAATAAAAACTATTTGAAAGAAAATGTTGGTATTTTTCTTAATTAATTTTCTAAGGCTACCAAGAAATTAATCCATGAACTTGAAAGGATCACAACGAAAACGTCTCCACATGTTATGTCTAAATTATTTAACCAAACCTCTTTGAATGAAAATATGCTGCCTAAACACACACACACAATATATATATATATATATATATATATATATGTCTGAATGGTATTTTGCAGACCAAGTGCAAGCGTGAAATTGTCTGTAAACATACAATGTTGATTTATGTGTACACATTGTCTATATCTGTAAATGCTTTATCCGATATTAAGAAGTCTTTCACTAGAAATATACAGAAATTTAAACTCTCTCTCACCCTCTCTCTCTCTCTCTCTCTCTCTATGTAGAGAAAAAGAGAGATATGCAGTATAATAATGAAAACAGAACTTATGTCCTTATTTTGCACAAAAAATATTTTTTTCAACGTCCTCTTTTCCTTAATTCAGTGGTGAACATTAATTAAGTACATCGGGCATTATATGGGGGAAGTTTCAGATCAAATTTCATCTAAGAACTACGTGTTAGGCTACGGATTACTTGATCCAAACCCGCATAATGAAGGTGGAGTAAAGTTATGTAAGTTCACTTCACAAAAAATCTTTTTTAAAAAGGCATGAACTCCTTGTGCTTTGACCCCTCGCCAGATGTTTATTCGTCTCTGGCACATTAACTTAGTGCGATCGATATCATATAACTTGGGAAGAAAAACATGAACTCTCAACAATTTCTTTCTTACGTAACTGCTGTTAAGAAAGTTGGTACACCGTATCGGGGCGAGAAAATCTTTCTCACCCGAATCCTTCTTGTATATGAGTCGAAGACTTTGTATATAAGATCTTCTTCTGTGTATTGAATATTGTTGCCACATCTGAGCTGGTATTTCTACTGTGTATTAGAGATTCTTGACAAAATCCAATGACGAATATGCAATATTATCGATCCCCACCTGCCATATCGGCTTTAATAACTTTCCAATTGCCGTAACGTAGTTTCACTCTGATTTTTTTTACTTTTAATTATTTCGCCACAAGCAAGGATATAAAGCCACTAAGATGCAAGAAGTAACTGTCTGAGTAGAAAAAATATGAAAGAACAAGAGAAAAAGAAAATCTTTATTAAGGAGACAGAACGATACAAGAACAGAAATTAAGAAGATAACGATTGACATTGCAATTAAGTTTATGATGACTGGAAAGCAAGATAACATGCATTCTTTGGATTTTATTAAGGGTCTATAGATATATAACAGATACAGCAGACCAAATATGTATGTATATGTATAGCTAGCCACTCGTATTCGAAGGTACCTGCCTAACCAATCCCTATTGTAGACGCTTGCTCAGGTGCATTTGTGTTTATTCAACACCCACAGAGCCCACCTGTGGTTTATACTATACTGATACGGCCACGATGACTTGTGACTTCGTGCTAGCATAGCTATCGACTGGTTCCGTCTCCCCAATTTCACTCACCGTCGTATGGTTTTCAGACGCATTCAAAAGGTGCCTCCATGGTGCGATTCGAACCCGGATCTCATGGCCAGAATGCAAACGTTCTAACCATTCGTGCCCCTATAGACCAAATATAACAGCAATATTTAATGTATAGATGAATGGTAAACTTATAAATGTGTAAGATGGATTCTGACAAGAAAAACTGTCTCGCATGAGACGGTGAACCAACTTTCCTAACAGCAGACCTAGCAATTGATTCAAAATAATCTTTTCACTTCATCTCAGCGGAAAATGTTAGCGAGAATTATTCCTCCTGGAGGTTAGCATTAGCCATGCCTATGAAAGAGTCTCTGATTAAAATAAAGAATTTTCATTTTAGAGGCGTTATAATTAACAATTAATCATTTCTAGCCACAGTTAAAAACAGATCGTATTCATTTTTGAGATCAGCTGCCAATCTGACCATATCAGACCGATCAGACTTACGATTAAGACAGGAGCAAAAGTTACGACATCACTATAGATTGGTTTGGTTTGTTTTGTTTTACGGCATATCAACCACAATGGGTCATTTAATGCCGACAACTTTTTTTTTTCCAGGTAATATTTTTGTTTTGTCAAAAATCTATTTCTGTTAATATTTTTTTCCTAAAAAACATACAGCTGGTAATATTATTTTTCAAAAACATATAGCTGGCAATATTATTTCTTCAAGAACGTATAGCTAGTAATACTATTTTTCCAAAACATACAGCTGGTAATATTATTTTTTCAAAAACGTATAGCTGGTAATATTATTTTTCTAAAAACGTATAGTTGGTAATATTATTTTTTTCAAAAACGTATAGCTGGTAATATTATTTTTCAAAAATGTACAGCTGGCAACATTATTTTTTCAAAAACGTATTATCAGAGGCCTTGCTGTTGGACGTAGTTCATCGTCCTACCCAGGACACAGATGCAGTTTATCGTCATACCCAGGACACAGATGTTGTTTATCGTCATACCCAGGACGCGGATGTTAACTATTTGCCCATAGGTGGGACTCTAACAGGTGTTACCACCGCGGGTCAGCAATTAAGAGGTGGTTCCGCGCTCCTCAAAACCTGCTGATCAGAGGCATTGCTGTTGAATGTTGTTTATCGTCTTACCCAGGACGCAGATGTAGTTTAAAGTCATACCCAGGACGCGGATGTAGCTTAACATCATACCCAGATCGAGACGAGATCTGGGTTTGGGGGGGGTAACTATTTTCCCATAGCTGGGACCCTAACTGGTGCTACCACCCCGGCTCAGGGTGGACCTAGGAACAACAGTAATTAAGACGTGGTTCGACGTGGTTCGTTTATCGCCTTACCCAGGACGCGGATGCAGTTTATCGTCATACCCAGGACGGATTACTGTAGATACCAAGATGAGAACTAATGACATCGAGAAGTTGTTGATGAAAATTACGAACAATTTAGGTCCAATGATATAGCCTTGGGAAATACACGAATTAATGAAAAAAGATCTAGAAGAGTGGCCGTTTAAGATAACTTTCATTTCGCGATTTGATAAGAAAGATTGAAGTAGATCAAAATTTCTTCCATCAATACTATAACCTTTCAACTTGTGAAGAAGAACCAACATGCCAAACACCTTCGAGATATTCAAAGCAATAGCCTGGGCTTCACCATTCTTATCTAAACTTTGAGAGAACCATTGCAGGGATACTTTCAAGTCCACATACTTTGTGGGTATCTGGGTTATAGGTAATAGCAGAAAGCATGGACGGAGTTATATGCATACTACATAGTAAAGACTCAGTTCTAAGTGGAAAGTCAGGCAAAGATACTCTAGATGAGTCAAGATTATAATTGGAAGAGAATTTACGAACAAAACATCCTACTTTATAAGCAGAAGATCATAACACCTCAAACAGAGTGAAGAGATGAGGAATAGAAGATTTACTCGAGAACTGAACTTGCTTGAGGCTGTACGGTGCTTAATTCTGTCAGCAAACGAAGATTTAGCCTCTTTGGTGATACGCTTATTTTCATGGCAATTGCTCTAGTGGCTTTTTCTCTTTCGTCATTTGACTTTCTGAATTTAATTTTAGTACTAGACATGCAGTTAGGTCTTATCATATTACTGTTGAAGTTTCTGAGTATAACACTAAGTTCTATTCTAAAAGTTTCTTCTCTAACACTTTTCGCACGTGTAAACTCTCTTGCCGCTTATTGCTTTCCCGTTAACTGCTATCTTCAAACATTTAAATGCAACATCAATCGTCGTCATCTGTCTTATTGAATCCTGATCATTTCATTGGTCTTTACAGCTAAGACCCGCCATGTTGCGTACACGCGGTCCACACTCATTCTTTTCATATTCCACTGTAAGTTGGAAAATTCCAGTCAACGCCTTCACAAGAACGGCTTATTTGTGAAACAGACTCCCAGAACACTAAAACTTCTACTTATTCAAATTCAGGGTCAATCATCCTGCATTCATCATATCATGATAATCTTCACTCCTTTCTTCCACCTCTTACATCCATACAACTCACTTTATTCAGTAAAACTCTACTTTGAGTGGTTCTTGAGCCTTTTATTGTGTGAAGATCAGCATATATATATATATATATATATATATATATATATATATATATATATATAATTAAGATTCAAGACACAGCAGATATTTTTATATATAGTGCTCAATATTAAAAATATTGATTATTGATCCCCAAAATTGGAAATACCGTTTAAAACCAAAACCCCAGAAGACTAGAAATTTTAGCAAGAAACTTCGAAATCGCAATAAAATTCATATTTAAAAGTGATATTTTCATATAATATATATATATATATATATATATATGTGTGTGTGTGTGTGTGTGTGTGTGTAAAGTGTGTGTATATAAATATATATATATAATTATTTATATATTATATGCGCGGTACTTATTAGAAAGCGCTCAATATCAGAGATAGAGCTAACATATTTGGTTGGATTGATGTGAGTTTGTGACCCTGGGTTTCACGCTTTAAGGGATCGTCAGACAACTGACTATCGCAAAAGCGTGAAACCCATGGTTACAAACTCACATCAATGCAACCAAATATATATATATATATATATATATATATATATATATATATATATATATATACATATATATATATATATATATATATATATAAAACTATATTTATTATAGATATATAGTTTTTACGTATTCTATATTTATGGGTTAAACTGATGGATATCAGGGATAGGGTGTATGTAAATGTAAAAGTGGGCATTGAAGTCAACACCCCTCGGTGACAGTCTGTTTCATGCTTAAACGCAATCTTCAGGTCATTTATATATATATATATATATATATATATATATATGTGTGTGTGTGTGTGTGTGTGCACGAAAGGTTACTCCAAGTAATAAAAAAATGAAATTGTGTCTTTGGTCAAAAATTTGGAAAGAAATCGTGGGTTATTTTCGACTTGTTCTCTTTTAATTTATTTAATTTTAACAGAAAAATTTCTGTGTTAACAAATGGGGCACAATTTATGTGAAAATGTGTTTCATTTTCCACAACTTCTGTTGACATTTGCTGTTATGAACTTAAAGATAAAAGCTGCCACCTCAGATAGCTTATCAATGAGTCGATAATGTCAGGTAGGTAGATATCTATCCGCACAACCCACCGGAACGGAATATTGTACAAGGTTGAGTTCGTCAGTGACGTGCGGGTCGAGTAACGGATATTGGCTGGGTAAGTGTAATTGGTGAGCCAACTCCAGTTTAAAAATCCTGTCTAGTCCGTTGCATTCACTTTCACAATTATCTGTTTATTCTACCTCTCCAGCTATGGGATAAAGAACAGGGTAAGCTGGGGTCTCCAAACTAGGAACTAGTGCAGGACTAATCTGAATTTAAATCCAGCATAAAATGAGATGGGCGCCATCAGGTTCGCCTCTTTGTCTCACGTTTTCTACTGGCATGAAGGGAAGCGTTTATAATGAGTCATTTTCTATGTCTGGTGCTAAGAAGTTTGCTGCACTGTGTCGGGCAAGACAATTTTTCTCATCAGAATACATCTTGAGAACTTATAAATTTACCATTCATCCGTGCATTGAATATTGCTAGTATATCTGGTCTGATGCTCCTGTTAATTATCTAGAGATTCTCGACAATATCCAAAGACGGGTCTGTGATGTTATCGGTCCTGGCCTGGCATCTCGACAACAGTTGCTTTCCCACTGCCTGGTTTCCTTCTATTTTCTTTTTCTATAAATATCTTCATGACACTTTTTCTAACGAGCTCTCCTCCTTGGTACATCGACCGCATGAATTTAAGCTTACTACGGTGGAGTAATAGATAGCGGCTCGGATTGAGGAACCGGAGAGCCGAGTTCAAATTCCTGTTGAATCCGCTACATTCACTTATATGCTAATACCCTTGGGAAAGATATGGATCCTCTTCTCCCCTCAGCTATGGGTAAATAGCAAGACAGACCGGGTTCTATAACATTGGATGGCAACTGGTCTACCGCAGAAAGAAATGACAACCTACTGCGGGAAAAATCCACCTGGTCAGTCATGTTTCGAAAGATACATGATCGCTTAAGCGTGTATCACGCATGGAACATAACTAACTGACTGACTAGATCGACAAATAGGTGTCATAGTTTTACTATGGAAATAGCTAGACGTAACCGTAAGTCCTATTCTAATAGTTCCTTTTTTCGCACTTCTCATATGTGGAACTCTCTTCCGATTTCTTACTTTTTCTCTGTGTTGTGGTCCGGTGTATGCGTTGAGAGATGAACACGTGTGTCTCCTGAAATGCCACAAAAAACATGGTGGAGTCGGGATGTGAGTCCACGTAAAGAAACGACAAGAACCAAAATATATGTACAAACAAATGATACTGTATTAACAATAAAGGGTTACAAGTGACAAAGACAAAGACGTATCTGTCAAATCAATGTGAAAACCTAATGGTCTAAAGTATGTGTAGTGAGTGAATGTGCTAACGTACGTGTGTGTGTGTGTATGTATTTATGTATTGATCATGCGTTTCCTAAGGGGAAGGCCTTCTTCCACGATAGACTTACATGTTGACGTGTAAGCGGATAAGGTGAAAAGAGGGCGAGAAAAAATATCGCCAAGTATTTATAGTCCTAAGAGCGTCCCCTAGTAGCGGTTTCGAAAATTAGGAGATAACTCGACACCTGCTACATACGAACTTTAATGCAACGTCAATCACCATCTTCTGTTTTCCTGAAACCTGTTCTTTTATTGACCTTTCTCCTCACTAAAGTCTTCACATTTTCTTTCACTCCGATGCATCTTAGTGGCATTATCGCTTTACTGAGGGAGGTGCAATGATTAAAAAAAAAGTCATGCTGCTCTAGACACACCGTTTGCTCCCATGGCTGCAATACATGTAGCGCGCGTATGACTCTAGTGGATTACAAGCTTCATCATAGTAATCGTGACCCATGGGTAAATTGAACAAAGGGCTCTCTGTATTTGCCAGTTGAGAACATCTCAGGTACCAGAGATTAATACACCCTCCTTCTGAAGTATGGGGGACTGAATCCTTGGGATTAAACGCATTATACTATATTTTAACCTCGATAGGGTACTGGTTGTGTGAGGTAAATATGAGTGAAATTACAAGATAGACTATCTACAATAAGATGAAGTGAAACAAATAGAATAAAATAATGCATGCAGAAAGGTGAGATACGTTAGAAAAAAAAAACAAATGATAACCGCCCGTTAATTCGAAGATAAACTCGGATTAGACACCGTTGTATTACGGGGATGGCCGGAGTGTCGAACGACCGAAACACTGTGATAACAAATATGAGGACGCGTGTAAATAATGATAAATCTTTATCCCATAAATTCAAAGTTTTAAGTATAACTGAAGTAAATTATCTAAGAAAGATTAATTGATGTTTGACAGCAGTCTTTTTTAATCAACTAACCTCAAGCAAGACAGGAAAGCCACTAAGACACAAGGGGTTACTAAGTGTGAAAAAAAAAAACATTATTAAGGAGAGAGAATAATAGAAGAGTAATAAAAAAGACAGTAGATAACGATTAACATTGCATTTGAATTTTTGAAGATCAAAGTAAAGCACGGAGCCGGAAGAGTGTTCCACAAGCGAGAAATGCGAGAAAAGAAACTATTAACAGAGAACCTACGGCCGGTTACATCTAGCCAATTCAAATTTGAATTGACGAGACCTTGCCGCCAATCTAGTACTGCACTTAAATTCATAAAGTTTAGGTACCTTATCGAAGAGTTGATCAGAACAATTAACCATGAAAATATTTATAGAAAAGACACGAAAGCTACATTGCGGCGTTGAGAAAGTGACTGCAGCCGAGACGCCAGGTCAGGGCTGATAATATTACTGATTCTTCTATGGATATTATTAAGAGTCTCTAAATATACAACAGGAGCACCAGACAAATATTCAAGGCATAGATGAATGGTAAATTTATAGATATGTAAGATAGATTCAGGAGAGAAAAAATGTCTTGTCCAACACAGTGAACCAACTTTCCTAGCAACTGATCTAGCAATGGATTAAATATAATCTTCCCACTTCATGTCAGCCGAGAATTTTAACCCGAGAAGGCGCAAGGAGTCACTTTCATGTAGTATAGCATCAGTCATGCTGATGGAAGGCAGAGAGGGGTCTCTCAGATGATTAACTGAGAGAAGTTTAGTTTTGAAAATGAACAAGCCATTCATTGCCCCAGTTAACAACAGACTGTAGGTCATTTGTTAGATCAGCTGCCAACTGGCTCAAAAGCCGGACTATTCGACCAAAAGCCGGACATTTGATGTTATTGTCACCGACCACTCACTGGGTTTTCAAGGATGATAAACAGCATTGATGAGGGGCAATATATTGATTCGATTTATAATTATCTTACACATTGGTAAAATGTCAGCTGTAGCTTTTGTCAGTTTTGACAGGTGGTTGCAACATAATACAGCTTGGTGTTGACGTAAATACACACACTTTTAGAATAAACTAGAAACCCAATAAGATAAAGTGAATCAAATAAAGTAAAGTGTGTAGAAAGGGAATGCAAGCGTTAGACAAATCCAAAAGGTAAAAGACCGTTAATTTGAAGAGAAACTCGGGTCAGGCTCCCTTGTGTCACGTGAACAAACCAAATTTGGTTGATGTTAGACATTGGTACACATTTTGCTTATGAATGCACCTATCAAATTTCACCCGCCAACTTTTTGCAGGTTAACCGAAGAGGAGGGGAAATACTAGAGGTTGGGTGTTAAGTGAAAAAGGAATCAAACTTTATGCGTGTGTCTGTGAATGTGAGTGTTTGAGAGAGAGAGAGAGAGAGTGGGCGGTGGGGGAAAGAGTGTGAGAGAGCGAGGCGGAAGATTGTGTGCGTGAGAGAATCTTTCTTTATTTGTGGTGGTGGTGGTGGGGAGAGCAAAGGTAGGTGTTAAGTCTATTGAAAAACGAAAATAAAATCAACCTAGTTTTTTTTTTTTTTTTCTTTCTAGATTTTATAACAAGATTTCGGTATTACAGGAAAGTCCGTGGGTGTGTAGATGGTATCATGGTTAGAGGCTCAGCAGAAAATCAGCGAGGCAATTTCAAATTCCGGACGAAATCGCAACATTACCTTTCGAACAAATACACTTGAGAACCTTATGAACCCATCTCCTCTCCTTAGCCTAGCTATAGGTCAAATATCAAGGTAGACTGGACCCTCTAGTCGTGTTTAGCAACCAATATAGGAGAAGGGCAACTTTGAATTCAAAACCAAATGCGGTCGCGATGGAGACTATACCTGAATTGTAACTAAGTCCCACTCAGCATAGTTGCAGTATAAACTAGAGGTTGGCTCTGTGGGTGTTGGAGAAACACAAATTTGCCTGAGCAGATGGACATGTTCGGAAACGAGCAAGCATGCAGTTTGCTTTCAAGTCGACGCAACTAATAGAAAGAAAAATGTTAATTATGAGGAGGATAGTGCGTATCATTTTAGGAGAGATAAATTTGTAAAACCGGGTTCCTTCACGTCAGATTAACTTGGTTCAATTCTCATGTACAAGTACATTTATATAATTCAAAAGCCGTGAAACGATGTCGTTCATAACAAAAGGTCACAACGAATAGCTCCTCAAGCGCAATGCCGAAAACTGTCCAACTTTCTCAGGCATCAGGATCTGACACTTACCCTTCAACTTTTAGGGTAGTAGAGAAAGTTTAGCCTGGGTGGACGGCCCTTGGAACTGGATTTCCGTGGTAATTTCCTGCTGATGTTCCATAGAGAGTTTGAAAAGAATGATACCGTTCGTAGCGACTCGTCATTTTGATTTAGCGAAGCGGGTTCAAATTCAACTTCGGGGCCTTCTGATTTCACTCTCGCGAAGATGCTAACAAGAATCGCAATAGTTGAACACTATCTTCATCGTCATCTATTTGGGTGGCCATTTCTAAATTTCCAAAGACACTGCAGGCTGAAAGGTACCTGATAGACGTCAGTGGAGGTTTATCTTAATTTAATTTGCTCGGATGATGATTACAAACATTAACCCTTTCGCAATGGACCAGTCAGATCTTGTCTGATGTTCTATTATCACAATGTGGGATACTTAATGACAAAAAGGGATAAAATATATAAACAAAAAGAAACTAAATGAAATTGACTACACCATAGATATTAAACAGATATTAAGAAAATAGTTCGCCCCCTCATGAGCTTGTTAAGGCAACCCCGTTTAGCAATTTTGCACTTTTTGACCCTTTAAACGATTACCCGACCACTCCTTTATTACTCCACACCCCAACCGTTTAATTTTTATTGATAAAAATCCCGACCCCCTAATTATTAAAACCCCTTCTTGTAGCATACATCTAAGAGTAGGCAGACTCTCCTTCCTAACGGTAATCGTTCACTGTGGCTCATCAGCTGCTTACACCAGAAACTACATATACAAGAAGTTACTGAAAAGTTCTCAGTTCAACCAAGAAGCACTTAAAAAAAATCTGATTTTTCATCCATTGGTCAGATATTTGGCAGAGGATAAAGCCAGAAATTTTTCAGCACCTCCGCGTAAAAAAAACAAAACAAACAAAAATACTTTAACAATTATTATAATTTCATTTTGAAGTTTTGATTATTATTTATATTATAAATGATAATCCTAGGGGATTAAAAGCGCTGGTTTACGAATTTAGTGACATAGTGATTGTGAGTTCAATCCCTTGGTCGGGCAGTGTGTACTTTCACTCAGAGGAAACGGACAAGAAATAAGAAAGCAGTACTAAATAGAAATAAGAACTAGAAGATTTCCCAAATATGAGCAGTGGAACGAGAACTGTCTACCCCTGCTGATTAAATAAAAGGCTCAGTTTAGGATTCCTGGTAGGTTACCCAGACTGAAATAAACTTGAGTAAAGCCGGAGAGCACAACGACCGAAACGTAATAATAACAAAGATGAGGACAATAGTGTCAGTAATAGTATTTGTGAGTTCAATCCCACGGCCGTACAACGTGGACTTGGACTCAGTGGAAACGAGCAATAGTTGAGGAGTACTAAATAAGAACTAGACTAGTTACTTCCCCTAGATATGATCAGCGAGAAGAATCTGCCCTCGTAGATATAATTCAGTTCAAAATTCGTGCAAGGCTACTGGAATCTACAAGTACCTGACGCAAGCCTGAGAACAAAAAGAGTAAAACATTGTGAAAACATTAGGATGTTTCCCCGATTCACTACAATCTTAACCTGTTCAAGTTTAGAGTTTACCTTTATCTTCCCTTCTCCTATGCGCACAAATTGTCTCTACCTCAGGTGGCCCCCGGGCTTTGTACAAGGTGAACCTTACCGAAAAGTAAATAAATTAACAACGACGAAGATGAAGACAATAGTCCGAATGTAAATAATGAGAACTCCTTATACAGTGTAACCTGGATATAAGAGAAACCATGATATAAGAGAGATTTTATCTGGTCCCAAATTAGAGCCATACTTACCTAAACAAAATAGACCAAACCCGGATATAAGAGAAACCCGGATATAAGAGACTTCGTATCCGGTTCCGACAACTCTCTTATATCCGGGTTACACTGTACCAGAAATTCAGACAAGTTTTAAGCATAACTGAGGTTAATTTATCTGAGAAGGACAAATTAACGTCAGACTTAACTGGCTCAAAAACTATTTGTCTTAAAGCCGGACATCTCGTCACCATTCACAGGATGATTGAGAGTGTATATATTAGTTTGGTGCAAAAATAATGACGTTTATTGACGTATTTTTTAACGTCAAAAACGTCATTATTTTCGCACCAACCTAATATTATACTTTGGTAAAAATCCAGCTGTAGCTTTTGCAAGTTTGACAACTGATTTCAACAAAAATCTGCGTAAAGAGATGTGTAAAAACACAGATTGGCGTTCCCATGAGCACACAAATTTTCAGATTAAACTATTAGGTTGGTGCAAAAATAATGTCGTTTTCTCACATATGTGAGAAAACGACATTATTTTTGCACCAACCTAATGAAATCTCGTTAATTTGAAGAGAACCCCGAGCCACGTTTCATTGTTTACGTGGACAAAACAAACTGGATGTTATACAGAGTGGTCTGAAAATCTTGTCACCCACTACTGAAAAGTAATGAGAACAATAGAAGAACAAGTAAAACAGTAATACAAAGCACATGTACTGGATTCAGTTCATTCATTCTCAATGACCCTCTCACACAACGAGAAGCCCCCTTTTAAAACTGTATGAACTCGTCAGCCATCGGAAATAGAAAATTATATTATGTAGGCGTGACAAGACTTTCGGACCACTCTGTACATGTACAGATTTTTGTAATGTATATATCTGTCAGGTCTCATCCGCCATTTTTTGAAGTTAACCGAGAAGGGGGTAAAAAGAAAAGAAGCGAGAGCTCATAGTGGTCAAAATACTGCAACAATAGCCATGAGGTTTTAGCTCTTCAGTTTATACCAATTTGTGTAAGACATTTCACCAATACAGCAAAGGTACCGAAAAATCCGATTCTCAATTACCGTATTTAATAGCATATACGACTTTCACTTAGTCACATGATTGTTATGAATAATCAAGAGTGGCCTCCCTTTGTTTTGTTTGAGAAAAGTTATTTCTGTTTACTGGGTCTATAAAAGGACACTATACGCGAACCTTGTATAATCAGTTGAATAAAGCTTTCTTAAAGACTACACCTGCGTACTTTTGTCATTACAATGATATTAAAGTATTTTGGATTGATTTGTTTTTTTACGGCTTATCAACCTTTTGCGGTTTATTTAAACTAGAAAACGTTTGTAAATTTTAACAATATTTTGGAGATAATAAATACTTACTTATAAAAGTTGTTGCGGGCCGGTGTATGCGTTGAGAGATAAACACGCGTGTCTCCTGAAATGCCCATAAAAAACATAGCGGACTCGGGATGTGAGTCCACGTAAAGAACTGTTGAGAAACAACAAGAACCAACATACATGTACAAACAAATGATAATGTATTAACAAAACAAGGGTATATATAAACAATAGAATATTGTTGCGTGTTACTAGGTGTTATGAATAATCAAAAGTGGTCTCCCCTTGTTTTGTTACTCTCCTCTTTGAGAAAGCTATTTCTGTTTACTGAGACTATAAAAGGACACTATACGCGAACCTTGTATTCTCAGTTGAATAAAGATTTCTTAAAGCCTACACCTGCTTACCTTTTGTCATTACACCAGAACAATGAGCAGGAATGAAAACATTTAAACTAATGAAGGTGTTTATGCGTGTGTAGTTTGGTGAAGGAGAAAGTCCTAGAGAAAATGAATTGAAAAGTACGTATGCATGCATGCACGCCCGTCCGTGTGTGTGTATTGTTCATGCCTTTCCCTAAAGGAAACGCATTTTTCCGTCAGAGATTTACATGTTGGTGGATAAGACCAGAAGAGAGTGATGAAAAATTATTGCAGTGTATTTATAGTGCTGGAGAACATCCCCTAGTGATGGTTTCGAAAATTAGGAGGAGGTAACCCGACAAAGCCTTACTAATTAATCCGTACCTGGGAAGAGAAGATATAAATATAACGAACTCGACTGGAATCTCCGAGCCATTATCCATTACACCATCCGTAGAATATCATAGCATAGGCTAAGTACAAGTCATGGTAGTCTGTGCTCTCTGGGCGAACATAAGCCCGACTCATCTGCAGACTCAGCATTTATATCTAATATTAATGTATGATGGAGTGAGGCTAAGTTTAGAGAGTTTATAATGTCTGGGGAAAAGGTTAGTCTATCAGATACCCCAATATTATACAGAAGATACGGGAGTGGTATCTTTGAGCTTGGAGTACTCAATGTGAGCAAATGTTTCCTCCAGTATTGATTTGACATTCGAGATGATCTTGTAAAGCATCGCGCTACGAAAGGCGATTTTTACGCATGAATCTTAAGGAAGTGAAATAATTCACGTCGGCCGACATAAGTATCACTGAGTGCTTATTGTCGAAAATGCCGCACGTCTCTATAAAGGATTTAAATATCTTTAAAAGAAAAGATTTTAATCTTTTTGCTTGTCGTGTTGTAAGTTGATCAAAGTGGGGATCTCGTACGTCAATATTTCACAAATCCAAAAGCCTGAATGTCTCTTTTCCAAACTAAAGGCGTAGCAAAGAAAGTTTTGTATGTACAGTGTAACCCGGATATAAGAAACCCTGATATAAGAGAGATTTTCTCTGGTCCTAAATTAGAGCCTGTGTTAATGTAAACGAAATAGACCAAACCCGGATATAAGAGAAACCCGGATATAAGAGATTTCGTCTCCGGTCCCGACAACTCTCTTATATCCGGGTTACACTGTATAGAACTAATAAATGCACATATAAGTCAAGCTAATTATTTTGTAAAATATCAACACTTATAGACTTCTCCAGAGTTTCATATAGGTGAAAAACCCATTCACAAATAAACTGTCAGCTGTATTTAACCACCTTATCGGACCAATGGTTAAAAATGGCTTCCAGTGAATTGACCCTTAGAGAGGACCATCCTTCTTCACAACCCATGTGGCGCACGCCTCTACAAGGGATTTTAAACATCGCAAACAAAGAACTGTACCAAATAACAGAAACCACTTCACTTGAGAACTTTCAACAGTGGCAACAACTAAAATAGATATCACATTCAACTCAAAAAGAAAATAATAACAATCAAGAATGTAATGGAAAGAGCGATAACATTTACTGGACATGAGGAGGCAATTTTCCTGAGAGATTGTTTTAAGACAAAGATTTTATAAATTTCAATTAGTGGGTAGCACGAGCTGCTTGGTCAGTGAATGCTGAATCTTTCCTAATTTTATCATTACTATTTGCATATAAGCGAGACATAAAAGTGACATTTTTAAATTTAAATTTTTAATGCTGTTTAAACTATCAATCGTTGCCTCAAAGTTTGTTTTTAATGTGATAAATACGGTACAGCCACAACCACTGATATATTCACCATTGAAAACCACTGATATATTCACCATTGAAAACCACTGAGATCCAATGGGTTTTTTATATAGCTTGTCCCTTTAGAACAAGACTGAATATGGCATTTTACTACTTCCTATCTTTCATAACTTTAAATTACACCTATTTACGATGCCTCTCCGTCCTTGTTTAAACTTTTCAAACTCTTTAAGTAGGTTAATCGCTGTTTGCCACTGCTTCTCTTGCCTTTAATAATCACTGTGAGTGTTAATTTTTCTAAGTCGTCTTTTCTCATTACGTGCCCAAGAAATTTTAACACTCTCTTTCTGAGAGTTCTTTTAGTTTCTGTTTTCCTTTAAAAATGTCCTTCCTCACATGTTTTATTTATGGTATCGTTACCAGACATAGTCTGGTATTCCTGTTATATAATTAAAGGTTCTTGATAAAATCCAAAAAAGAATCTGCAATGTTATTAGCCCTGACCTGGCATATCGTCTTCAGTCCCTTTCCTACCACGTAGCTTCCCTGATGTTTTTATATAAATATTTTCATGATAGTTGTTTTGATGAACTTTCCGCCATGTTAACTAGACGTTATGTATTTAAGCGCAGTACTAGATTGGTAGTAAGGTCTCATCATTTTACAGTTGAAATGGCTAGATGTAACCGTAAGTTCTATACTAGCAGTTTCTTCTATCGCACTTCTCGCTTGTGGAACTCTCATCCGGCTTCTTGCTTACCAGTCAACTTTGATTTTTAGAAATTTAAATGTAATGTCAATCGTTATTTCCTGTATTCTCAATTATTGTTCTTTTATTGTCTTCTCTCCTTAATAGCAGTTTTCTTTTTTTTTTTTTTTTTTTTTTTTTTTTACATATTCTCCAACACTCTTGTGTCTTGGGATGAAATGATTAAAAAAAAGTCATCTCTGACGCTTCAAATCTCATGTTCCTCCGTGTGGAAATTGTCCAGTATCACTGGTTAGATCTGAGATTAGATATTAACATAATAGTTCAGCACTCTTTTATTTGCTTCTAAGAATATTTTTCTATGTTTGCTGAGTTTCTATAAGACATCTTTCGCTATACCAATGTATTTGACATTTCTGATACCGTGTTAGACATTTTTATAACTGCTTGATTTTGACACCTCCAGTATTTCACCGGTTCGGTCACTCACGTCCTGCGACGACCTGATGAAAAACCCTACCAGAATCATCCACCAATTCCACACGCCATCTGCAAACTGTAGACGATCTCTCGACAGACCAACAATTCAGCAATATATCGCACATCTTGGACTATTTGGCTGACAATGAAGCATTCTGTTTTTTTTACAGACAACAGTCCTTTATTCTTGCTTTCCTCAACTACCTTATCTAATAGTTCTTGAAGCTTTCCTTTTAAATTTGCCATCAACAAAGTATCATTTGCGTATATTATGTTGTTATGAGCCGACGGTCATAAACTCAGGCGAGTTTTCTCGTTCCGTTAAGATCTTCTCGTTATAGAGGATGAATAAACCCGGTGAGAAAATGCAATCTCTTCTTTCTATGTTTTCAGTAAAAAAATCCACACATGCACATCCCTCTGTTTATCTGTCTGTCTCTTATGCAAACACATCTCGAACTTCTCGTTTGTGGAACTCTCTTCCAGCTTCAAATACAATCTTCATAAACTTAAATACAATGTCAATCGTTATCTACTGCCTTGATTACACTTCTATTTTTTTCACTCCCTAATCCGTCCTGGGTATGACGATAAACTACATCCGCGTCCTGAGTAAGACGATAAACTATGTCCAACAGCAAGGCCTCTGATCAGGAGGTTTTGAGGGGCGTGGAACCACCTCTTAATTGCTGGTGTTCCCAGGTCCACCCTGACCCGGGGTGTTAGCACCTGTTGGGGTCCCAGCTATGTGCAAACAGTTAACTATTACCAGCAATACATTTTTGAAAAACAAATTTATTACCAGCAATACATTTTTCAAGGAAAAATATTACCAAAAACATATTTTTGACAAAACAAAATATTACCAGCGATAAAAAGTTTTGTCGGCATTAAATAACCCATTGAGGTTAATATGCCGTACAACAAAACAAACCAAACCAACTCCCTAATGTTTCTTTATTCTTGTTCTTCCACATTCAGTAAACCCTTGTGTCTTAGTGGCATTACTGCCTTGGTGATATAATTTTTTAAAACTACATAAATGGTTGTGGTTGATTGGGCGAGAGGAAGTAACAAGTCCTTGAGACTGAAGCTGAGAGTGTACCGACCTGGTTCAATTACTGATCATACCAAATTGTGCTGCACTCTTTCTCTCTCTCCCAGAAACTGTAGCTAAGGTCAGCTCAGTATAGATACAGGTAGGCTATGTGATGTTTAAATTGTGTTTTACTATTTTTCTTTTAAATTATTGTTTCAAGACTCAATGTTTTTTTTTCTTTACTAAAGTTCACCCTACACAAGGCCCAAGAGTCACTTAAGATAAAGGGTTACCGAAAGTGACTGCTGTGTGAGCGGTAAAAAGTAAAGGACTCAGTTTATACGGATAGGTGGAAAAGATAACGGTTAACTCTAGATTTGAAGGAGTAAGATTTTAGTGACCGGGAAAGTATCCTCGTGGGATTCTATTCTACAAAGCAACAGTTACTGGGAAGAAGCTATCCGATTGGAATTTACTCCTTACTAATGGGATACAAAGGGGATGAGTGTGGTTCGATTCACATGTATGCGGTGTGGCGTTTTTTTTTTTTTTCAAATAAAAGTGGCTTTTCATTTTAACATATTAATTTTCGAACTATAAAAAACAAGGCTGATTATTACTATTTGTTACACTTAGCCGATTTGCAACTATACAAAGAATAGGCATTCTTCCGTCATTTTACATAGCCCCCTACTTTATTGTCATTATGTCGCTTCATTTAATGATAGAAACGAAGTATTCTAAACTGTAACTGTAATAACTATTCATAGATTACAGTCCTTTTTTTTTTCATTCTAAGGTTCTTTAGTATTTTTTATTTTATTTCTTTGAACGAATTTTATCAAACCAAGCACCACTCGAAAGAGGATGGCATTTTGCAGGACCTCCCATCTGACGCCGGCTTCTGGGACGGCATACACGATAAGGAAACGAGGTGGATATTAACTACGTTGTACTCGGCGGACAAAGAGGACGGAATAAACTATTGAAGAACAACTGGTGGGCGCCAACTTTACTTCCCAGTAGTGTGGAAGGGCTCAGAGCGGCGTGAACATTGATCAAAGCCACTGATAAAACCAGTCTCCAATTAAACCCATATTTTTCGCCTTACCCATCCCGAAGCCTGAAATTTAGGTCTTTCGACACCGGTACTAAAGTCGAGGGCGGAAACGGTTTAACTCCTTTTGATGCTTCTGTAAACACCGCCTACTAACTAATTCACGTTTAGTAGATGAATACGGGGATAGAAAGACTGGCCAATGGAGTGGCCAGAAGCATTTGTAAGACGCCGTTCCGGTTTGGGGGCGGAGTTAGTAGATGAACAGGTGGACTGGTGAGATGAGCAGCTGAAATCAAATCATGTGGAACGCCGTATGTCCAGTGCTGGCTGACTGATAAAGAAGGGTGTAATTTTGCTGTTATTTTAATATTCAGGCGTAGTCTTAGAAGTTTTGGCCGAGGGAAATGAAGCACTTAGTGAACTAAATATGGAAGAGGTATTTGTTGAATAATACGGGCATGTTGAGGAGAGTACTTATTATACATTTAAAATCATAAAATATGTCTTTTTAGGAATTAAGGTCTCGACAGTACTATCAGTACACGGTGTGCATATCCTGTTGTTATTTACTAAGTTTAGAATAGTTTGGCACAAGGCCACAGATACGGGGCACCAGTGAGGACTGAACTCACTACTCAGTAGTAATGGACAACCAAACTATCTTATTAACTTAACTTAGTTTGGCACAAGGCCACGCGTATTAGGCACCCAGTGAGGACAGAACTACATACTCAGTAGTAATGGACAACCTGACTAGCTTGTTAATCATTAACCGACGCCGTGGCGCTCTGGTTGATGTTTACTAAATTTAACTTAGTTTGGAACAAGGCTACGACTACTCACTAAGGATCGAACTCACTACTACAAAGTAAGTCGCTAAGCGTTGCCACAAGTCAAATCCTCCATGTGAATATACTGTTAATGGCAATGTAGACTATTATTAAATAATATATTTTGTATTTTCGGCAATTTTATTTTATTCGTTTTGCACGGAAATGAACCAAACCAGAGTAAAAATACTTGTACAGCCTGAGAATAATCATACTTAGCCTTGTTACTTTCTCTCTGTGGGAAAATGATTGTAAGGTGGGAAATAATCCATTACCTACAAGGCGGCGGCTGGAAAGCGAGGACTGGGCAACTCCTGCTCGGATGATGATTACAGACATTAACCCTTTCGCAATGGGCCAGTCAGATCTTGTCTGATGTTCTATTATCACAATGTGGGATACTTAATGACAAAAAGGGATAAGATATATAAACAAAATGAAACTAAATGAAATTGACTACACCATAGATATTAAACACATATTAAACTAGGTACCTCTACTAATTCGCGATACTTAAGGTTTAAAATGAATTTTTATAAATGAAATAGATTTCTTGAAGCTTTCATTTTTATTCTAATTAAAAACTAAAGGATTAAATTTACTATTTTCACTGGGCAACATACTCTGGTGTATTTCACACAGAAAAAATATTGATCGAAATCGATTTTTTTCGAAAAGAAAACTGATTAGAGACCTTTTTGTCGTCTTTCATCACAATGTAATTCTCTGTATTAAAAAAAATCTTCCAAAAATAAAATATATTTTCTGAAACTTTATTTAAGCAATATTAGCTGATTTGAAACAAATATTATTTACTTTAAGTTTAAAATAACACAGAAATGTATTTTTAAAATAAACTGTACCTGTGTTTTTAACCGACATATATGTTTTACGTGATTGACGAGGCGATAACACATTGACTGTTGTTATACGAAGACTTTATCTGTTAAACATAATTTAGGAAAATGACGTGAGCGCCTATTTTATATAATTTTTAAGTACTTAGTAATCTTTATGATAATGGAAAATATTCTCCGTGATGTAATTTCAGGCATGTTGACTTTAAATTTATTATAGTCATCGATCTTATTTTCTGATAACGTGGGGTATGATCGGCCATACTTTAAAAAATGGGCAAATTACATAATATTCTATATACATAAAAAATAAAACATTATTTTAAAAATCTTGGTGCAAAATGATTTAAATTAAGCTTTTTAATTTTTGATTAGTAAATATAGTTTTCACTTAGCAATGTCACCCTACGCGATTAAAATAATGTATAATTTTAAAAGATTTAAAAAAAAATATTATCATAAATTATTATAATTAAAATTTAAAAAATGAAAACAATTCCTGTAAAAATTTATAATTCATCAAACATTTTTTTATTAAACCAATAGTATCCATAATACATCTTATTTATAAAACAATTTAAAGCTTTTCTAATTAAATAATGTGAGGTTTATTGATTTTTTTACTTTAGGATTCAGAGCAGATTTTCGGGAAACGAATAGCAATTTGAAAAAAGATTGATGATTTACATTTCCCAAGAAGTCCTGCTTTTAACTAATAAAACAAATTTTGCGATTAAAATTTAATTTCTCGTAATTTCATAAAATTAAGTAAGTGGAAGGGGGTAACATATGTAAAGAAATATCTTTATCAAGATTTTCTAAAATTAAAAAAATTCATAAATAATTTCATTCATTTGTGATTAAGTCCTGAAAGTTTCATTAAAATTCGACAGTTATTTGATTTTTGCATAAATTTCCAAATCAATTTGTTTTTCACCGGAAAAAAAGGCGCTAAAAAACTAATCGTAAATATTACGTCGACCGCTAAACGCAAAAAGATTTTTAACCAAAATTTCAAACGTGCTAGAAAGGATTCAAAAATTCAATAAAATAATAAAAAATTACTTTGGTCTTTCCTCTTAATAACATAAACATTCTGGCGATAAAACTTTGTTTTTATTACGTTTAGTGCTTTTTTTTCATCATGTTATGCTGTTGTTAGAGCGAATTCGTGGAGGTACCTATATTAAACATATTAAAAATATCAAACAATATTTTTAAAACGTTAACAGCTTAAATTTTCAACATGTCCTCTTCTTCGTGCGCATGTGTAGTCGGATCGATGTAAACATCATTTTAGTTCGATGAAGTCCTAAAGAATGAAAACCGTCTCACGAAAATGTTTTTTCCATTTTGTCAATTATTTTCTTAACATTGTTCTAATACATAGAAATTTATATATCATTTTTTTTCACATATGGTGGGTTTAGTTGCATTTTTATGACATTTAAAACATTTTATTGAGTTAGCTAACAGAAGTATTTTTAGAAAAACGATTTTTGAGTTGACTCCACGGAATTTGAACCAGTGGTTTTTTTTTTTGGTTTTTTTTTTATTGGATTAGGCGAGCGAACAGGAAGACGAAGATTAGTTTTAAATAAGGTGTAGATTCACCCATCATATATGAGCTTAGAGAAAAGCAAAAACATTAACATGAAAATGTGCTGATGAAACGACGCGAGGTTAGGGCAAAGCCGTTATAAAAGCAAGTGATCAAGAAACAGAAAAATTTTGTTGGCCATAAAGAAAAGAGTGTACTACGAATACCGTAGACGGAGTTAATCCCCTCCCCCTAATTGCTTGCCATCAATAAATTTTGATATATAATTTTATACTTAAAATTTTTTATATCATGTTGTGTTTTTTTTTATGTTCCCTGTTTGTATGCGGTATTGTGGTATACGCAGGATTGGATAATGGCGGATGGTGGACGTGCAAATTGTAATAAATGAATGAATCGTGAATCTGATTATCTGATTTAGTGTCGAGCAGCCTTAATCTATCCCCCCCACTCTAGGCCTTGTGCCGCAATTGATATATTTTATCAATAAATCTTGAATACCATGGACGGTGCATTTGAGAAATGAAGAAGGCAAAGTGAGACAAAAAATACACTTATACTTAGAAGAAAGAAATATTTGAAACTTCTGAGACCTGAGGAAGAAAGAGAATTTGATACACCCAGGACATATTAAAGGGGTAAGATGGATAGTTAGAGGCATCGAATATCCTACGTAACGATCATATGGAAATGCATGGCAGAATAAGCACTAGAAGGTATAGTAGAGACAATTTAGAGCTTCAAAGGATAGGAAGCTGTGGAGAACCATGATCAGCTACGTCCTCAAGTATCACGACATATAAAAGAACACATTTTTAACACATTTTTACATGTATAAACGATATATATTTTATGGGACCTTTTATTTATAAAGAATTTTAAAATATTTAAAAGGATCTAATTATGCTCCTGTCTCTCTTCACATCTTTATATAAGTATAGTTCTGTTCATTCATTCAAATCTTCTTCCACGTCCTGATCGTTCCTCTAAACAAGTGATTTTCAACCGGAATCCATATAACTGTTATGAATAATCAAGAGTGATCTCCCCTTGTTTTGTTACTCTCTTTGAGAGAGCTATTTCTGTTTACTGGGACTATAAAAGGACACTATACGCGAACCTTGTATTCTCAGTTGAATAAAGCTTTCTTAAAGACTACACATGCGTACTTTTGTCATTACACTAACATTGTTGTGATCCACACAAAAATAGCAAATTGGGGGTCCACGTTAATATTTTAGTGGTTCATAAACAATTTCACTTCGGAAACTTACATATTTTAAAATGGTTTATTATGAGTTATTTTACCAGTGTACATAAATGTTTCATTGAATTTAGTTGTTAAATACAAATTTATTCTCATTAAAATAGTTTTACTTCAAAATAAAGCAGATACATTTACTATTTCTATAATAAAATTCCTAAACTTATCTATTAGTAAAAAATAAAGTAAGACTGTTTTAAATCGAATTTTTATGGTGGTCCAACAAATGAGAATTAAGAGTAAAAGTGGTCCATGGATAAAAATAAAAGTTGAGAACTACTTCTCTAACACTATATATATATATATATATATATATATATATATATATATATATATATATATATATATATATATTATAAATTAACTGATTTAAAATATGTTTTTTTCGCTACACAGTAATAACCATGTTTCAGAAATGGAAGCTAAAAGTTTCAAATCTAATTTTGTAATTAAATTAAAAACATTAGTTCCATTTTATCCATAAGCGCTTGAGGATGAAATGGAACTAATGTTTTTAATTTAATTACAAAATTAAATTTGAAACTTTTAGCTTCCATTTTTGAAACATGATTATAATATAATATTAATGCTCTGTAAATTTACATTGAGCACTATTTTGTAAATATTATTATTTACAAAATTATTATATATCTTACTGTTCTTTCCTTATATATATATATATATATATATATATATATATATATATATATATATATATATATATATATATATCAGAAGCCAGACCCCCCCCTCCAAAAAAAAATACTTTCGAAACATCTAAGCCAAAATATAAAGCTTTCACATTTACACATGTGGGAAAAACTGTTGGGTATTATTTAAGAAGACCGACCACCAGGTATTAAAAAGATATTTCAACCAATCGCCGTCGGTAAATTTTATATTCGGTATCTCTAAAGATTGGCTAAAAAATGTGCGTAGGTGATGAAAAAAATGTCCCAAATTTAATAAAAACAAAGCTTTATCGTCAAAATTTTTGTTATTATTAAAAGGAAAAACCAAGGGATTTTAGGTTATTAAGTTATATTTTTTAATCCTTTTTAGAATCATTAAATTTTTAGTTAAAAATTCTGCTCTGAATCGTAAAATTAAAAAAAAATGCAATAAAACTAAGACATTTAATTAGAAAAGCTTTTAAT
>OZ010577.1:28018296-28071426 GCA_963932145.1 Acanthosepion lycidas | reverse complement strand
ATATATATATTATATATATATATATATATATATATATATATATATATATATATGGGATATTTCGTCATGAAAATGTTTTTCAAACATGTTTGGTTTAATAATAGATCTTTCTATCCATTTTTTATTACCATCTTCAAATTTCCGATTTATTTTATATAATCGGTAAATATAACAAAGTTCAATTCTATGTGACACGGTCGAAATTTTGTTGTGTTTAGTGTCCTTACTCTTATTAAAGGTGAACTTTGGTAAATTTACGATTTAACAACTAATTCTGAAATTTGTAACAGTTCAAAAGATTGGATAGATAGAAATTGTTGATATTATTCAACCGTATATATATATATATATATATATATATATATATATATATATATATATATATATATATATATGCGTATGCGTGCCTGTATATGTATGTATATATATATATATATATATATATATGTGTGTGTGTATATATACACATATATAGGTGTGTGCGTGTGTATATATATATATCTGAGTTTGTGTATGTATATATATATATATATATATATATATATATATATATGTATACAATTTCAATAACCAGATATATATATATACATTGCGTGACAAATTATTATCGAGATAACTTTTTTTCTAATATTTCAAAAACCATACAATCAATTCACACAAAATTTTCACACAATGTTGGCAACACTGACCTGCGCAATCACTGATATTTTCGCTATATTTGTTATCGGTACGGTGATTTGAGCGTGCCAAATTATTTACAATTTCAGTAAATACTAATTTCAAAAATACTATTCTTCAAAGAGTGCTTAATCCAGAGTAGGGCAAATATTATTTATGATGGTGTTGAATGTAGAATAATGAGTTTTAAACGGTTCAAATCAACCAAACACCTCTCAATATTGAGGTTTGGGGCCTTTTTTCATCATGTTATGCTGTGTTTTACGCGACCTAGTGGTGGTACCTACATTAAGGCATTAACAATTATAACCAAGTTTTGTTGTCAAGTTTTCTGAATTTGGTCATTGTAGTTTATGTAACAGCGTTTCAGCTATATTTATGGTATAATTTCTTAATAAATTATATATATATATGTGTATATATATATATATATGTATATATATATATACACACACACACACACATATATATATATATGCGTGTGTGTATATTAAATTTTTATTCAATTGTGAAAGAAAAGTAACCTATATTCTTACTTCAAAGCTCCCAAGAGAATTAAATTTCGACATTAAATGACCCATAAGGTGTTGATAAACAAACTATAAACTATAACTGAAAAGCGTAACGCTCGTACAGACTAATAAGCAGAATAATAGCTGTGGCTTGTTTTTTACTATATAAGCAAAAATACCTCAGTGACATTAACCTGAGGAAACGACGGATGCACCGCTTGATAAGAACAAGTAACTTTTAATATCTGAAACATGCTTCTAAATAGAGTGTAACATATATCAACAGGAGGAAGACATAGCTATGGGTTCGCCGTAGTCACCAGTGATAGCGAACATATACATGGAATACTTCAAGCCAATGTCTTTAGGAACAGCATCACTAAAGTTAATGCTATCGATGAGAAATGTAATTGACTCATTCATACTAACCTCACAAGGAAACTGTAAAAATACTGCTGGACCATTTGTACTCATAAAGACCGCCGTTCCTGTTCAGAATGGGAGAAGAAAAATAATAATCAACTAGCATGCATTAATCTACTAATAACTTATACAGATGGGTTATATTCGTATATCACAAGCCGACCTTCACCGGACAATATCTTGCCTTCAATTCTCATCATCTATAGAGTATTAAGAAAGTGAACATCCTAAGTAACAGCGTACAAAAATCATGAGGTGACTCAGATACATACCAACAGGTAATAATCAGAATAATAACTACTTTGCAAATATCGTTTCAGCTTCTGCAAGCAAAAACTGAAGGATCAAAAGAGAGGACTAGAAAATTGTAATAGACTGTCTCTCTTATGCTAATGGCTTATCAGAAAAAAAGATTCAAACGGTCTGCGGGTCATACAACTTTAGGGAAATCTCCAGAAGCCGATGGAGAAATTTCTGCCGAGTCACAGTCACAGAAGAGAACATGACCAAAAACTATGTGTATTCCATCCCTTGTAGTTGTGGCAAATGGTATAAAAGGGGAATTTGGCCGACACCTAAAAGCAAGGTTGGAGGAACATGAAAAAGCCGTAATTAGTAACGAAACAGTGAAATGGACGGGATAAATAGTCATCAACCCCTGTGGAATGAAGTAAAAATACCAGATAGAGAAGAACACTGAAGAATCAGACGTCTGAGAGAATCAGCGTACATGAGGACCACCTTAATGGGCCTTGCGTATAAATAGATACCGTATGGCAGCTGTTAAAGAATATGAGAGAAATGACAGCAAGGTTTTAAGAACAGCAGCTGGTACAGTAGAAAAGAGAAGCCCCGGTGATTGCAGTCAAGCGTGACAAGCTACAGCAGAATTATTATTTTAGTGTTTGTTTGGCAGCGATGTACAAGTAAGAGAGAACAAAATACTTCATCGCTTGAAGTTTATACACAATCTTTAGCTTACATTTCTGAATTGTTACGAATATATTTTAGTGTGCTGCAAGAGGTAGAGTATGTGTTGCCGCTGTGGTGACCGGCGTGGTATGAGAACAAAGTTTTCAAAAAATCTCGCTGCCTATAACAAAGCAAAGCACGGTAATGCCACACACTAAGCTCGTCCCCAATCTTCAAGCAAAATGTTTGTTCCCAATAGAAGTTACGGATTACTCGAATATCTTTCCTGTGTAAATCAATCTTTTCTGATATTTCAAGTAGCTCTTCAAGTAATGACATTTCGTATACTTATCGATAATTTATGAAATAGGGCTATAGATTTTTCAGTATTTGTATTGATCTCTCTGATAGCATTCTGATAATAAAAATCGTATTTTTTATTCAAAGGTCGGGAACAAAGCCACACTGTTCATAATCGATTTCTGATCTGATTCTGCTACGAGCTCTCTTCATTAGAATCCTAAGTAATTCAGTTACATGACTCAACAAGATGATTGCCCCATAGAATTCTTTTTCATTCGCATCTGATAAATTAGCAACTCTATTAAGATAGGTCAACTGATGTCTCCAGTATTTCGCCGCTGTTTTATATTTATCATTTGAATAATCTTATCAAGTTTCAAAATTGTCTAAGGATATCAGCATTTCTGATAATATTGCGTAGGATGAATGAGAATGTTGTTTCATTTTTAGTGCTAGACCTTTCATCCAAACACTTTCCTCAGACCCTTTTCCACAGCCTTGATGTATTTTTATATCAATAAATATTAAGAGCTGTTTTGCCGGTACAAAGAAAACTGTGAATTTATTAAGCAGGTGGCCATAATGTTTTAGCTTATCGGATAGATATTTAAAGGCTGGGAGATCAAAGTATTAATTAGTCTACAAAAGTATATAATTGACGCGTCAATGTGTCGCTTCGTAAGATTATACGAGCGTATATATGCGCATTGTACATGAATTTTGTTTCCCCTAGTTTTTTTTTATTTCGCTAATCTTTCATCGGACAAGTGACAGATGACTCAAAATCTGTTTTTAATGTGCCATAAGGTCTGACTGTTGAAATCTTTTACTACCCTCTCCATGTATGATGTGGGATTCTTTCTTTGTCGAGCGAGCGTGACTGACACGGGCAGCGCCGACACAGATAGCCTTGTGGAAGAATAAGATCGCCAGAGACTAGACCCCAGCCCTCACTTTCTACAGATCTGATCGCATAATCTAGAACTGAATCTTTTTTTCTTTTTAACACAGACTTAGAATTAGCATCCTTTCTCGAATGTTCATATAGGGGAGATTTAATTCAAATACACACACACACAAACACACACACATAGGGTGCGATGGGTAAATTGTCGCCATTTTATATTTTTAATTTCCTGCATGTGCATTGTTTGCTTTTGAGTTTGCCAAGTATAGTAGGGTTAGTTAAACACTGTCTGTGAGAAAAAGAACAGCATGACGCAATTCCCTCCACCAGAAATTTCGAACCGGCATTCTGTACTGCTTGGCATTCATGCCGGAAGCTCCAATACAAACATTTCAGTGTGTCAGAGTGTTTGACAGTGCAGAGGATTCGGAAAGAGTTGGATGAGTCTAATGGTGATTACGAAGGGACGACAGCTCGGAAAACTCACTCTGATCATTCGGATAAGAAAATAACTCCTGAATTTGTTGGTGAAGGTCTCAGACAACGCGGGGGCCTACATCAAGTGCCTTGAGGCGGTAGTGCTGCCCTGAGTCAAGAGGGTGGCTGCAGGAAGGCCCTATGTCTGTCAGCAGGACTCTGCACCGTACCACACAAGCAGGAGCACCCAGTCATGTTTGTCAGACAATATTTGCAACCATATCACCCCTTACATCTGGCCAACCCCTAGATTATTATGTGTGGGGCGCAGTTGATGAGGGAGAGACCAACAAAACTCCTTGTAACACCAAAGATAAACTGAAAGCAAGGATTATAGCAGCATTCACCTACATAAACAAGAGCGTCCAGAAGAGATGCAGGAGACTCCGAAGTCGTCTGGAGGCCATGGCTGAAGCCAATAGCGAATGTATTGAATAAATTTACTCTTTAGTATTTCAAGATATGTGTAATTTTGTTACATATATCTGTTAAAATGAGATGGCAATGTTATTTTCATTTTAGCGTAATTTAGACGACAATTTATCCATCGCACCATGCATATGTCTATTTATATGAGTCTAATATGATTTATTGATATCAATCGTGGTGTATTAGATTCTTTGCGATTTTAAAAGAATTAATGAGATAAAGTTGAAAAGCTTATAACCGACGCGTTTCGCCGACATCTGTTGGTCTCGGTTTCTACAGTTCAGTATTAAGTTTTGTCTTTCATTCCGACCTAAAGAAGCAGAGTCCAATGAATGTCGGCGTAACGCGTCGGTTATAAGCTTTTCCACCTTATATCATCATATCCCTTTTCGTTTCGGATACTATTAATAGTATCCGAAACGAAAAGTGAGATGATGTGAGTTGAAGATGGTGCAAACCTGAATGATGTTTTTAATTATATTTTTTTACTTTTTTGATTGGTGATGTTTAAAGGTCTTTAAATTTATTGCCTTTTGGTATATTGCTGAATAAACTCCCCTATGGTTAAATAAATTTAATTCTTTGACAATTTTAAAAGAATCTAACACGCTAAAATTAATATCAACATATTATACTAGAACCACACACACACACACACATATATATATATATATATATATATATATATATATATATGTACACAAATATATGGATATAGATTCGACAGTATGAAGAAAAATATACGGAAAAAACAAACAAAAATAATTTTAAAATATTTTCATAATAAAAATCTTAGGCGGATCTATGAAGCAGGCATAATATCCATCTCACGCACGGTGAATACTAGACCTGGCTTCTTTAGTATTTCCCCTTTTCTAGCGAGATTAATGCTCGACAAGCGTACATATAAATTTTAGATCAAGATAGAATTCTTTTCATTTTTCATTCAAAATACTCGAATTTTAGGAATACGTTTTCACAGCGACGTCAACGTGACCATGTTTAAACGGAACGCTGATCTTATAAAACTTTCAGTTATCTGTTTGGATAAGTCTTGTTCTTATGTCCATCGTCTTTGTCATGTTGAATTGATAATGTTAATTATATTTTATGACTATGTTCTGAAGATGGTTTATTAGACCGAAACGTCCGACGTTGACATATTAACATTAAAACAGCATAATTGCATATAAGGATTTTTGTTTGTTTTTTCGGTATATTTTTCTTTATATATATATATATATACAGGTTTCGTTAAATAATTTAGACACGTTCTACCTACTTATTTTCAATAAGATACTTTCATATTCGCGAATAAGGATTTTTTGTGCGGTTGTTAAAAGACGAGAGGAAAACACTGTGTTGGCTCATATTGGCATTTTGAAGAAATGAAATTGATTTCCTCAATTCTCAAAGTTTTGGAGATATATTAGACTAAATTTAAAGCAAAAATGTTTAAATTCACAAAATTTTTGTTTTACTTTAAACTCAATATAAATTTAAAACTTTTAAAATCACTTTTTTTTTAAATTATTTGAATTTTGAATTTTTAACTGATCCCTCCTCATCCGGACTAAAAACCCAAATGATGGATGTTCAAGACCAGATGAGCGGCAGATTTTCAATCCCAGGATTCCAAAGAGGAATACTGTGTATGTAGAGTAAGTTTTGGCTCAAGTTAGATAGGTTTCAGAAACACGGTCGGACAGACAGAATTTGCCGTTGAACTATTTATATGATGTGTTTATCATTTTCAAGTGGCAGTCAATTTTAATCTGATTTGAAATTTTTCTTTAATATTTCTCGTATCACTGTCACTCGTAGTAAGTATAAAAACTGTTTCTGTTCCAAGTTCGCGGTTCGACACAGAATGGTAAATATGCCACCTTATAATGAAGAAATTTGTTTCAAATTATCAAGTGTTTGTATTCCTATAATTAACTCTGTTTTCTTTTCCTGCCAATGTAAATCGAAATGTTTTCATTACGAAAGGTTAGTCTTCTCGGATGACGATACAAAAGCAGTTCAACGCTGTAAAGCTCTGTGGGGACATTTACGCCATCTGTCGGTGAAACGTGTATTTTGGGCACAGTTTATTCCGTCTTCAACTTTACTGAAGACATCATTTCTTCTTCAAGGTTTCAAGTATAATTTTCAGAAGATAAAACGCCTCTTTTAACAAATTATGTCCGATTTTTATGTTTCTTTATTATATTTTATTAAGTTCTGTCTTTAAGCATCAAAAAGAATTTTACTCTAAAAATGTATTTTTATACTTTCATAATGTTTTGTTCCTGTTAGAGGGCTCACTATTTAGCAATATCTGGGACTCCTAACAAATGATACTGTAGGGGACCGCGTGAGTTTACGTGTTGTTGAATTAGAAACACGTGCTGTTTATTCCTGCTAGAAGAAGGTCAAGTTGAGTCCAACCGAAGTTGTAAAGAAAACAAACAAAACCGATATATATATATATATATGATTGGTGTATATGGAATGAATTCCAATAACCAACAATTACTATTCTTAAAAGAGTGCTCAATACAAAGTAGAGCAGATATAATTATTTATTTAAAAAAATTTATAACATAAATATGTTATAAAATCACTACAAAAATAGCCATTTTGTTTCAACACCCTCGGTGTCTTATCAAGTGATCACTATATATATATATATATATATATATATATATCAACAAGTATATGTATTAAACAACGAACTTTACAATGAATGGACAAAGACATTAACATTTGTGTTTGTGTGTGAACGTAAACTGTTTGTATATTGGTGAAAGTTCGTACGTGTGTGTGTGTGTGTGTTTCATGGCGTTTTCCCAAGAGTGACCGAAAACGCGGATCTCTACGAGAGATCACATTTTTAAATGTGTCCGCTGAAATGCAAAGTGAAAAAGAGAACGAGGCAATAAATTGCCTAGTATTTATAGTGTAGGGAGAGCGACCCCTAGTGAACAATTAGGGAATTAAGGAGGAGGTAACTCCAACACTACCACCCCGAGTCAGGGTGGACCTGGGAACATCAGCAATTAAGAGGTGGTTCCACGATCCTCGAAATCTCCAATCTCTCGATAATAGGCTTTGTTGCCGGATGTAGTTTATCGTCATAACCAGAACTAGGACTTGAAATAAAATAATCATTTTGCAGCACCCAGAGAATATAGTGTCGTCATGTCAGAAAATATGTTAGTATAAAGCAAATAAAATACTAAGATAGCCTACTGTCAGTCTATAGTTTTATGTATTTGAAAATCATATTGGTAAATGGGTAACACATGTAATGATATAATCAAGATGTTGAATTTCCACATTATGGCCATATCATGTTGTAATACCGGTTCTCGTGCGAATACTGAAGTTAAGCAATGTCGAGCCTGGTCAGTACCTAGAAAGGAATACTAGGGGCTGTAAGCTTGGATGTGAGGGCGAAATAATGGATAACGACAAGAAACTGGAAATCGGAGAGAAGAGTTCGAATTCCAGTCGGAATTGTTATATTCACTTTCGCTCAAATATCCTTGGGAAACGTATGAATCCACCTCTTCTCCACCAGATATGGGTTAATTTGTAATCCGTAAATCTCCAGAAAATTGTTACAATCTAAAAATATTTCCTGGCTTTAAATAACATGCAAAAGATCTGTCTATATTTCTTAGATGAGGTATCGTAACTATTTACATTGCTCGGACTTTTGCCCTTGTCCTTATTGGCATATTGCGAAATTTCAGCCGTTGTACGCTCCGGCCTTCTTCATGTGAAATAATATCGTACAACAGCTGAAACAACGTTAATATGGCAACAAAGACAAAGAAAACAGTTTGAACATTATAAATAGTATAAATAACCTGCAAAGGGTTGATAAACCGTAAAAAACACTCAATTCACATAACCTAAAATGAAAGATTTGGAAGGAAACTCCCATCAATACTAGAAAGAGCTAGAACAATTAATGGACTTGTGAAGTTAAAATGTTTTAATAAAAACTGTTTTATAAATATCAATCGACAGTAACACAATCTGTTCGGTTAATGAAAATCAAATATTTCCTTATAAGGAAACGGCTAATCTGACCATTACCGCTATCGTTTTATTTAGAAATATAATGGCAAAACGATTATTTTCTGTTTCAGAATTAATAAGTTATCAAATATTTAAGCCAAATGAATGAATCTATAAGACAAAAGAAGAGGAAATGTATAGATTGACGCTGCAAAGCGATAATGTGTTTTACTACATATCAGAAATCATATCACTTAAACATTTTCGACAGCGGCAACAACCAAAATGCGTAGCGCATGCATCTAGAAGAGCAAATAATGATATAGTAAAGATATTAACTTTCTCCACTACTAAAACAAAAAGTTTCGAGGGAAAAACAGATCAGTACTAGAAAGAGCTATAACAGATAATGAACTTAACAAGTTTAATGAAAAAAAAAAGGTTTAATTAACCTTTATCACTTTGCAATATTCATAAGTATTTCATCCATTGGGTATAAGTGACCAGACAACTGCCATAGCATCATCATCTATTTTTAGTTAGTCATTTTCCTGTTGCCATAGTAGGATATGACAACACTAGTGCAAAATTCAACCACACTTGTCTGGAGATCAGAGTTGGATGCAGTGGTTGTACAGATATTTTGTTTGAAAAATTAAGTCACCTGCATACAGAGTGCTAAAGATTAATGTCAGGCAGTAACGGTTCGAACAACGGATGCTGAATGTTGCGTGTAGACAAACGACTAATTTCACCATAACTAGTTTCTTTTAATGGGAGATCCAACAGTTGCCAATCAAATACGTCTTCCTTCTAAAGCCACCGATGTTGGCTAAAGGAGGAGCAGGGAATGATTCTGATTAATGTCGGTGTTGTCTAAGGAGTTTTCAGAACGAGTTTGGATGAAACGTCGGGCAACCTTTCGAACTCCGGCGCCAGATATATCCTCAAACTTTACTCCTGGAGAATTTTCGAATTTCTGGGATGGTCGCAAGATGGCAGAGGTTTGAAATCAGATATTTTTTTCTTCTCTTAGATGGTCTGCTATTTCCCAGTTTAACGAGTTTCATCTGCCTGATTTAAGCATTGTTTCTCCTACTGTATGTTTCCCGGATGTTACAGGGTCATCAAAAAATATTACAACACAGAAACAAAATCTACAATGCAAACATCAAACATGATTGACGATAAGTGTTTGTGTGCCATCGAATCTTTCGATATCACAATTTTTTACTGGAAAAAACCGTTTTAATAAAGAGTGAATATGACCTATGGAATAAGAGAGGATATAAGTTATGAAATCTTTCAGCGAAATGAGTAAGTCAAATATGTCGATCTATCATAAGACATACCTGGCTGATGCTCCAAACTCACACAGCGACAACAATTACTATCTATCTAGCTTTTTTTATGTGCTGTGCCTCTGTAAGACGGGAGCGATCATGACTCTCCACAACTTTCTGTTTTCAGCTACTCTAAGTAACATGTAAGTAGAAGAGAAAATGATATAATAAAATTTAACTTTAACTCTACTTAAAAAAAAAAAAAAAGGTTCAAATTCTGCTTGCAACAATTTATGCTCACTGATAACCTTGGGAAAGGAATGAAGTCATCTATTCCTTGTAAACCTACTGATTACAGAGAAGAACAGATCGGGTTTTCTAGTTGGCAACCAACCTAAGAGAAAGACAATTCTGAATTAAAAAGCCATGGTAACGAATCGCAACTCCACTATTTTCCCCCCAAACAACCATAACAATGCATAGTTTATACGTATTGAAAAAGAAACTGTGGAGAAAAATAATCGTCTAAATCCTGAAGAGAAATATTTTAACTGCAAATAAAAGGACAGAAAATGCGACACTGAAATCCGAAGACGCATTTGGATAGCGAAAGAAAAATTTATTGGAAAAAAAAGAAAATAATATTGAACTGTTATGCAATATCGGTCCTCCTATATGACAGTGAATGTTGGACAAACTTATCACGGATAAAAAAGAGATTTGAAGCAACAGAAATGTGGCTCTACGGAAGGATGTTGTTGAAGGACCTTTTCGATTTCGAGTAACAAACTATAGCATATTTACAACGATTGCTATCTTGGCTGAACAATAAACATTATCCAGTGATGTATTCAAGGCTGTTTTATCATTGTTGACGATTTTTCCTTGGCAGGGTTTCGTTTGATGATATGTATTGCTCTATTTTTAGTCTTTTGGGCCTGTTAATATTTAGTATACAGGGTGAAGCAAAAGACGCACATGATAGAGGTTAATTAATTAGTCATGTTTTAAATATCTAATTTGTTTTGATAGGTCCTGTTGAGTGGCCATGGAGGTCACCAGGCCACACACTCTTTGATTTTTTTTTCTGTGGGCTCATTTTAAATCAGTTATTTATCAGACGCACCCAAGAAAATTGGGAAACTTGAAGAAAGAATTAAGTATGAATGTAGTAAAACGACAGATGAAAATCTCAGACGTGTAAATGGATCACTCAGGCGAAGAATTGAAATGTGTTTTGGAAAAGGAGGTCATTTTGAACAACACATATAACAATTAAATAACTAGTAAAATAAATTTTCACCTGTAATTATAATTTTAATAAATTATCCCTCCCCCAGTATATATATATATATATATATATATATATATATATATATGTGTGTGTGTGTGTGTGTGTGTGTGATCTAATTGAGCTATTGTCAGAAAGGTGTAGAGTTAGTCTGCGTGTCAAACATGTTGTAGTGTAGCCTATATAATTATTTACTCTACACCTTTCTGACAATACCTCAATTAGATCTCATTTAAATATTCATGGTGACCTACCGGACACTATTCGTAACATACTTGTTGACAACACTAATATAATAGCATCATCTACATGCAAAAAAAAAGGCTAAAAACAATGGAAGCATCATTAATAAAAAAAAAAAAAAAGAAAAACCAACACTCAATAATATCAACTTTGAACATGGACATAATATCTTGACAGTGTTTTGAAAAGTGAAAAAAATTATAGAACATACATACAACAAACTAATTCTTATTTTAACAGTTAAAATATAATCCTTGAAAGTGGCTAAATGTATAGCCGAAAGCGCTCGGATAAAAAGAACATTCGGACAGTTTTTTATATAATTTATCATCCGAAAAGAAAAAAATTATTAGATCGCATGAGAAACTGTATAAAAACTAAATAAAAGCACCTTGTTTCTTGTTTTTAATGAAGTGTGCATGAAAGAAGGATTGCTGCCTAAATACACACACACACACATATAACCAATTTGTGACTGGTAGGGAAAATTCCAAAGGAGATAATAATCCAGGGAGAGCTCAATATATATATATATATAGAGAGAGAGAGGAGTGTTTCATTAAGACGGACTATATATAAGGATGTTTCATTAAGACGGATCAAAGTCAGCAGTAAATAAATCAGTGTTATTGCTGAAAATTTATTTCTCTATTGGATGATGTTATTTAAGTCATGGCAATTATGTGTGAAAAATAATATCGCTCAAATATCCACCAAATCTGAAAGAAGATAAAAACTCATTAAACGCTTAAACTTAATTCACATTTAAATGCGGTCCAATTATCGGAACACATTTATATATATATATATATATATATATATATGAAAGGGTGAGTCAATATATAGTATGTTGTATGCGAGTAAAACTCATGGGCTGTCCCGGGAGCTAAACACTCTACCCCAGGCGGCACTCACTCTAGCTACGCGGCTGCCAAGACCCCAAATAGTGTTGAAGGATCGATCTCATTATATTATCTTATCGCATTTGAGATGAGTTCCCGTGCTATCGCTCTATGTTAGGCGCCCTTTTTAATATTCCCTTTGTCGTTATTACCTCCGTTCTATTTTCTGACTTTCTTTCCTTTCATGTTCTTTCATTTGTTTCCGTATTTTTCCCCTTCTCTTTTTCCTGCTCCCTTCTTTCTATTTTTTCTTTTTTTCATATCTTTATGGCTTTTTTTTTTCATTTTTGTTCCCCTTTCAAATTTATTCTTTATCTTTAATTTCAATTTTCTCATTTTATTCAAACGTGTAACCAGTGGCAAAAAAAAAAAAAAAAAAAAAAAAAAATAATACCTGGAAAACGACTACAATGGCGGGAAGGGGATATTTTCAGCTGTCGGCTTCAATTGTGATTCACTAACAAAGTGTAAATCAACAGTGTGTCCATTGTGTCCCTAGGGAATCTGATCGATGACGCTTTTGACATTTGGCAGGTAGGCGGAGTCAGGAAGAATAAAAAAAAAATCGAATAGTATTTATTGCCTTCCATTCCACCCATCAAAACGATCTTTCCAAAACAATGCTCTAATTAAATTTGAAATATATCCTCCTGGATTTTTAGACCTAGTATCAACTTTATGGTGAATTTACGTATAGTGATTATGGGCACAAAAGTGGGATTGGGGAGCCGAGTTCAAATTCTTTGCTAGTCGACTGCGTTCACATTCGTATAAATGCCTGTGGGAAAGGCGTGAATCGATCACTTCTACCATCTATGAGTGAAATAGCAACGTAGATTACGCCCTTTTACCTTGGTTGGTAACCAGTCTAATGAAAGGAACACTCAATTGAAAGCCGAAGTGAAACCCAACGGGAACCATTCCATTATCTTTTCAATATCAATCATCTCAATTCACAGACAATAAAGAAAATGAAGCTGCGGAGGATCATATTCATTTACGTTCTGAGTATACATGGCATTAAAAAAAACCTGGATAAATTAAACTCACACATTTTTCCCCTTATTCTTAGTTTGCTTTTTGTTCTAGATTAGTTAACTTGACATTCTTCCTTGTGCATCTACCTACGAGGCTCAAGAGCCAGTCAAGGTAGTAGGCCAATGAACAGTTTTGTTTTATGAATGAAAGAATTGTAGATTATGAAGATATGTAGAATAGATACTGTTTGATCCTGGATTTAATTATTTTAAGCTGATAGTGACCGGGAAAGCATGCTTCCTGGAATCTGTTTCACAAAGCATTGACCTTTGAGAAGAAGATATCCGAATGGAACTTCCTTCTTACCAATGGAATACGAAGAAAAAAGGTTTGTTTCGTCTCTGTGTACATGGTGGGTCTTAGCTGTAATGGTCTGAACTGACAGAATTAAGAAATGTAGTTGGTCAGGACATTTGCCAACGAGATAGCAAAATACTTTAAATAATTCATTTACCACAAGGCCGCTTTTAAATTCTGTCGAGGGGGGAAAGAAAAGATTGAGCTGACCCAGACAAGATATGGCAGCAATATTCCAATTTTAGGTCTGATCTGACTTTTAAGGATAGAGCATGCCAGTAGAAGTCAGTTACTTTCTGGAGCAGTATATAAAGACAATCATTTTTCCAACGATTTATCGGTGGATCGTGTATATATGAATTCCACCTGAGGTCTATAATGAACGAGTCCCAATAGACCAGTGGTGGGCGAACTTTTCAGGGCAAGCGCCACATTAAAAATTCACAATTTTATTTGGCCGCATATTATATTAACCCAAAATAATTAATATTTAAAATAGACAGAAAAAAAGGCTTTTAAAGTAAAAATGCAATAAATTTGTATTAATTAATATTTTAAAGTATTGTAGAAGATTCAAATGAAACATATTTATTTGAAAGACAAAGTAATTCAGTTTAAACTGCTTTAAAGAAAAAATATTAATAAGTATTTTTAAGTTGAAGATTTACATGAAACACATTTGAAAGACAAAATAACCTTGTTTTAAGAAAAAAATATTTTTATTAATTAATATTATAAAGCAGAAAACATTTATTTGAAAAACAAATTAACTCTGCATAAAGAAATAAAAACAATTCTTATTAATATTTTAAAGTAGAAACTTCAAATAAAACACGTATAAAATAACTAAATTTAAAAAAAATTAGATTTTAAAGTAGAAACTTGAACACAAATTAATTCAGTTTAAAGAAAAAAATTGATATTTTGAAGTAGCAACTTCACTTGAAACAGATTTATTTGAAAAACAAAGTAACTCAGCAACACAAGGATCTCAATGAGAATAATGTACATGACTGCAGTCATTTACGAATTTGTTAAAATTCGGCGTCAAGTTGCTTGTAACAATTATTTAGCGTTGCTTGCTAACTTCTCTTTCAAATTTACTAACACTTGGCGGGCCGCATGTGGCCCATAGTTTGCCCACACCTACAATAGACGAAGGAACTGTAGCCCTCCGAGAATTGCGTAAACGGCAGGAATTTAATCATGCAAACCGGTGAATTAGAAGTTGTCCTAGAAAAAAATAAGGCGTGTGCCGAAGTTCCCAGGGTTTTTCTTTTTTTGGGGGTGGTGTACGCATTTGAAAACCGGTCATTCGCTGGAAATATCTATTCACACCAAATAAAAAAAAATCTGTAACTTTAAATGCAAAAGCATTCCCCAATGAAGACTCGACAAACAGAAGTAGTCACTGTATCATCGGCTATTGCAGTCGATAAATGAGTAGTTTCAATAGAACGTAACCTTACTGGAGAGCTGAAAAAGTAGGTGTCAATGTTACCTATGGTTACTAGATCACTTGGAACAGTCTCATGAGAGCCTTACAATGAGGCCGGAAGAATGAAAAATTGCAGTAAGAATCATATCTATCCAGAGAACGATATTATTCAAATCACTTAGGATAGCGGCAGTGAAAGAGAATGAAAGAGACTTGTTGACACTTGACCTCCAAAGAAAGCCACGTTGTAACTGGTGTAAAACGAAATTAGAACAAGCAATAATAATAATAATAATAATGATGCAATATTTAAAACGTTAAAAAAGAGAATCGTAATAAATAAAAAGGTTAGTTGGTGAAGTAGTTAAAAGTCAGCTCAAGGAAGCAAAACGAACCCAAGCCGACAAAGAGAGACGCTAAGTCGACGGGATATATCTGCTTCGCTTCCGGTTGAGAGTAATGAAATCGGTCAGCCATTTTGGACGGTTTTCCTGTTTGTACACTTTCTCAATTTCGCAAATGTCCTGACAACTAAATGGTACACGGGTTGCTCTTATTTTGTACTATTTGGTCTTATCTATAATGACTTCATATGTTTGCCTGTCTATCTTTGAAGCAGTGTGTTGGTTGGTTGGCTGGGTGATTTTGTTTAGCGGCATATCAACACCTCTATGGCTTATTTAATGCCGAAATCTAAATATTTCGGAACAATTTTATGACCTCAACTAAATATATTTTGAACACAATTGTATGCCTTCAATTACAGAAAAAATGTTTTGCTGGTCATTTTATTATAGATATGTATTGTTGGTCATTTTTATATAAAAAATGTTTTTGCTGGTCATTTTACTATAAAAATGTGTTGCGATCAGAGGCCTTGCTTCCGAATGTAGTTTATCGTCATACCCAGGAATATGAAGCAGTGTGCGTATGATTTTATTGATATGACCTCTTTAGAGTATATATAAAATGTTATAATAACATCCAAATGTAATGTTATAATAAAAGTAATATTTTGTATTAGATTCATTTCATAATTAATCTTATTTAGATTATTTATAAACTAACAATCGCAAGGCCTCTGATTGGGAGGTTTAGAGAAGCGTGAAACCACCTTTCAATTGCTGTTGTTGCCTGATCTATCCTGACCTGGGATTGTAGCACCTGTTAGGGTCCCAGCTGTGGTCAAATAGTGAACCGAAAGTATAAAAATACACTTTTGTCGTAAAACTACCAGAAATAAATATTCATAAAAAAAAAAAAAATTACCAGCAATACATTATTGAAAAAGGAAGAGAAAAATTACTAGCAATATATTTTTGAAAAAAGAAATTACCAAACCTCCCAAGAAAATTAAATTTCAGCATTAAATGACTCATAAAGAGTTGATAGGCCGTAAACCAAGGCAAATAAAACAGTTAACAACAGAACCTTGCTGCAATGTTGCTTCAACGTCTCACAGTGGATCCAAAAGCGTTTTTGGATACTGAACACCGGTTGTTGTCTGATCACGGAAGTTAAGCAACGTCGAGCCTGGTCAGTACCTAGATGGGTGAACGCCTAAGAATACCAGGTACTGTAAGCTTGGATGTGCGGGTAGTGTAATGGATAACGACTCAGAACTGGAAATCGGAGAACTGAATTCCAATTTGAGTCGGGTTCGTTCTATTTACTTATACGCAAATACCACCGGAACTGAGATATTAGGTTGGTGCAAAAATAATGTCGTTTTCTCACATATATTATTACTATGTGAGAAAACGACATTAGTTTTGCACCAACATAATAGATATGAATGCACTTCTTCTCCCCCAGCTATAGTTTAAAAAGTAGGACTTGCATCAGTAAATCGTTATTATGTCAAAAAATACAATGCAAAATATTTTCTGGCTTTAAAATTAACTTAAACTATAAAAAAAAATCAATCAAACAATGTTAACTTGTAATGCGGCAAGGGCTCCATAGAAAGAGGATAAAAGATTCTAAAAAAAATATCAGAACGTGTATTCACCATCTATATTAGTGATTCTCAATTTTAAAAAAGAAAATGGATGAAAATAAATGTTCTAACTTCGACACATGTTGTTAAATGAAGAAAAAAGAATCCTGGTGTTATTTTGAAAGACCCACTCGTTATTCTAAAATAAATAATTTGTAAAAAAAAATATACTTCAAGCGAAACGAAAGATGTTCATGAGGAACATATTTCGCTCGGAAAGTATTCATCCATTTTGAATATAGCAATGAACTGGTTGAGCAGACTTGATGTAAATTAACAACGAAGCACAACAAATATGTATAAAGTTTGGCTTGATATGAAAGCACAGCGAATAGGCTTAAGGCGAAGAGGCATAAAGTTTGCCTTGATATGAAGTCACAGCGAATAGGCATAGTTTGGCTTGATACTAAGGCATAGCAAATAGGAATAAAGTTTGGTTTGAAACTTGAAATGAAAGCGAATAGGCATAAATTTTGACCTGAAAAATTGAAAACACGTCGAATAGGCTTAGAGCTTTCTTTTCAAAATTATTCGAAGCTTTTCGCGTTGAATCAACGAGAGAAAAGTTTGGTATCAACTTGCGTGGGGATTCTTTGATTCTGCAAGGCCTTCAATTAGCAGAACATCTGACAATATGGAAGGTGTGTGGACACTAACGAAATTAAATCGGCGACTGAATGTGTGAAAATGAAAAAATACACGGAATTTTGAGAAAGTATCTCAAATATTTCAACTGCCAATTCGTTATCCGACGGTCTGTTTTTTTTGTGGGGGGGGGGTGTAAAAATTCGCTTAAGAGGACTTATCAGACTTTGTGGGGATGGATTAAAAATGTGACATTCTCCTAGATTGGCTTCTTTTTTTAATATGAAACGGTTACATCATTTCCGAGTGAAAGTTTGTATAAGTAAATCAAAAGGAAGACAAGACAGAGAGCATCACAGTTTCGATACCTTAGTTCAAAATGATTTTTTAAAAATGAAAAAGCATTCTTGAAGTTTTCTTTTTAGCTTTAACTAGAAGCTAAATGATTAAATTTACTATTTCCAGTAAGCAATATCCTCTGGTGCATTTCAAATAGAAATTATATTGAATGGAATCTCAATGTTTTGTTCGCTTTCGGAAATCGTTTAAATTCAGCCATTTTTGACACATTTGTAAAGAAAAGTTAATTCTCGGTTTTAAAAATTTCCCCCAAATACAATATACTTATCTGAACATTTATTTGAGGAATACTAGCTGAATTAATATATAATTAATCTGATTTGAAAAAATATTATTTACTTTAAGTTTAAAATAATAGGGAAATGAATTTTAAAACAAACAGTAGCGGTGATTATGTTCTTGTCTCTCGTGGATCAGTTAACAGGAATTGATAAGATGTTAACAGATTCATGTGTTGTTCTACAGAGAATTTATCTGTTAAAACATAAGTTACGAAAATAACAGGTGAGAGCCTTTTTTATATAATTAAAAAATTATATAAAAGGCTCTCACCTGTTAAAAGTCCTCAGTAATCTTAAAAATGTTGGAAAATATTTCATGTAATCTAATTTAAGGAATGCTCTCTTTAATATCACTATAGTCATTGCATTTATTTTCTGATAATGTCGTGTATGGTTGACCATACTTTCGAACAAGGGCACCTTACATAATATTTTATATTCACAAAAAAAAAAAATATTTAAAACATCCTAAAGCAAAATACTCTGTATTAAGGTATTCAATTTTTGATTAGTAAATATAGATTTTACTTAATAACAATATCACCTAATCAGTTTGAAGTTATGAAGAATTTTAAAAGACTGAAATTATTATAAATAAATTTTTAAAAAATGACAACAATTCTTGTAAAAATTCATTATTCATCGAAGTTTTTTTTTCTTAAATGTCCTTATAAATCTTGTTTATAAAAGCAATTAAAAGTTTTTCTAATTAAATAATGTCATAGTTTTATTGTATTTTTTATTTTACGATTCAGGGTAGATTTTCGGGAATTGTTGATTTACATTCTCCAAAGAGCCATACTTTTAACTAATAAAACAAATTTTGAGAATGAAATTTAATTTCTCGAAATTTCATGACATTAAGTAAGTGGGATAGGGGATAACATATGTAAAATTTATCAAGAATTTCTTGAAAAAATTTAAAAAATAATTTCATTCATTTGTGAATAAGTCCTGTCTTTAAATAACCTGCAAAGTGTTGACAAGCCGTAGAAAATGAATTAATGAATAACAAAAATCTTGGTGTCATTAGGTACAAGAATTTATTTGAATCCAAATTAAACACAAAAAAAGTTTATTGTAAATGTACGTATTTTTGTGTGTAAAAGCATGCAAATAAAGACAGGCGTAAAGAGAAAGAAAGAAAGAAAGAAAGAAAGAAAGAAAGAAAGAAAGAACAACAACAAAAGAAAAATATTTTTCATTTTTTTTTTTTTTTTCATAATTTAAAAGTGAAATTTGTGTGAGATGAAAGTCTAAATCAAAATGAGTGACGGATATACATGTGCACAGACACATACACACACACACACGCACACGCACATGTTTCTGCAGCTATAGACAGAATAGCGAAATATATGCATATTTATAACATAGTAACAACATGTATGTGCTGGTTAATGCATATAGTAATATACAATTACGAAAAAGTACTGAAAAGTTCTCAGCCTGACGAAGAGTCTTATGTTTGTCGAGCCAACTTCTCATTGACCTCTCTTGCATACGCAATATAAAGAAAGAAAGAAAGAAAGAGAAAAAGAAAGAGAAAAAGGAAGAAAGAGAAAGAAAGAAAGATAAAAAAGAAAGAGAAGAAAAAGAAAGAGAAAAAAGAAAGTAAAAAAGAAAGAACGAAAGAAAGAGAAAAATCAAAAAGAAAGAACGAAAGAAAGAGAAAAATCAAAAAGAAAGAAAAAGTCATTTGTTTAATGAGTCAAGTGATATTTCTCGTGTTACAAAACGTTACGCTTCTTTTTATGCTGCGTAGGATATTTTTGGGCTGAGACCTCGATGCAATCGAATAAACTTTGGAGGAGAATTTGACGGTTGCTTTTCTAAGACTTACATCATCTTAAAAATAGCAAAACCTTTAAAAAACAAAATTAGATTCGTGGTTAATATCAAACGATTAATGTTTTCTCCGGATTTATTGGATGTTGCATTGTCATTAATAAACTGACAAGTTCACAGCCCGTGACGCTTCCCAAAATCTGTCCAAACATAGAATTTATGAGAATCCTTTGGGTGAGCTGAGAACTTTACAGCACGTTTCATTTTAATTTTTGACGAGAGTTTTTTTCATCTCTGTTGTTGTTTTGGGGTTCATTTTTTTTTATCAAAACACTCAGGTCGATTTTATTTTCTAAGTAGTATGGAATGTAAAGAAAGATGTGACCTCTGGCTAGATTTTTCATGTGAAGACAGTCTCGGACAAAACACATCATGAGAAATGAAAAACCAGACGAAATCTCTTGTGTAAGAGAAAATATAATATGACTTTATATATTTATCAGTCACGTAGTCTGATCTCCCCTACTGAGTAAGGAGATATCCAGTTGTAATTGTAACATGAACTAATAAATGAACATCATTCATGTCACACTAACAAAGGAATAAGAAATTAGAACATGTTGATTATTATTTCCTTTTGTTTCATGTTAGCTTTCTTTTGATATTTTTCCTTTCATTGGTTTAAAAAAACAATTTTTTCTTACACACGACTTTAGAGCTTGTTTATAGATAAAATTTCTAATTTAGTCATACGAGTAAATATAAAAATGCAACTAAAAAATTACATAAATATTTCATAATATGTACCGACCCAAACCTAGAGGGATTGAATGAGGCACATGGTCGTTCTCCCATTGAGCGCCCATACACAAAGGACAAAAACTGTGCAGTCCTTGAAACGACTCTCATGTTGACGTCGGAATACTCTGATTCTCTAACGTTAGTAATAACTGGAGGGTGGTGCTTTTATAGGGTTGCAATCCCTAGGACGAGGTTTCCCTCAATGCAAATCTGCAAGCTTCCAGAAAGCTGACAGACAGTGGAGGTGAGGGACATATACTACGCTTTGATCCACACACCCATCCCGAATATGACACAATGCCAAGATAAAAGTTGGGGTGACAGAACTAATTTCAACTCGGGACCTCAAAAATGGTAATTTGCATTTCGTTCAGTTTCTAATAAAATTTCCTGAATAGTTCCATTTAGGTGTAAATGTACATGCTTAATTCGAAAATAACAAAGAAATTTTGATAAAATCTACCGTTTTGGAGTTATCGACAATAAAAGTTTGGACTCATTCGCATCGGGTAAAGTTATCGACAATAAAAGTTTTGGACTTATTCATTGGGTAAAGTTGTAATTAATTCTGCACCCCAAAAGTGGTACCCACAGGTACACGTGATCAAAAATAAAAATATTCCAGTTCGATCTGCATTTGCAGATGCTTCAGATACCAGTGATTAAACCTAGCTCTCCCTCTTGAGATTGGTGCTACTTAAGGAGCTAGCCCCCAAACTCGGGGCTATACATCAGTTAATTTCTGTCTCAAAGCCAAAAAGAAACAAAAGCGATAATGTTGAGTATAGGAAAACTCCTTCATTGTTGTCATTTAATAATCACATCGGCAAAGGAGTTACAAAGAAATATTTCTTTTTGAAACAAATATCAGGAATTCGTTATCCGTACGCAGAGTGACGTGTCCTGCATGACTAAAAGCTTACACTTTTTTTTCGGTGTATATTTATACCCAAAAGTTTGATGGCAAAATCTGCTTGCCCTAAAGATATGAATATTATATGTATCCCCAGCTATGGGTAAAATATCAGGACTGGGCCCTTTGACATTGGTGGGCAACCAGTCTAGGAGAAGAAAAACTTTGTATTCAAGCCAGCTTGGGGAGGGTTAGCAAAGAGAGGAAAAAATGTTTATAGGACCCAACGGCCAACGTGCTATTAGGAGATGGGAAACTCCTATTCAGAAAATCCTGTGATTGTAGCATGATTTGACATGTGGCACACATAGTAGCAGTTCAGGGTATGATGCTATGTTGAAAAGTGTCTGCATTATAGGGCATAAGCAATTGGCCCCTTTAAACAATTCACTTGTGCAATAGAAAAAATCTGCCCACTAAATAGCCAGTGCATGACTGAAGGCATAATCTATAAAGCTAGGATCAGATGACGATGTCAAATACTACTTTGTTTCCACCGTGAACAATTGCAAATTGCATTGTTACCACCACCAAATGATGCTAAACAATATTAAATGCAAAACTGTACAACAGCTGGGAGATAATCACAAAAGCTAAACCATACTACGGAAATTGAGACAGATGTAACTTATGTCTGTTAGAAAAACATATCTTAAAACACTTAAATACCCAAACTTACTGAACAAAAGAAGTGACTTGATTGCTACATGTATACATAAAAATAAGTATCTCATCACGCACATTGAGCCCGACTAAAATAGATTTTTAAATAAATTTTACAAATATTTATATATGTAACACCTATTAATATTCATAGCACCCATCATTAATAGCATTCTTTATATATTCATGCACATACATAATTTTATATTATAGATCGTACTTGATTATTTTGTGACGTGTGTACATGTAATTTGACCTTTTAAGGCTAGGTTCCAAATGCATTTCATATATTTTCTTAATCTTAACATCGTGAGAGCTAAGTTCATTCCATAAGACATTACTTTAATAATATATTTTAATAACAACCAATTATTTCTATTACAACGACGGTTTTTTATGCAAAAAGAGAGTAATCTCCATTCAGGCGTAGCGTGCTTAAGTAAATTCAATTTAAAAAATATATATATTTAAAATAATTTTTTAAAAACATTTTTCGTCTTTCCAACTTAAAACTTCGATCGATATAAATTATAAATAATAAATTTAAATGTTATGGACAACAATAATAAAACGAAAAAGAATTAACACACAATTTGAAATCAATACCACGAGAATGCGAATTTCATAACCCTTGGTGAGTATCCTGCACCTAAAGATTGCCTATCCGCATGAAACTCCGATTCGTGCTATCCATGTGGGATATTATGAATATTCACTAATATATATATATATAATCATTTTTTAAAAATATAATTCCTTCGCTACATAAGAGTTCTCATGTTTCAAAAACAAGAACCAAAACTTCAATATAATTATTAAAATTAAATTGAATTAAAGTATCAAGCTCTGTTTCATCCTCAATCGAAATTTTTGGAATAACTAATCTTGAAATGTATGCATCTTTATAAGAATATTCATTCGTAAAATTAATTACTATGGAAACGGCTGAAGCAATAATGTAAGGGTTAACAATTTGTATCAACATATCGGTCACCCTCGGGAAGAGGTCAAGTCAAGATAGTGTTGGGGTGTCTAAATTAAAGCGAATGATGACATTTATTATACACATATCGTCTTATTTACCTAACGTACCATAACATATCGTTTATTTGCCTAACGTGTTTTTTCCTATATTTTTACTTAACATGTTCTCTCCTATTTTTTTACCTAACGTGTTCCTTCCTAGTTTTCTATATATTTACACACAAACACACACGCACACACACACACACACATATATATATATATATATATATATATATAATATGTGATCTGTTTGAAAAGTAACGGGACTGATCACGTTCTTCGATGTGAGAGGCATCGTCCACGGTGAGTTCTTGCCACAGGCCCAGACCATTAATCAACAAATCAACAAAGAGATCTCGCGGCGTTTGTTTCGCTCAGTGCACGAGAGTTGTGGTAGGACAAATCGTGACTGCTTCACGGCGACAATGCACCTGCACATATCGCCCTGAGCATCCGGCAGTTCCTAGCCAAGAAAAACATTGCCGTACTGGAACAACATCCCTATTCACCTGATCTTTTCTCCATGTGACTTTTTTCCTTTTCCCCAAGATCAAGTTCATCATAGAGCATGTTTTTTTTATGAGGTGGGGGTGGACATCAAGAGAGATGCAATGACAGAGCGGAAGAGCATCCAAGAAGAATTCTTTCACTAGTGCATAGAACCGTTGCAGAGAAGAACTGAAAAGTGCATTAGACTGGAAGGGGGTACTTTGAAGGGTAAACCAAGTAGTTTGTTGTTTGGAATTGAAATAAATTGTTTGTAACACCAGTCTCGTTACTTTTCACACAGACTTCGTATGTGTGTGCGCGCAAGCGCGTTGTATATTTGCGCAGCAACCTTTTTTTATATATATATATATATACGTTTCATTGAATGAAATAGACAAGTAAGACTTTTTTTTTTCTAATGTTCTTACAATTTTCCTGTAGAGGGGTCTAAGAAAGTGTAAAAACTGTACGTATTGGTTATTGTCCCAAGCGCTTTCGACACATTCATGAGGCGGTCCCGTTTGATAACAGCTACTGGACTTGAGAAACCTATTTTCCTGAAAAATTGCGTTTAAGTTTTAAGAGAAAGATTTTATAAATTTCAATCGACAGTAGTAAAAACTGTCAATGATTGCCAAATGTTTCCTTATAAGGAAATGGCTAATATTACAATTAACATTACCATTACGATGTCTAAAGAAAAGAGATTGCCACAAAGTGCTAAATTCAAATTAGGCTTGATAAAATTTAGCAGGAAGATTCTTACTAAAATATTTACCTGATTATACTAGTGCGATAAAATAGTACTACATGGCGGGGGTGCTTCCGCCCCTCTAGAATCAGGTATTCGCTTCTTTTGGCTTCGCGACCCAAATTATAGGATAATAAGACGAATTACTAGTCGTTGGTCTTTGGGTTAAAAAAAAAAAGAAGTCAGAATTGAATGTTGTTAATTTAATTATTTTTTATCATTTCACCCCCAAGCAAGGCAATAAAGCCACTAAGACGCAAGGCGTTACTGAGTGTTAAAGAATATAAGAAACATAATTATATATATAAAAATTATAAAGGAGAGAGAACAATAAAAGAACAGAAATTAAGAAGACAGAGTATAACGACTGACATTGCATTTAAAATTTGAAGATCAAAGTTGACTGGAAAGCAAGATGCCGGAAGTGAGTTCCACAGGCCAGAAGTGGATTAAATGTGCATTTGGGAAAATGTAATCTTTAGAAGGAAAAAAAAAATCTTTAACTCGAATATGCGCCTGAATGTAACTATTCTGAGAATGCATTAATAAAATCCGCCTTCAGTGTCATTGTTTTTGTTACTGCTTTGTAGTTGTAGCGACATCAGATAATATTTCCTTTTTCTCTACGCAGCCAATTCGGCGACGGACGTGTTTTCGGTAGCATATAAATAAATTCAGCGCTCTTACAAAAGAGAAATATGACTCTTAGTCTTCTTTCTAGCTTTACTAATTTTTGTTTTTCTGATCTTAATGAATAAATTATATTTCCAGTTGTTCCTGAAATTGGATGCGGAGACGCTAATTTACATGTTCTGGTAAGAATTAACATAAATTCGTATTGGGTTGAATGTAACCACAGCTGTAATTTGATGGAAGCGAATCAGTAAGTGTGCATCGTAGGATCGATGAAGGAATATCTTCTGCAATGTACTTGTAAACAAGCTTGAAAACTCAAGTACTTAAAGACAAGAATAAGTATAAAGCACACACACACACATATATAAAAAAAATATAGTTCAAAATTTGCGATATTTATAAGGAAAAAAAGAGTGCTCAGTATCGGAGATAGAGCGCTTAAAGATATAAACAGTGTGAACATAAGAATCACCACTACATTGATTATTAGTTTCACACGTCATGCTATCCTCATTTATATAATAATAAATGTCAGTGTGTCACACTTTTTCAACTTCACTGCCAGAGGCCGTAGCCCAATATATCATACCATTTTGGGATCAGGCCGACTCCGTGAGCAAATTAAAAACATTCCGGGCCCGCAATCCTGAAAATTTGGATTCTCAAGTTTTCATTACTGCGATTGTTTTCGGCGATTTTTTTTACGTGATTTTTTGCGATGAATTTTTTTGTACGATTACAATTTTTATAACTTGGAAATAAATTTGGGAACAAAGGAAATTATTTGCGAAATCCAACGAAAATCACCCATGAAATAAAATGATCCGGAAAATAAGAACCTACATACATTAAATTGTCTGTAAATTAAGTGGCGGTAGTAGAAATATCGTTCAACTTTTAAAAAGTAAGTCTAAATATTAATGCAATACTTAAATGCAGCGATCAATTTGAGTTCTTCTGTAGTTTATTGTTGCCTATCACATCTATTCTTCCCTACCCACTGTGATAAACGCCCAATCAAGAGCCTTCCGCAGGAGCTAGATTAAATGCCACCCAATAGGGCGGTTTGAAGTTAGTATATATATATATATATATATATATATATATATATGTATATAGTCATTTCACACCGAGCAAGGCAGTAAAGCCACTAAGACACAAAGCGTTACTGAGTGCGAAAGAATTAGAAAAGGAGAAACATTATTAAGGAGCGAGAAAAATAAAAGAAGTGGAATCATGAACACAGTACATAACATTTTTGAAGATCAAAGTTGAGTGGGAAGTATTAAGCGTAAAAGAGAGCTCTTCAAGAGAGAAGTGTGAGAGAAGAAACTCTCAGCATAGAACTTACGGTTACATCTTGTCAATTCTACTGTAAATTGATGATACCTTGTTGCCAATCTAATACTGCGCTTAAAATCATAAAGTCTAGTTACCATAGAGGAAAGTAATATTTATTTTGTACAATACAAAAATGTGGCACAAGGCCAAAAAGGAGATGGTGGAAGGCTGGTCTTATTCTGTCTTATAATTAAACTCAGCTAACCACAATTACTAATCAGAACATATCACAGTATTCTTTACACCATGACAACACATTCTTACCATTTTTTACTACAGCCACCATAATACCTCAAAGTCTCTATGAAGTCCTAACTAGTTCTCATATGTACATTTTGTCTTGGGCAGCTGGGGGGAGGGAGATTAAAATAGCAATATACCATATAGGAAAGTTCGTCAGAACAATTACCATGAAAATATTTATAGAAAAGTCACAGGGAAGAGACATTATGACGGTGGCAATGTAACTGAAGCCCGGATGCCAGATAGAATTAAAACAAATAAAATTTGTCACTTGTCTGATAGATGTTATATTCAGCATTGAATATTACGTAGATGAACTATTTTGTAATTTTGTAGTTCGGTCCACTCATCAGGAGTTTTCAGCCATATATATGCCCTAGTTCGGTACGGGTCGTTTCGCAAAATGATGAAATTTCAAACCAAAATTGTTTGTCCATATAAGATTCTACATTTATTAGAAAATATATTCAATTGAAATGCGGAAAGACTCATGAAAATAACTTCCGCACATTTCTGCTTATACAATTTTCCTGTTCACCAGGAATTGTTGCCAGTCATAAAGCAAAATTAAACCTAACGACACAGATGTCTATTTCAATTAAATTCAAAATGTGTATGCGTATTTGCGTTTGTGCATATTTTAATTCAATTATAAACATACAAATGCTAAAAAAAAAAAAAAAAAAAAAAAAAAACATTAAAAAATAATTCTATTAACAAATGATTTCGTAAAAGAAAAATAAAATCATATCATTAACTGATGTTTTAGGGTTTTAAAATATTATATACCGTACTTACGAACAATAATGGATATGTCCCAATCCTCAAAAATAGGGTGGACACTATTGTAAGTAGGGGTAATATGCTCATATTGTATATACTCATTGGGGAATTTTTAATTTGTTGTTTTATTCCCCCCACCCACATACGTCGATTTGTACATATGGGGATTATTTAGGATTTTCATTGAGACAATGAGGTATTATGGTGGATGTAGTAAGAAAAGTTAGTAAGAATGTGTTGTTTTGGTGTTAGGAATATTGTTTGTATATTTGGGTCAGTGTTTGTGGCTAGCTAAGTTTAAAATTAAGACAGATGAAGACCATCTTTTTCCCCATCCCCCTTTTTAGGCCCTGTGCCACATTTTCTGTATTTTTCACAGAAATAAATATCATAATATGCTGTTTAAGTAGTCCACCACAAGAAGTGGTTTATCTATTTCACGCCACTGGCGAGTATTGTATTTTGTTAATGTTATAAAGATTACCATTTAATTTCTAATCTGTTTTGGTTATTCCCCATTCAGTAACCTTTTCTATGGTACAACAATTTTTTTTTTGTTTTTTGTCTTCAACTTTATAATTTTATTATTCAGTCCAGGGTAGGGATTGTCCAGACTGAGTGAGAGGAGAATGTACTATTCTAATGTCTTATTTCAAACTCAGTAAAACTGCGTGTGGGTGGGTGTGCATGTGCCTATGTGTGTATTAAATGGCACAAGCACATGTGAGTGGAGCACACACAACACAGATATATGTATATATCTTACATAAGTGCTTGCAATGTCACACGCCGTATACGGCGGACAAAGAATGAGCTTTACTTTTATAATATAGATTGTCTTTCATGTTACGTGATCTTTTGCCCCCACCCCGCCCACTCCGCCCACGTTATTCAAAACCGCGTAAGTTCAAGACCTTTATGCAAAAGTGTTAATGCACGTAGATGTATTGGAGGAAACATAATGCCAGGTCCTCTGGAAGTTGATGGCTGAGGATTTCCGAGGAAAGGCCCTAAACCTTGATCATAGGCTTCAAAACTCGAGCCCGGCGAAAAACTGCTGTGAACTTCTTCGTAGCGATAAATGGGCATAGAGTTTCTGCAGTTATTGCAGATCTTCTTCAGAAAGGATTTCTTACTGCTCTTCGACGTAATCTGTAATTTGGCGCCATGGCAGTCATGTTAGACAAGCCTTTCCTGGTTCTCTGCAAATTATCTTTTGCTTCTCAATCAATTTTTAAGGAATCCAGGTTAGAATCAAGAGCAGTTGCGAATCTTGACAGCGATAACGGGTTTCACCTTATTCCTTATTCATTTGGGATGGCTGGGAGATTGTGTTTATTGAGTGTGACTAAAAGAAATTTGGTGAAATCTGCAGTATGTACTCTAAATGTTCAATGAAACTGGAATCTGAAAATGGGGTGCCGCGGACCTGATATCCTACAGTGTCAACTGGTTCCCCAAACTCTTTCTTTGTTCAAAAACCGCATCTTCAAGAGCCTTATATAAAAGTACTTACATACAGACAAGAGGTTTGGGGCCATCTTACATTTCTTTAAAAAACACCTTAAAATGAGATATTTTTGTATTTTTTAAGTAAAAGATAATCTTTCATTAACTAAAGTGTATTCACTTTTATTCTGACAAAAATAAAGACTTAACTATAAAACATTATCATACAACAGCATCATATTTTGTTTTCGTCAACAAAACCACCATCTGCCGTAATTACCCCCTCTACAATTTCTTGGCATTCTATCCAACATTTTTTGAAAATGTAAATGTGAAACCTTACCAAGCATTCTTTACATATTAAAAGCTCACTCTCACTCTTTGGGTATTCTCTTCGAACTCCTATCTAATTCGCTCCATACTAATTCAATGCGAGAGAAGTCAGTCGATTGAGGCACTCAAGTCATAATTTCCAAAATGTTGTTCCTTTTTTGACTCGAGGTTATTTCGAAATAATTTAGAAGAATGTTTTGGATCGTTGTCATGTTGAAAGGTGATTTTTTTTTCTTCCAATTATGGGTAAATCTGATGGCAGAGCATGTCTCTTTTCAGGATTCCCTTGACCTGAATCAATTTCCAGTCCTTTTGGTAAACTAAAAAAAAAGTCTCTGTCTATGTTTCTGAGATGAGGTATTATGTACATTATTTACATTATTCGGACTATCGTCCTCATCTTTGTCGCCATATATATTACAAAGTTCCGGCCGTTGTACACTCCGGCCTTCTTCAGGTGGTTGGAATGTCGAACTTAACCCTTTATTTCGCTCACTGGGGTAGACTGTTTCAAGGACACATGACATCCATCAAACATGGCACGTGGAACTAGAACAGTCTACCCCACTGAGGGAAATAAAGGGTTAAGTTCGACATTCCAACCACCTGAAGAAGGCCGGAGTGTATAACGGCCGAAACGTTGTAATAAATATGGCAACAAAGATGAGCTCAATTGTCCGAATAATGTAAATAATGTAAAAAAAAAAAAAAAAAAGTCTGCTGAGAGGTTAATTGTGAAAATATATATAATATATTCATAATTAAGCAACATGGACGGACGAACCCAAATTTAGTAGTAAGGGGAACCTGGAGAAATATTGAAAACAATAGCAAATACACTGTAGTGACTGAAATTTTAACTTTTAATTTAAAAAATAACTCATTTTAAGACATCTATTTTTGTAATTTTAAGGTGTTGAAAAATGAAATATTTTTGTATTTTTTAGAGTAGAAAATAAAATTTCAGTAACTACAATGTATTTGCTTTTATTTTGCAATCACTACATTTCTTTCAAAAAAAAAAAAAAAAAAGAAATGCAGAGTTGCGCCAAAATTTTGCTTCAAGTCTATATACATCTGTATTTTGGAGAAGGTATATCATCCAGTTTTCTGGAAGTTGAGGATCGAAGATTTTCAATAGTGAAAGGAGGCATCACAATTAGGGATTTCTTGGTAAAAGAGCTTGCTTATAAAAAGCGCTTCTTCTGTCTCTTGGCTTGGTCAAATAATTGTTGTAGTGGCTCGTGGTCAGCTGTAATTATACAGGCTTCTTTTTATCAAAGTGATTTTTACTTTTTGATCCTATCCTTCAAAAATACTGCTGGGAATTCCTCCCTGTTGATAATGGGTCTCCTCTTCTTCAGCTTCTTTTCCCTCTTCTGTTGACAATTTCATCAACCCTTTCTTCAGGTGGTTGTAATGTCGAACTGAACCCTTTATTTCGCTCACTGAGGTAGACTGTTCTAGTTCCACGTGCCATGTTTGATGGATGTCAGTTATCAGTTATCTCCTGTTAATTTCCCTCTGAATGTTCTCCACTGCCTTAACCGGGTATTGAACTCACACTCTTTGGGTCCTGTCACTGGATCTAACCAACGCCTTTATCCACTGTGCCATGTGTCCTCAAGGAAACATGACACAGTGAATAAGGCCGAAGCGTACAACGGCCGAAACGTTGTAATAAGTATGGCGACAAAGATGAGGACGATAGTCCGAATAATGTAAATAATGCTTTATTATTCAGTATGAAAATAATCTTCATTTTCTTTTAAATTGAAAAAAAGTTACAAAGTTCCCCGCAAACACAATTCTTACGAAAAAATTCTTTTTTATTTTTTTACAACACAGAAGAAATGAACTGTGTGGAAAATAGGTGTGAAATGATCATTGGAAATTCCACAATTTACGTTATATTATGTGTGTGTGTGTGTATGTGTGTGTGTGTGTGTGTGTGTGCGCAATGTAATTTTAGCAGCTGCTGGTCAACCGATAAATATTAGCAATATTTACATTTTACAATTACGCTTTGTTTATGTGTGACTTGGGTATTTTTGTGATGTAAACTGTGCAAAATAGTTTATGAAAAACTTTAAAAGAGAGAAATAATTTACAAAAAGGAATTTAGTACTCAATAATATTTTTGATTTGACAAAAATTTGAGAACTCAGTATTGTTTACATCTCCCGGTCAAAGTTATACTGAAAACTGATTTATTAATTTACGTTACGCTATTTATAGGATCACAGGAAGAAGTTAGATTTATTAAACTCAGAAGTTTTATTGGTTAATAAATGTATTTCTCATTTTGTTATATCGATTTTTAGTAGGGAAAAGATTATTTGCTAGCTGTAACTCTTCATTTTTTTAGAATACGACACAGAAATGGTTGTTTTCTTTTTCAAATCTGGAACTGTGTTTGAGACAACGTCGCTGATTGGTTAATAAATGCTAATGTGAGAATTTGAGGTTCACCCTATACAAGGCACGGAGGACACTCCAGGTAATGGGCTACAATGAGAGCGTTTATACGGATAGGAGGGAAATATAATGTATGGTTGACTCTGGGAATGTTAAGATTGGAGTGATCGGGTAAACATCCTCTGGGAAATCGGTTCCACAAGGCAGTAGTTCGCGGGAAGAATCTGTTCATGCGGAACTTACTTCTCACTGATGGAATAGAGAGGGGAAAATAGGAAGTTTGTGACATTGTAAGTGACATGGCGGATACTAGCCGTGAAGAAATAGCGGAATCAAGGAATGTAGTTCGCCTGGGCACTTTCCATGGAAGTAGCAATAGAGCAGAGTGAGGTTTGCCACATCCGGCCTGTGAAAGAGAGGTTGGAAGGTGGAAAATAATTTGTCGCTCAGAAGGACTCGGAGACGCTTTTGTACTCTATTGAGACTGGAGAGTGAGGATTGGGCAGCTCCTGCCCAAACATGACAACAGTACTCCATTTGCGGCTTGATCTGGCTCATATAAAGGTAGAGGATAGCATGAGAAGTCAGCTACTTACTGGAGCAGTGACGTATATTCCCCTTTCACTCTGCGGGGCGTCGATGGCCTAAGGGTCAGAATCCCTGACTGAAATCAAATCGGTCGGGTTTTGGTCCCGGCCTGAAGCGATCGAATGCTTAGCCACACTGATGAGCTGTGATACAGCGGAACAGTTTCTCTGTGGATTACTATATATATATATATATATATATATATATATATATATATATATATATGAATTCGTACATGTATGTTCAATGTATATCCTAGTTGAGAAATGTCTGCCCTTAGTTCAGCCTTTCAGACGAATGGAAATCTCATGTTCGATCTTATACACCAAGCAAACTATCATACGTATTTTCAGAGTATATAAGCTACGGGCGTCCCTATGAAAAAATATCTTAACATATATATAATATATAAACAAATAAGAACTCGTCAGTTTCACTGGTGAAACTCTATGGCTCAACCAAAACATAATTATCTTAAGGTATCCGGTTTAATCTCTCCGGCCCTCCCATAAGTCGTTTCTAAATCCTATAAAGTTTAGGTTTTAAAATGAACGTGCTTTATTAGCAGCAAATTAATACGAAGACTGAGAAATTTCTTCTTGCGTTACCGGAAGATGGTAGGAGAACAGTTCATGGACATCTGTATATTAGATTATACACATGCACACTGGTATATATGTAAAGAGAGTCTGATGGAGAGAGGGAAATAGAACAGTGTGTTGAAAGATCTGTGCGTATATATTATTATTATTATTATTATTATTATTATTATTTTAATCAAATCACTCAGCAAGGCGATAATGTCACTAAGACGCAAAGAGTTACTGATAGTGAAAGAGAATGTGAAAACGTTATGAGGGTGTGCTGAAATGTTAATAGACTGATTATGAAGGAATTATGCTAGAACTTTGAAATCCTGAATGCATTTATTTCAGCACTTCTTATTAATGACTGCAGTGTTTCTTTCCAGGTAAACTGATACCTGACAGTTAAAAAAAGACTGTTCTCCATGCTGGTAAAAAAAGAATCAACAACAACAGATATAATGTCATCATCACTACAATACTGGTTCCCAGCCAAGTGTCTTTCATGTTGGAGAACAGAAGACAGTTAAACCAGGAAAATAGAGAGGGTGAGCAACCAGTTCAAAACCACAGTCATTCACAGTAGCCATTGAAACCAAGGACTCGGATGTTAGAGCATTATTTCCGATACAACAAGACCTCTTTCATCAGTTTGCCTGGACTTTTGATCTTGATAGCCTAGCGTAACTGACTTAGCAAGTTTGCATAGTACTCTCCATTGATGGTGTGGCCCTTTTGTAGATAGTCAATAAACACAATGTCTTTTGAATTCCCCATGAAACAACATTGACCTTCTTTGGATTAAGTGATGTTTTTTTTTTTTTCGTTTTTTTTTTTTTTTTTTCACTGCATGGTTTGTCTCTTTGTCTTTGGTTCGAAGTGAAGAATCCAATTCTCGTCCTGGATTAGAAAACGTTCAAAGAAACCAGCTGGATCTGCTTCAAACAATGTCAAATTTTCCCGTGATGTGATCAGCTTGGTGCGCTTTTGATCAGGTGTCAAAAGACGTGGCACCCACCGATCAGAAACCTTCGTCATGCCAAGTTCAATGCGCAAAATATTCTCAATTCTCTCACAGGATATACTAATAACATTAGATATTTGCTTTATGGTCAATCGCCTGTCATCCATTCGTCATGTGGTGAATACGATCACTGTTTTCCTCAGTGATGTCATTTGCAGAATCTCTACATTTCGAGTATTCTTCAAGAATCTTCACGCCCCTCCTAAATTCAGTTGCTCACATTTGCACTGTTGATAAAGCTGAAGTATCATCCCCTAATGCACCAACCATGTTAGCATGAATGCCCTTTGGGACAAATCGTTTTTTCTGTGGGTACTTGATAACACCATTTTGTGTATTTTCAAGAGAAGTCGGAACTAGTTACTTTTGAAGTCAACTTTGAACAGTCAAATGTCAGTTCACTTGGCAAGAAACAATACAGTTATTAATAAGAAGAGATGAAATTAATTCATGCAAGATTTCACAGCTGCAGTATCAATCCTTCATAGACAGCCTATGAACTTTTCAGCCCACCCTCGTAGAAGGGACTGGAAACCCAGTCCAAAACAGGAAACAACGGATAAACCCTTACTCCTTTTCAAAAGGAGGAGGGATGTGAACCTGGCGATTGGCGAATCTACCTACTACTATTTCTATATCTTATTACTATAAATGTTATTTTTAGTGGGTAGACATATTTCAGTTCCAGTTCCTGTTTTGGTTTTTTTTCTTAACACATTGGCTTCCATGCCTCATTTCTCTTGTTGTCCCAGAGTCCCAACACTATTGCTGCGGAATTTTTAGTTGTTGGAACGTCGGAGTAACCAATTTCTGGTTGAGACGTCGGGGTCACCAATTTAAAATTTGGCAACCCTGACGTCTCAACTAAATTGATAAACCCGACATTTCAACAACAGAAAAATTGATAACGCCTGGCACACTACACATCTTACTTAGCATAAATTCCGCAACAAAATTGGTGACTCCGACGTGATTTTTGGATTCTTTCTCTTATGTTTGGACAGGAGATTTGACAAAGGCAAGGGTATGTCGGCACAGTTGTGCATGAACTGGCGATAATAATTTACCATCCCTAGGAACCTTCGTAAGTGGCGTAGAGTTGACGTTGGTGGGAAGTTGCTAATGGCATTGACTTTCTCGTCTAAGGGAGTTAACCTCAATGACGTGACCGAGAAAAGTCAGCTAAGGGACGGCAAACAAACATCTTTCGACATTTAGTTTCAAGCCATAGTGTTGTAGTCGCTGGAATACTAATTGCAAATGGTCGTGGTGTTCTTCGGAGGTCTTGCTGGCTATCAAAACGTCATCAATGTAGGCATAGGTAAAAGGTAAGCCTCAAAGAACTTCACTATATCTTAATTAATTTTGGTACAAGTTACATTCATATCTGAGGCAAGGATATCATGGGTAGTATTTATTACCCACGGCCCACTAATGTGTTGTTCGGTACCTGAGTTCATTTTACACGTTGGAAAATTCCCAAAATACAAGTATTACACTGACACTAAATCTTATTTTCTATATCCCAAAATATTTTAATTCTTTTGGAAAAAAAATATGCTTTTGGTGTACCATGATCTCATAAGCAATCAATCATACCATCCCATTCCCAATAATCCTCAGAAAAAAAATGGAGAACAACCCACCGGGGGCCGTGTGGGCCTTGCAGACATGTGGGAGCCAACGTGTTAACCGGTGAAATTAATAAGAACCGGCAGAGATCGAGAAAACACTTCTATAGCCGAAGAGTGCAGTTACCAATTTGGCAACGGCAGAATCCTCGATCGAGGTTTGTGGTTATTAATTTCACAGTTTAAGAAAAACAAACACATGCATAGCAACCCAAAACCAGGTACTCACTAAAAATAACGTTTACAGTAATTGGAAATAATGTTAGCTGAAAAAATCCATTTAAAAATATTACTGTTGCTTACGTTTTGGATACGAAAATAAAACTGAGGCCTCAACAAGAGTCGCGCGTTCCTTAAATAGGGAATTTGAACTTTGCTTTATCAAGATCGTTTCAGTTGTGAAAATTACTGTCACAATGCAGTGTTGAGTCCTATGGCAACACTGTTTATATCTATAAACGCGAAATCACCGGTACTGAGCTATCTTCATAAATATAGAAAATCTAATATATATATATATATATATATATATATATATATATATATTGATAGATAGACAGATAGAGGGGGGGAGTGCGATGGATGAATTGTCCTCTAAATTACGCAAAATATGAAAATAACACTGGCATCTAATCTTAACAGTCATATTTACCAAAATTACAAAAAAATATCTTCAAAATACTAAAGAGTAAATTTATTCAATAAAATCGCTATTGGCTTCAACCACGAGCCACCAGACGGTTTCGGATTCTCCTGCATCTTTTCTGGGCGGTCTCCTTGTTTAAGTTAGTGAATGCTGCCATAATCTTTGCCTTCAGTTCATCTTTGGTGTTACAAGGAGTTTTGTTGATCTCTCGTTCAACTGCGCCTCACGCATAATAATCAAGGGGGTTGCATTCTAGAGTGTTAGGTGGACAGATTTACAGGGTGATATGGTCGTAGAAATTGTCTGACAGCCATGGCAGGGTTCTCCTGCTTGTGTGGCATGGTGCAGAGTCCTGCTGCCAGACATTGGGTCTTCCAGAAGCCACCCTCTTGACTCAGGGCAGCACTACATCCGCAAGGCATTTCATTTAGGCCTCCGTGTTGAGTCCGAGTCTGTCCTCAAACACTCTGAAATGTTCGTATTGGAGCTTCCGGCGCGAATGCCAAGCAGTACAGCATGCAGTTTCTAAGTTTCTGGCGGAGTAAACTGCGTCATGATTCACTTTTTTCACAGACGGTGCCCAACTGATCCTACTATACTGTGCAGTCGACAAAATCAAAAACAAATAACGCACATGCGCAAAATTAAAAATATAAAATGGCGACAATTTACCCATCGCACTCTATATATATGTGTGTGAGTGTGCGTGTATATATATATATATATATATATGTATATAAATATGAGTGTGTATGTGTATATATATATATATATATATATATATATATATGTGTGTGTGTGTGTGTGTGTGTGTGTGTGTGTGAGTGTGTGTAACAAAGTGGAAAAATTTCATGTGATGCTTTTCGCCCTTTAGAACTTCATCGGACTATTTTTTTTACGTTGGTGCGGCTACACGTGCGCACGAACGAATTGCTAAAATCAATATATCATTATCACACACACACAAACATATATATATATATATATATATATATATATATATATTGGATAACGATATACCATATAAACTATATCAAGGGTTGACTCAAGCCTTCTGAGTTAAATTGGGTAGACGGAACTCGTGTGGGCTGTCGATAGCTGTGCTAGCACAAAGCCACAATTCATCGTCGTCGAGGGCTTGAGCGTGCTGGACTTGTTCAAATTGTTGATCTCGCTAGACAACACGCTCTCTCCCAGAAACTGTAACTAGGGTCTGCTCAGCATAGTTGCAGTATAAACAACAAGTGGTCTCTGTGGGTGTTGAATAAACACAAATGTGCCTGAGCGAGCGTATGCAATAGGCATTGGCTAGCCGCCCTAGTAGACGGGAATCCTCGAACACGAATAGCCACCTATTATATATACATTCATAAAGTGTGATATATATATATATATATATATATATATATATAATATAATTATAATAATATTTTTTGTTTAAAAATATGATTCCTTCGCTACATAAGAGTTCTCATGTTTCAAAAACGAGAGCCGAAATCATCCAAATAATTAATAAAATTAAGTTGGATTGAGGTGTTTAGTCCCGTTTCATCTTCAAGCGAAATTTTAGGAATAAGCTATAAGATGAAACGGGACTAAACACCTCAATCCAACTTAATTTTATTAATTATTTGAATGATTTCGGCTCTCGTTTTTGAAACATGAGAACTCTTATGTAGCGAAGGAATCATATTTTTAAACAAAAAATATTATTATAATTATAATATAAGCTCTACTTCTGTATGGAGCACTATCTTCTTAAAAATAAAAACAAAAATACTAAGGAACCCCGGATTATGCACCCAACGTGTTCTTTTCTATTTTCTGCATACCTGCACAAGGATATATATATATATATATATATATATATATATATATATATATATATATTTCACACTTTATAAATGTATATAATTATTAGTAATGAAATAAAATAGTCCACTTAACTTATATAAAGTTGTACTTAGGGTTTCCAAGGTTCTTTTACATCCAATCCTCAGCAGATTTTTTGGTGAACTAAGTTTATTTCCCTTGTTTCAAATGTATTATATTTATAGGGGTTATTGCTTCATATCGGAGATAGAGTTGGACAGTCTGGACATAGAAATCAACATTGTACATATAAGACAATTTGACGAAAGTCTGAAATATTTCGCTTATCGTCCTCAATCTTGAAAAAATAATTTTTCACCATTTTTTTCTGATGATACCGGATCATTAGCAAAACGAAACAAAAATGTTCCGAATTCTCTGATATATTTCCTATTCCAGCGGATCTCTTTCTAGCTGTTCAATTCCCAACATTTTCATCTCTGTACCTTTTTTTTTTTTTTCATCCCAAGCAAGGCATTACAGCCACTAGCACGCAAGGGGTTTATCTGTCTGCCTATCTATCAGTTGGATGTTGAATAACTAGATTTAAACGTACGTTCTATGCAATTAGTTTATTGTCTCGCACTTCTCGCCTGTGGAACTTTCTTCCGGCCTGTTGCGTTCCAGTCAACTTTAATCTTCAAATATTTAAATGAAACGTCAATCTTTAAATTTTGTCTTCTTAATTCCTGTTCTTTTATTCTTCTTTCTTCCTAATAATTTTTCTCTTGTTTCTTTCACACTCAGTCACCCCCACTTGCATCTTAGTGGCTTTAATTGCTTTGCTTCGGGTGAAATGACTAAAAAAAAGAAACGTGTTGACATTCCACAATTTTACGTATACCTTTTCAAAGCTTAACTAAAAACGTTAAAGAAAATTTGTTACCATGGCAACCCTGCTACACAAAATACGAAAGTCAGTTCAAAGAAAATTGGAAATATATCCCGGGACAAGTCAATGAAGCTGGCACACAGGAAATGTGTTCAAATAAAATGTTACTATGGTGATTAAATTGTTTTTTAGTATACATCTGGCTTTTACATATTCCATTTTTACATACTTGGTCGAATATTCCATATCAGTCGTATATGTATGTGGTTAGTATTTCTTGTGGGGAGGTGGGTGCGTATGTATGTATATATATAACTGTTTAGTTTTTAGTTCAGGTAATAACGATATGTGATAGTAAGACAATTCGTTTCATTGCGAATTTCCTGTTTTCAAAAAAAAAAAAAAAATTGAAATAATTTATATCTATGTTTTCCTTGTAGAACAGCGTGTCAAAATAGAGAAAGAGGTAAGCAACATGATTTATGATCCTATTTGGTACTTTAAAATAGACTTGTTATTTTAAACTACCGATCATTTTTCCCTTAATGCAAAGATCCGAAGAAACTTTGTTCGAAAAGGATGTTATACGCTAGTGGCATGGGAGACGTGTTCACAGACTTTTAGATAAATAACTAATTTTGTTTAGCGAATGTCAAAGATATATATATATATATATATATATATATATATATATATATATATATATGTGTGTGTGTGTGTGTGTTGCTTAAAATTTGCTATATTCATAGGAATAGAAGAATGCTCAATATTAGCTGTATTTTGATTGGTCATTTCAGCTCATGTGACAGCGTTTACCCTTACGACGGGTGGTTAATTAATTTGAACCTTTTAAAACATTAATTCTACAATTCACATTCAACATCATCACTTGATAAAAGACCAGAGGTGTTGAAACAAAATGGCTATTTTTGTAGTGATTTTATAACATATTTGTTATAATTTTTAAATAAATAATTATATTCGCTCTACTCTGTATTGAGCACTCTTTTAGGAATAGTAATTTATTCCGTATACACCAATCATATACTTGAATATATATATATATATATATATATATATATATATATATATATCAGGTCATCCCATAAGTTCTGTCCGAATTTTGAATAAAGAAAACAAGTGACCAAATGTTACATTTAATTACAGATTCAGTCAACAATGTATTTTCCCTGAATATCTATGACTTCCTTTCATCTATTAACAAGCTTACTAATTCCATTACTGTAAAATTCTGTTGGCTTTGATTCGAAGAACTCAGAAATGTCAGTTTTAACCTCTTCCTGTGTTACAAAAGCTGTTTCTTCCAAATGATTCTGTAAGCTACGAAACAAATGGTAGTCTGAAGGAGCAAGATCGGGAGAATAAGCTGGATGAGGAATTTTCTCCCAACCAAGTTTTTCGATCTTTTGAGACGTGATTCTTGCTGTGTGGGGTCACCTCTTTTCGATTCACTGGAGCAGGTCTTTTTTTTTTCCTCAAAGCTTGGTTCAAACGCTCTAATTAATATTTGAGCATTAATTTTTGCATTAGGTGGTAAGAATTCAAAGTGAATTATTCCTTGGCGATCCCACCAGATTGAAAGAAGAACCTTTTGCCCATGAAGTTCCCTTCTCGGCTGTGGCTGGGGTCCTTCCCCTTTATCAAACCACTGTCTACGACGCTTAACATTTCGATAAAAGATACATTTTTCGTCGCCAGTCACAAGTCTATCCAACAAAGGTGAAACAAGTTGGCGAGAATGGAGAGAAGAGCAGATGTCAACTCGGGATTTGAGGTTGTTTTCACACAATTCATGAGGCACCCATTTTCCAAGTTTAGGAACTTTTTCAAGTTGTTGAAGATGACGATGAACAGTTGTATGGTTTGAACTGAGAACCACTGCCAATTCCTCAACTGATAAAGCAGGATTTTCTTCAAGGGCTGCTTCAAGAAGCTTTTCATCAAACACTACTGGACGTCCGGTTCGATCTTCATCTTCAAGGGTGAAATCACCACATCTGAATTTTGCAAACCATCTTCTGCAAGTTCTTTCATTCACACATTCCTCTCCATAAACTGAGTGAATGTTTCTAGCCGCTTCGGCTGCTGAGTTTCCTTTCTTGAACTCATAAAGCATTATGTGCCGCAAATGATTCTTGGGTACTTCCATGTTAGCAGGGTTTTAATGAAATCAAATTTAATTTTATTGTTCTCTGAAATAAAATTTGATCAGTTTAAATGCATCTAAACATAAAAATAATGTTCAGCTCCATTAGACATTATAAAATGCTCTTTAAATTTTGTTCATTTTAACAAAAAGTTAAAATTCGGACAGAACTTATGGGATGACCTGATATATAAATACACACACATATATTTATACATATATACATATATATATATGTATACATATATACATATATATATATATATATATATACACACACACACACACACACATGGGACTAAATGGAAAAGCTTTTTAATGACGCGTTTCGTCGACATGTGTTAGGTTTGACTTCTTCAGGTGGGAATAAATTACAAAACTATGTGTCAGGTAAATGTGTTGTGATTTTTTAAGATAAGAGGGACAATAAAATAAATGAGTTTATCAGATGTGACGACCAGAGACCTGTTCATTCCTATTGTAATTTAACCTGTTGCCTCTAAAATCCGGACGCAGTTCCGTTAAACATAATTCTGTCTCCTGAAAAATCAACCATGGTGAGATACGAACCTGCGTTTCATGGGCGGAAAGTGAACGCTCTAGATACTCGGTCACGTGACCGTAAATTCAATAATTATGAATTATCTATATTCATCATGCTCTATTTTTCATCTTGATTCTGATCAATTTTGCTGTTAAAAATTAGAAAAAAATACATTATTTGGTCTATTGTCCTCATCTTTGTCGCCATATTTATTACAACGTTTCGGCCATTGTACGCTCCGGTCTTCTTCAGGTGGTTGGAATGCCAAACTGAACCCTTTATTTCGCTCAATGGGGTAGACTGTTTTAGTTCCACGTGCTATGTTTAATGGATGTCAATTATCAGTTATCTCCTGTTAATTTCCCTCTGAAAGTTCTCCACTGTCTTAACCAGGTATTGAACTCACGCTCTTTGGGTCCTGTCACTGGATCTAACCAACGCCTTTATCCACTGTGCCATGTGTTCTTGAGGATAACAGATACTGAAAAAAATGCTTGTCCTAATTTCAACTAAATCAGTGAATCATTGTCATAAAATAATTATATTTGTATATATTTACTGATCCTTGGCAAAAATAACAAGAAAAAAAGGGTAGGAAAAGGCAAAAATGGTGGAATTGTTATGCATTACATTGCTACAGCGGAAGTTTCACATACACCGGATGTATAGAGGTTATGATGGTAGTTTTGCTCAATGTGTAAAGATGCTTAACTTTTAACCGATGCGAAAAGATTACTTCACAGGAAAAAACATGCTGGGGAGAAGGAAACACAAGCAAAAAGATGGATGAACGGTGGGAATCAAAGGGAAGTGAATAAAGAAATAGCGAGAGAATAAAAGTAGGGAAAGAAAAAGAACAGAGAGAAAGTTTGAGGTTCATTAATGTAAACAAATAGAATTTCAAACAAAGCAATCTTGAGATTAAGTTTCTAAAAAACAGAAAGCAAAATGTCATTGAAAAAGATATACAAAAAGTAGGAATAAATAAAGTTAAAAACACGAAAACACAAAAAAAACTCAGCATCGTTTATCCGTCTGCATTCATCCATTTCCTTCTTCCTGTTGTTTGTTAAATTTAGAACTAGGCTTGCATTTTTTATGATCAAAATATTCCAGAATACAGGCGAAAAATTAATGGCTGACAATAGTTGAAACAGCTTTTGCTGCTACTACTGATTGGATTTTTCCATTTAAGAAAAGAATATATATATATATATATATATATATATATATATATATATATATATATATATATATATGTTCAGTCAGTTACGTGCCATGCATGGTATACGCTGAGGCGATCATGTATCTTTCGATACATGACTGAAGTGGCAGATTTTTCCCGCAGTAGGTTGCCATTTCTTTCTGCGATAGACCAGTTGCCATCCAAGGTTATAGAACCTGGGCTCTCCTGCTATTTACCCATAGCTGGGAGGAGAAGAAGAGGACCCATACCTTCCCCAGGAGTATTATCACGTAAGTGAATGTAATGGATTCGACTGGAATTCGAACTCGGCTCTCAGTTTCCTCAATCTGAGACTTATATATATATATATATATATACACTAAAAGCTGGCTGATCTGAACGTTTTTTGAGGGGTTGGGGGTTGTCAACGTTTTTGAGAAGTTGAATGTCCTTTAAATTTGGCAAGGGTATCTCTTTGAATCTGCTCCAAATGTTAATTACTTGCACGAATGTACTTTTCTGTATCTTTCTATATTTCTGAGATGAGGTATTATGTACATTATTTACATTATTCGGACTATTGTCCTCATCGTTGTGGCCATGTTTATCACAACGTTTCGGCCGTTGTACGCTCCAGCCTTCTTCAGGTGGTTGGAATCTCGATATTCCAACCCCCTGAAAATGAGGACAATAGTCCGAATAATGTAAGTAGTGTGCTTTTCTGATTAGAATGACCATTAGTGATCAGAATATGCCTTGATTATACGAATGCCTGTTGCTGATTCGAATGCTTTTATTTCCTCCTTTCGCTTACCTCCAGTTTGTTATCAGTCAAGTTCAGCAATATCTGCGCATTTCATTTAGCCGAAATGGCAAAAATTTAAGCATTGGATATCGTAATTTTTGAATCGCCAACATTCATTATGATGATATTCAAAGCCTATCATCTTAAAACTGATCCTATTAACGGTATTCATGGCATTACAACTGGTTGGACTGGACTCTTACAATGAACCTCACCGAAGTACGAGTCTAAAACTCAGACATACTATGCGGTGCATTGTTATTAATATAATGACGTCAAAAGATGGCTGAAGATTCTGGCAGTATACCAGAATATCTACCCCCCCCCTAATAGAATGCACATATTTTAGCTGGGTTCAAATCAACATCGACCTTCTTGGCGTTGCAATTCTATTTCCCTTCAGCGCAGAAACATCGAGAGAATGAGAGCAAACAATATCTCGGTACAGATATAAAACCCAATTGATCACGCCTATTTGACACTAGCTCTGCATCATGTACACTTGACACAGCTATTATTATCTGAAAATTAATCAGAAATTGTCATTGTATAATACTGGATGGACGTGACAAACAGAGATGCGCTCGTGTTGAGTGCATTCTCAAGGAATGCTTTTGACTGTTTGTTTAACGGCATATCAGTTCCTTATGGGTCATTTAATTCCTAAATTTAATTTTCTAGGGCTTTGAAGTAATAGTTGAGTAAATGGTAGATTATACTCAGCTTTTGTGCATATACATGTATATGTGGATATAATTACTACGAGGCGGTGATATGTGTGTTTTATATTGTAGTTTTGATGAAGTTATATTTTGGAATGTAGTTTGATTTCTTTATGAAATTTTAGCATATTATATGAATTAATATCCTGAAAGACGCTTTTCATGTTGATTGTTTGGTTGGTTGATCAGAAGCCTTGCTGCCGGATGTAATTTATCGTCATACCCAGGACTGCTCAAGGAATGAGAAAAATATTTTTGCTTCAAAATAAATGTTATCTACAAACTTATTTAGGATTTACGTATTACGCTGACGGCCATATCACGTTGAAACAACGGTTCTCGTATGATCAACGAAGTTAAGTAACGTTGAGTTTAGTCAGTACCTAGGTTGATAAACCATCAAAAAACAAATCACTCAATCTCAGATCACGTATTGCATAAAATATACGTACATGTATTTGTAAGTTAGTAATAGATATATAAAGACACACAAGGTGAGTGCGATACACACACACACACACATATATATATATATATATATATATATATATATATATATATATATATAAATATATCTTCAAAAGTCTGTGGAAGGTATCAGATGTATTCCATGTTTTCAAGAATGCGGATGAACATTCATCCATGTCTCAGTATCGGCTCGTCAGCCTCCTTAATATTATCAGTAAACTCTTTAGGGTTATAATCAACAAAAATATTGTTGATCATCTCAATAGGGACAACCTCTTGAGCGACAAACAATACGGATTTCGATCAGATCGGTCCACTGCTGATTACTCACAGAATCAGTGTTGCAATAGACAATAAATACATCACGAGGACAATCGTATTAGATATAGCGAAGGCTTTTGAAAAGTTGTAGCATATCGGGTTGCTACACAATCTCTCCAGCTATAGAAGCTCTGGAATTCATCAAATCCTTCCTAACAGGTAAGCCCATGAAGGTAGTGGATAATGACTCCCCCACGGATCGTTTATCGGTTCAATTTTCATTCTCCTTTACGTTAATGATATGTCTAAGAGTATACTTCGGTCTTTCTTTGGATATCTATGCAGATAATACAATGCTATATGGGTGCACCTCCACAATCATTGATGACGAGAAGCTGGCAATCGATCTTTCCTCTCTCCGGGCTCTATCAACTCAATGGGTGAAAAAAATTGCGAGTCACTTTCAATACCTCAAAAACTAAACTAGTAATATTCCATCGTCACAGAGCATACCCTGAATTTCCATCTATTGCAAAGAACCGATGTTCTCTCAAGGAGGCCCCTTTGCCTTGAAATCCTATTGGGACTGATGCACATCCCAGACCTCAAGTGGAACTCACATATACGATCTATCGCTAAGATGCTAGAAAAAAACCTACCTGATTACTTCTGCTATGCTAGTGCCTTTAAAAGAGCAAGATCAGGCTGAGAATCAAGTAGCGCTGCCATATCTGGACTGGAGCTGTTCGGTTTTTATTTTCCAGCCTTGATGGAGTCAAAAAGCTTATATGCGGCCATGTGGGTGATGAATGATTTTCAACTCTGCAACCCCTTTCACACAGACGAAACGTTGCAAGCCTCTCTGTTGCTATTTCCATTAAAATGTTCAGATGAGCTACGTTCCTTATTTCCACCTACTCTGATCCTCAAAATTGAGACTTGCCACGTCGCGAAGAACCACCATTATTCCCTTCGGGTTCCATTAATGAGAAGAGTTTCTTCCCACGGACCACTACTTTGTGGAACCAACTGTAAAGCGGCTGCTTTCACGACTACAACTGCGAGAAGCGAAAAAGGAAATACAAATAGATAAAAGGGGGTGGAGAGAGAAAAACGTTAATGAGAGAAAATCAGAGGGAAAGAGAGAGATAAGAGGGATAAAAAGAGAGGAAAAAATTTAAAGAGAAAGAAAGTGAAAGAAAAAGAAAAGATAAAAAAGAGAGAAGGAGAGATAGAGAGAAGAAAGAGATAAAAAAAAACAAAGGAAGGGAGAAAAATTCAAAAAGAGAAATAGTAAGAAAAAAGGGAGGAAGAAAGAGTAAAAGGAAAAGTGAATGAGAGAAATAGGAAGGAAAGAGAAACAGAAATGGTTACTATATAGAGAAGGGAAGAGAATGAGAGAGAGAGAGAGAGAACGAAAAAGGGATAAAGAGAAAGAGAAAATGAGATGTAAATAGAGAGAAATAGGGAGGGAAAGAATGAGGAAAGAGAAAAAGTATAAGAAAAGGGAGAGATTGAAAGACAAACGAAACAATGAACAATATTATTCCTGAATCCAAAGCTTTAAAACAACCAAAACCTTCTGGAGACAATGATACTGTGTAAACTGTTTGCGCTCGACAACAGAAACAAATATTATGTGCCTAAATCATAAACTGTATTAAGAACAGGAAACATACGATATTTTAGGACATCAAAATAGTGATTGATCACCCGATATAAGCTCCTCCCCCCAAAAAAAAGAAAAATATAAAAAAAAACAGATCTAATTATTGAAATAAAGAAAGGAAAAAAAAACTATCAAATTATGGATGTAGTTGTCCCAGCAGTTTGAAACTGAGGATCAACAAAGAAATTAAAATCCCCGATTGCATGAATTTAAACGTGATACTAGATTGGCAATTACGTCTCTCCGTTTTAAGGATGGACTAATTATTCCTATTCTAATAGTTTCATTTCTCGTACTTTCTCGCTAGTGGATCTCCCTTCCGAATTCTTGCTTCCTTGCCATCTACAATTTTCAAAAATTTAAATATAACAGCAATTGCCATCTTCTCTCTTCCTTAACACTGTTCTTTTATTGTCCTTATTCCTCACTTCTCCTCACTAGTCTTCTCATTCTCTTTCACTCTCTGTAACTTCCAATGTGGTCTTAGTGGCATTATCGCCTTGAACTTTGAACATTTCCCCACCACCCACAAAATATATGGTAATTGACCTGTTACTATTTTAGGTTCAAGTAATTGTTGTTCTGGTTGAAACTTAGATGAAGCCGAAAAGAAGACGACGAACAAAAATAACAACAGCAAAAATATAATAATAATAATAATAATAATAATAGAATATGCCTTCTTATTGACATGGCAGTCCCTGTAGATTGTATTGTATCTTTGAAGATCTTCAAAAATACTATCAAAATACAAGGATCTTGAAGTGGAAATCTAAAAATTGTGGTATATGGGGATATCAAGAATTCCAGTTTTAGTTGGAGCCCTAGACTTGACTGGAAGAGATTCCGATAGACTGACTGAAGGGATTCCTGCGAGCCCATACCATAAAGAAATATAAAAAAATATACTCACAAGTACAGCTCACACATTATGAAGAGCTTTATCTATGTAAAATATGTCTGATCTTTGTTTCTTTGTTTTTTGTTTTTTACAAAAATGAACAGTTGAAAATGTCATGATACCATTTCTGACCTTAGGTCTCTTGTTGGGACCCGGAATGAAACGTGTATACAACAGAAATAATAATAATAATAATAAACGTGTAGGGAAATACAATTGCGAACAATCACGTTTAAAAGACATGTGTACTGATAGATGTTGAAGCCTTAGCCGGCAAAGTACATCTTTGAAAACGTTTGAGGAGCTAAAGTAAATACAAGGACACCGAGATAGAAATCAGTAGAATGTGGCATCTGAAGACAACAACATTATCTGTTCTTATCGAAGCTCTGGGAATTATATCAAAATGAGGCAAAGAAATGTGAAGCAAATTCCTGGCAACCCTAAAATATGTGAACTGGAAAAAAAAAACATACTTATGAGTACTTATCACATCTTGCGCAGATTTCTTTCTATTTTTGCAGATTGCATGGCACCACTGCTAATGCAAACTTGCTGTCTCTCTAAGACTCTAGTTGAGACTTGGGAACAGCGTGTTCTAAACAAAGCAAAAACCGCTGCTAATAATAAAAATAATATTTTCTTTTTATCTGCAATGGGAAATATGCAGCTTTTACGGTAAGGAAACTGCAAGAAACTGGTATGAAACTAACAATTTTATGGGACTTTACAATGCACACAAACAGAAGAATGAAAGCTAATCGTCCATACATCGTGATCAATGACCACAAGAACAGAATCTGCTTTCTTATTGATATGGCAGTTCTTGCAGATTGTGGGGCATCTTTGAAGGGGTGCAGGTCAACTCAACACCGCCAACTGAGTGCTAGGACAACTCAGGACCGAGACAACACAGCACCAGGAAAACATAACTTTCTATAACCGAATAACAATTACTTTATTAAAGATTAAATTTCTTTATCATTTACTTTATTAAAAATAATTAAAAACAAAAAAAAAATGGTTTATATTTTACCTAATGTCTTTTCAAATGTCAAAGGAATACCAATAGCGATTAGCGGTTAAATTGTTTTTGATTTTTTCTTAAATATCAAAATTTCGACGTCTCAAATTTGAGAAAAAATCTTGCTTGCAAGTAGCAACATGTAAATTTGAGCAAATTCCAATTCCTAATAACTTATTAAGCGTTTTTACAATAAAATTAATTTTTTAAGACTGACTTGTCTCTAGAAAATATAATATTTCTAATGAAACTTCATCAAAAAGTCGGAACCCATGGTCCATTAAATAAATTAATTGATGCTATATATCTTTTCAAAAGAAAAACAAATGAATAATAATTAGGTATTTTAAAAAAGATGTCATAAAGCCATTTCTGACCTGGTTGAACCGGATTGGAAATCTGTAGAAGAAGAAGAAGAAGATGATGATGATGATGATAATAATAATAATAATAATTTTCACCAGCCAAAAAAAAGCACTTCCTTGAGGCAATATATATATATATATATATATATATATATATATATATATATATTACAAGCTGTCATGTTTCTTCGGTTTTTATTATCGTTTTTTCAGTTATTACGCACACACACGCACACACATATGATAACATAAAGAACAAATAGAAAATGTTTATCAATCTAACATATTTCACTTTTAATAAAGCTTCATCAGAGAATGAGATATGAAATAAGAATAAATAAATAAATAAATTCTGGTATTTTTACTTTTGTATCTTTTGATTTTCAATGATCAATCAGTTTTCACGTGTATTCCATTTGTTAAACAAACTCATGGCGTTCTGAATTCAAGGTGAGACAACGCGTCCCTTCGTAACCCCAAGAAATTAACGGATTTCAAGCCTAACTGAAAAACCGTAAATATTGCTTAACGTAAGTTCATAATAATTCTAGTTTGCCTATGTGGGATTCACATTATAATGTATATTCGTAAGTGTATGTATGTATGTGTGTGTGTGTATATATCTTACTAAACATTATATTCAATAGCATGCTGATTTAGGAATGTTTTTACGTACATACAGTTTGTTTATATATATATATATATATATATATATATATATATATATATATATATATATATTAAAACATGTCTCATTAAATAATTTATACAAGTTTTGTCTACTTATATTTATAGGATCCTCTCATAATTACGGACAAGTTTCTTAGTTTCCTTATTAAAGGAAAAAAGAAAATTACCATGTTGATTGGTATCTGTCTACATTTCTGATATGAGGTATTATGTACACTATTTACATTATTCGGACTATTGTCCTCATCTTTGTGGCCATATTTATTACAACGTTTCGGCCGTTGTACGCTTCGGCCTTCTTCAGGTGTCTGGAATGTCGAACTTAACCCTTTATTTCGCTCACTGGGGTAAACTGTTCTAGTTTCGCATGCCATGTTTAATGGATGTCAGTTATTAGTTATCTCCTGTTAATTCCCCTCACCAAGTTCACCGCTGCCTTAACCGGGTATTGAACTCACACTCTTTTGGGTCCTGTTACTGGATCTAATCAACGCCTTTATCCACTGTGCCATCTGTCCTTGAGATAACTGATAAGTGACATCCATTAAACATGGCACGTGGAACTAAAACAGTCTACCCCAGTGAGTGAAATAAAGGCTTCAGTTCGGCATTCCAACCACCTGAAGACAGCCGGAAAGTACACCGGCCGAAACGTTGTAATAATTACCATGTTGATGCATATTTGTTTTATTCCGAGTACTTTCGACAACGTTATTATCAGAGTGTTGTTTTATCTAAGACAAAAAAATGTTGTATTGATCATTTTTCTGAGACAAAATTGATGCGTTCATCTGGAAATTAAATACAGTGTAACCCGGATATAAGAGACCCGGATATAAGAGAAACCCGGATATAAGATAGATTTTCTCTGGTCCCAAATTAGAGCCATACTTACCTAAACAAAATAGACCAAACCCGGATATAAGAGACTTCTTCTCCGGTCCCGACAACTCTCTTATATCCGGGTTACACTGTATTTACTTGTGCAGTGAAAAACGCTAAGGTTATGTACTATACGATTTCTACATTTTATGATGTTAACATCAAACGAGGTAACTAAGTTACTGAAATGTCTTTAAAAAAAGTATTTAAAACTATTAATTCAACTAAAAAATATTACATAAACTAAAAATTCTTTAAGATGTCTATATTAAAATATTGAAACCGACCCTTAATAAAAAATTAATTATGAATACTGCACAAATGCTTGTAAATATTTACAGTAGGTAGTTTAAAATATCTAGTTTTTAAATAATAGTTTTAAATAGTTTGTTTTTTTAAATACGTGAATGAAAAGACTTTAGGAGAAGGAAACCCAATCCTAAAGAGGAAACAAGGGATACATTTCAAGCCCTGGTCAAAACACCAGGGAGAGGTGTTAACACGGCGATAGGCGAAGCTAACGACTCCTCAGTAACGGAATGTTGTTGTTGTTAATAATAATAAGAAGAAGAATAAGAATAATAAGAAGAATAAGAAGAAGAATAAGAAGAAGAAGAAGAAGGTTAAATAATAATGATTAAAGGATGCAGGATGATAATAAAAGTAAGTGAAAAGGTTTTGCTTTGTGAAGAAATGCATAATAATGGTCAGGAAAAACGATAACAGAAATGAAAGCAAAAAAAAACGGAAGTTAAAATAAATGAAAATGTCCGCGAGTGATAAGAAGAGAAAGAAGAGGAAGATATACAAGCATAAGAGAAAGAGAACGAAGAGAAAGAATAAGATAATGAAACAAAAAGAGGAAAGAAAGATGAAAATGAAAAAGAAAGCAGGAGAAAAGGAAGGAAGTAAGAGAAAAATAAAATTAGAAAAAAAAGAATCGATAAACTTTTTAAGTGATTTCGTATTTGATTTTCGTAGTTTTTTGTTTGCTTGTTTTTTTATTTTTATTTTGAAATAGTTTTTTGGCAACACTTCATCATCTTTGAGATTTATCTCTTAGTATCTTTTTTTTCTTTTCTTTTTTTTTTCGACTCGATTGTATCTTTTCTTTTATCTTTCCTTTCTAATCAAAGAAGCATAAAGAAAGCAAAGCGGCTATAAAGAAACGGACTGTCGCCCGTTTGCAGTAATGGCATACCGGTAAAAGTAGCCACGCACATTTGCCACTTGTCTTTCAAACTTCCGGCCGGAAACAGGGTTCTGCGCAACCCAACTCCCAAATTCTTTTTACTGCGGAGAAGCAGGTAGATAACGGGTGCATGCACGGGTATTATATGCTTTTCTTCTTGAAGAATCATTAAGATTCAAGTGAGAAATGGCGCCCAAGTTGCTTACCGACATTTTCCAGGCGGACGAATGCGTCTGCAGGATTATTTACTTATAAGGAATTTACATGCATATATATATATATATATATATATATATATATATATATATATATATATATATATATATATATATATACTTGCATATATATATATATACTTGCATATATATATATATATATATATATATATATATTTATACTTGCATATATATATATATATATATATGTATATTTATACTTGCATATATATATATATATATATATATATATATATATTTATACTTGCATATATATATATATATATATATGTATATTTATACTTGCATATATATATATATATATATATATATATATTTATACTTGCATATATATATATATATATATATACTTGCATATATATATATATATATATATATATACTTGCATATATATATATATATATATACCTGCATATATATATATATATATATATACTTGCATATATATATATATATATATATATACTTGCATATTTATGAATAAAAATGACAATAGGAAAACTGGTAATTGCTGACGCGTTTCGTCCAATGTCGACTTTATCAAAGCAAAATACGAAAATGAAATTAAATGAACAAAGTAACTAATAAAAACAAAAACAGAATGTAATTAGCAACTGGTAAGCAAGGTTGAAGTTTATGAACAGTAAATTCGACCTTGCCTACCGAACGATCCTTGGTCAGGGCACGTCAGCGTAAATGACGGTTCCGTATAGGATGCAAGTTCGAATCCTGTCCAAGGATGAATATTTTCTATGAAAGTTTCTCGGACATTCAGGCCGGTAAATGTTATTTAATACTGTTTATTATAAACAGAGCATTTACTTAAATACTTGTA
>OZ010577.1:27980796-28015796 GCA_963932145.1 Acanthosepion lycidas | reverse complement strand
TTATGCAAATATAAAATATAAAAGTGGACACTGGAGTCAACACTCAGAGCTAATAGACTGTTTCATGCTAAACGCAATGCCTTGTGGTTTTTCTCGACTATTTATATATACGGATCAGTGATGCATTGTGGTTAGTCTTTTGCATTGTGCGTAGTCTATTCTAACGGTTATTTTTTGGGGGGGAGAGGTGTTTTAATTCGTTTATTATTTATTTATTTATTTGGATTATTGTCTTTTACTTTTTTAAATTTCTTTTTAATTTTCGTTTTTGAAATAACGTAGTAAGAATTTGTTTTCGTGTCTACATTTTGAGATGAGTTTTGACCATTTATTTAGTAGTTTGTTTTAAACAATTTATGCCTTTTTTTAGGACATCAAAGTTTTAGTTCATTCGCCTTGACAATTCTTCAAGTTTTCGTTCTCTCTAAGGCCAGTGATTGAACTCACAACACTTTGGTCAAGTCAATTTTATGAGCAGTCAACCAACGCTTTTATCCAATGTGTCCTTGGGGATACTAGTGAGTGAATTTTAGGGATTTATAAACTTAATGTTTCAATAATCATTTTTTACCAGAGCTCATATTACATTCTTTTACATAATTTTTCCTCTCATTTGTCATTATTATTCTGTATTACTAGTTCCCATATTGTATCCATTTGTATGGTTGGCAGGCTTAGGAGACATTTTTATCCGAAAAAAGAAACTATTAGAATAGAACACACGGTTGTATCTAGATATTTCAACAGTAAAACGATGAGAGCTACTTGTCAATCTAGTAGTACGCTTAAATTAGTGGAGTTGATGTACCAAGAAGGAAAACTCATTAGGAAAATTGCCATGAAAATATTTATAGTAAATACAGCAGGAAACCATGGCACGATGATGAGCATGTGACTGATGTTGAAGTCCAGGTCAGGATGATAACATTACAAACCCTTCTTTGGATTTTGTCAAGAATATCAAGATAATATTACAGGTGATCCAGACCAGATATGCAGTAATATTCAGTGCACGGATGAATGGTATAAATGTGTAAAGATGAATTCTGATAAGAAAAATTCTCTGGCACGAGAAAGTGAACCAACATTCCTAACAATTTATTCAATGCATGTCAGTAGAAAACATAAGATCAAAAAAGGATAATGAGTTGCTCTTCTGGAGTTTAGCATCCATCTTTGCTGATGGAAAGTAAAAATGGTTCTTCATGATGATTAAAAAAAATAACAGTTTCATTTTAGAGGAGTTAAAATTTACAAGCTATTTCATGATCCTGGTCACTGAGTGGAAGTCATTTTCGAAAGCAGCTGCCAATTCTACTTTCTCGGACCCATCGGATTATTTTCAAATTCACAAACAAGTCATCTGACAAGTGGAAGTAATCGCCATAAAATTTAGTAGGGATAAGTGAACATTTTATCTAATATCGTTATTGCTAAATCTGTTGATATTGAGCACTTTAATTACCAAGATAGGTTGGCTTTAAAACGTTATCTTTTAGAAAACACTGGTCAACGGTGCTTTTTTTATGAAACACGATCTTTGTCGGATATATATAAATGCCACTTAAGATTATCGCACAAAATTTCATAACTGAATCAACTAAGCTGTCAGATCCTCATACGTCGGAATCGATGGAAGAGTCCATTATATATATATATATATATATATATATATACATATATATATATATATATATATCCAGAAAGAATGAACAGCTCTGAAAGAGTCTGCCTAAAAGTAGCCTACTGGCATAAAAAGTGCTCAATGCTATAACAAATATATATATATATATATATATATATATATCTATATATATATATATATGTGTGTGTGTGTGTGTGTGTGTGCGCGCATATAGATACATATTTATAAACAGTTATCGGTTACTAAGATACTTTAATAATGTCTTTTTTTTGTTGACTTCCACAAGTAATTGTTCTGTTCTCACAGAAAACGTCTCAGAGGTCGACTCCTCCCTACTTATGAGGACATTTAAAAGAGATCTCATTTCCTAATTTTTTTATTTTTTATATATATATATATATATATATATATATATATATATATATGTATTTATGTAATGTATTGTGTGTATACACACATATATATATATATATATATATATATATATATATATATATATATATATGTAATGTGTATGTGTGTGTACGCGGGAGATTTACAAGTCTATTTCTCAATTGTTCTATAAATACATTTTTTCTCTCATTGCCAAACGAATATTTTTTAAAATACACACGAAGAAAGTATAACGATTATTATAAAGGTGAAAAAAATAGGACAATTTGAAAATCTACTTCCTGCACTTTCAATGGGTGTAGGGCCGTTCAAATTGCTGACCCCATCGTTGCAATATCTTTTCCATTATCCTCAGTCTTTCTTAAATGAAACACTGATGCGATAGTTTTAGTAGTGCTATATTTAAATCATTAAATCTTGCATGCATAATGGTCGGCTAGTCGTTTTTAAGAAAGACTGTCAGCTAGAACAGCCAGCCAATTCCTGTTGTAGTCGCCTGCTCAGGCAAATGGATGTTTACTCAAAACCGATCTGTGGTTTACACTGGTTGTGGGGAGCGCATAATCTGGCGTGATCAGTAATAGACCATGGTAAATGAGTTCACCACCTCGGTCATGATGACTTGTGTTTTTGCTGTCATCGACAAATTCTGAACATTTATGTATATCCAATTTCATTCACACAGCTTCTGCCAACCTGTGGCATTATTTTCAGGAACGGCTCTGCACGTTAGCCATGGCGAGATTCGAACTCAAGTGTCCTGGTTGCTTATATATATATATATATATATATATATATATATATATATATATATATATATATATATATATATATATATATACAAAATTCCTTGTTTAAGAGATTTTATTAATTTTTCTATTGTTTAGATCTTTTTTCTATTATTCCGTAAAGTCTTGTGATCACCTTCGGTTTCATAAGCCATTATTAACAATTTTTTTGTTGACTGAGATGTTCTACAGGCATGCATTGTATTTCATCTCTGGTTTTCGAGAGTTGTGTCTTGACGCGTCGCTGAGTACCAAATCGAGTTCTTTTTCTACGCGAACGCTGAGTACCAAATCGAGTTCTTTTTCTATGCGTCGCTGAGTACCAAATCAAGTTCTTTTTCTACGCGTCGCCGAGTACCAAATCAAGTTCTTTTTCTACGCGTCGCTGAGTACCAAATCGAGTTCTTTTTCCGCAAGTATTGCGTCGTTATGCGTCAGTTTGTGGTGACGCGTCGGGTTTGCCTTTAATTATTATTCTTAAGTGTGAAACATGTATTTTTGTTTCTAAGTTAAATCTTACTGGTGTTGGATTATCATTTTTTTTTTTTTTTTGCATTTCTGCTATATATCGAGAGATTCTTAACAAAATCCGAAGAAAAATCTGCAACACTATCGGTCCAGACCTGACATATCGGCTTCAATTATTTTCCAAACCGCCGTAACGTAGATTCCCCGCACCTTTTTGGCAAACATCTCCACGGTAATTATTCTGATGATTTTTCTTCTTTGGTAGCTCAAGAATTCAAGAATTTATGCGCAGTACTAGATTGACAATTAGGTCTCATAATTTCACTGTTGAAAATATTAGATGTAACCGTAAGTTCTATGTTAATAATTTCTTCTCCTGCATTTTCCTATTCTAGAAATCTCTTCTAACTTTCCTGTCAACTGCGATCTTCAAAATTTATACATCAAACGTCTTCTTCTGTCTTCTTCAATCCGGTTCTTTTATTGTCCTCTGTATTTCTTTCTATTTCAGTAACACTTTGCATCATTTGTAGCCTTTCTAGAGGCGAAATTATTTAAAAAAAAAAAAAAATGCTGAAGGATCCCAGTACAGATGCAGGCCTATCAACAGGTTCGCTGAATGTCATTTGTTCGCAAACTGGCTTCGCCGAAAGCGCTAAATCGAATTTTCACTGTTCATTTCCGCGAAAAATCCCAAATCAGAAAATTAAAGGGAGATAACCGCTTACTTACCCGGTATTTTATATGGGTGCTTTTCGCTAATCACACTCGTTAATGTGAGTGTTGCTTATTTATGGTTGAAAATAAATCAGATGGTTTGCTTAAGAGGATTATTTAATGTTGATCTCAGTTAAAGCCGGGAAATTGATTGTCAACAAAAATGAAATGAAAAATATTAAAAAAAAAATTAATACAAAGAATATGAATGAAAACAGAAAAGCGTTTTTTAAATATTTAATTTATTTACGCATATATTTTGGATAGAACAAATATTTGAAATGGATTTGTTTTAAGTGATTTTTACTCGATTTTGGATATTCCTAGAATAAAACCCAAATATTAAGTAACATTAATACATAAATGAAAACTTCCACTGATAGTTTTATCGAGAAGAAATGTGTTCATTATCTTAAATAAAAAAAAAAAGTTGTTAAATGATTCATAATTTTAAAAAAAAAGTGCTACTTAGATATAGAAGTTAAGGTGGAGTAATGGATATTGGCTTGGAACCGAGTATGAATTTCAATCGAATCCATTGCATTCACTTACGTGCTAATACCCTTGGGAAAGGTATGAATCCTCCTCTTCTCTCCCCAGCTATGTGTAAATAGCAGGACAGACAAGCTTATATAGCTTTGGATGGCAAAATACTGCCGGAAAAAAATCTGCCTCGTCAGTCATGTATTGAAAGATACATGATCGCTTAAGCGTGTATCACGCATGGCAATCAGACTGACTGACTTAGATATAAAAGTTTGATTTTCTAACTTTTGATTTTTCAGTGAAATCAAATGAATTGAAACATAAATATAAAGAAATATACATTAAATCATCTATACTATATATCGAAAAGACATATTATTAACAAAAATTAAATTTAAATTTAAAATTTCAGCGTCCACTATCCCCAGTGAGGATGTGTAGTCGCATCAGCATAAAAAATGACTTTAGTCCAATGAAGCCCAAAATGAAATGCCACACAGTAATTTTTTTCCACTTTGTCATACATAGAAAAAAATGCTGAAGGTAACATCAGCCAGCTAAGTGCCAAACATTTTAATTGTATTAATTATATATATATATATATATATATATATATATATATATATATATATATATATATATATCCTGTTCATACGTTATTTTAATAGATACAATTTATTTAAGTAAATGGTCTGTTTTTTGACAGCGATTCGGGATTTCCTAATCAGACGCTTATTTGTAGTTGAATGTTTAACAGCACATGAGATCAAAAGATAGTTCCTATTGGGGTTACAGGTTCGATTGCAGTAGGAGAAGTACATATTTTCTACGAAATGTAATTAATACTGTTTATTAAAATAATTGATAGACACTAAGTCCGAGAATTATTTCATTATATATATATGTATATCATAATATATATATATATATATTTCATAATATATATATATATATATATATATATATATATATATATATATATTAATTATATGCATGGTACTTAGGGGAAAGTGTTCAATATCCGTGATAGACCTAACATATTCAGTTGCATGGAAATAGTTTGTAATACGAGTTTCACGCTTTTGCGATCATCAGATCGTCTGATGATCGCAAAAGCGTGAAACCAGCGCTTACAAACTATTTCCATGCAAGTGAATACACACACACACATATATATATATATATATATATATATATATATATATATATTTCATTACATCTCTCTATATATATCATTATATATATTATAATTATTATTTTTAAAAATATAATTCCTTCGCTATGTAAGAGTTCTCATGTTTCAAAAACAAGAGACAAAAACTTCAATATAATTATTAAAATTAAATTGAATTAAAGTATCAAACTCTGTTTCATCTTCAAACGAAATTTTAGGCTCTAGTTTTGTATTGAGCACTGTTTTAAAAAAATAAAAACAAAAATACTAAAGACCTTGGGATTATTTACCTAACGTGTTCTTTCCTATTTTTCTATATATTAGCACACACACACACACACTCACATACACACACACACATATATATATATATATATATATATATATATATATATATATATATATATATATAATTATTATATGACTTCTATATAGGGCAGTGATGGATTTTTATTAATTAATCCGGTATATTTCATTACTTAAATCTTATTTTTAGTGGATAGCCACATTTGAGTAGAGGCTTCTCTTATTCATTAAACAGTATATTTATTTATTTTCGTCTATCGGCCTGAATATTGGAGAAATAAATATTATTAAAGAAAAACATGCAGCAGGATCTGAACCTGCGTCCGCCTGGACAGCGGAAACAGTCGTTAGATCCGACGTGCTTTAGACCATCTCGGCCATGGAGTGTCTCGCTGATCAAACAAAGTTTAATAGTACCTTTCTCAGAACTTTCTCAGACTCTCTCAGCGTCTACTCAATTCGGCGTATCTGCTAAAATAACGTTTAAGTAATAAAATCTAATTGGTATCTAAAAATCCATCACTTCTTTAGAAATTGCTTTGTTTACGTTAGGATATGTATATTTCAAGACTTTAGAATTATATATGTGAAAGTGTAATGGAGAATATGGACGTGAGTTTAAAATGAAAGGAATGTTTTTTTTTTTTCAAGATGTTTGTGTATGCGTGAAAAAAGAGGGTTTGTTTACAGAGAGAGGGAGAGAGAGAGAGAGGTTAGTTTAACTTTCAACCGTATTTTTGAGCGTAAGTTTGTCGGTAAAAGTGGATAGGCGATTGAAGTAAGTTCCTCTGAAGTTTCCGGTAGCTAAAATGGAATCCCCAAGTGAGTGCGTTTACTGACTTTGCTTATATTTCCTTTTAGCCAATCCGAGTTTGTGACTTTGGCAATAGAAAAAATAGAACGAACCAATTGGTCTATTATTCTTCCTTTCTTATGCAGTATTTTTTTCTTTTACTAAAGAAAGACAAGAAGATATTTAAAAAAGTAGTTTTTTTTTATTTATTTATTCATTTAGCTAATAACGAAATCCAGCCACTATGTTTTAATAAAATCAATTTCACGAAATATATGAACTTCCTGTCATAGAATTTCCGTTAGAATACTTTTGGTTAGGACAAAAATGATAGTTTTAGCTTTTATTTATTTATTTGAAGTGGCGTATAGTATTTGCTTGATTTACGTATTTTTATAAGTTCAGTATAAACTTGATGACAACTAGATATTTGCTAAGCGTAGATTAGGTTGGCTCCGAGCCAGGTCAACTAAGGTAAGTTAATGAGTAAATATGGTTGAGCTAGAATGTTTAGCCCGTCCAAACATGAAACTTAAAGATAATGGATTTAAAAAAAAAGTCACTTCATATTGTCTAACGAATGAAATGCAAATAATATTTGTATTATTTATCTAGGTACCTCCTCTAATTCTTTGAGAAAAAAATCATAGTATGACGAAAAAACTTAATGAAAACAAAGTTTTATCGTCAAAATATTTATTAAATAGAAAGACAAATGTATTTTTTTTATTATTTTATTAAATTTTTCATCCGTTTTAGCACGTTCGAAATTTTAGTTAAAAATCTTGTTTTTTTTTTTTTTTGATTAGTGTTTTAGCGGCGTTTTCAAGGAAAAACATATTGGTTTGGAAATTCTTTCAAAAATCAAATGATTGTCGGATTTTAATGAAACTTTTAGGATTTATTCAGAAATGAATAAAATTATTTTTTAAATGTTTTTTTTTTATAGAAAATCTTGGTAGAAATATTTTTTACCTATGTTACCCCCCCCCACCACTTGCTTAATTTTATGAAATTTTGAGAGATTAAATTTTAATCTCAAAATATGTTTAATGAGTTAAAAGAAGGACTCCATGGAGAATGTAAATCATCATTTTCTTTTTTGAAACTGCTACTCATTTCCGGAAAATTTGCTCCGAATCGTAAAATACAAAAATACAATAAAACTGACATTATTTAATTAGAAAAGCTTTTATTTGCTTTTATAAATAAGATTTATTAAGGACAATATTGTCTTAAGAAAATTTTTTTCGATGAATATTTTTACAAGAATTGCTTTCATTTTTTTAAATTTTAATAATAATAATTATTATAATAATTCTTTAAATTTTTAAAACCATCTTTTAAAATTTTACATTATTTTAATCTCGTTAGGTGATATTGCTATTAAGTGAAAACTATATTTTCTAATTTAAAATTGAAAAGCTTAATACAAATCATTTTGCACCAAGATTTTTTAAATAATTTTAAACTTGTTTTACGTATATAAAATATTATGTAAAGTGCCCATTTTTGAAAGTATGGTCTGGTCGACCATAAATGATATTATCAGAAAATAAGAACGATGGCTACAGTAGATTTAAAGTTAACATTTCTAAAATTAGATTACGGGGAATATTTTCCAATATTTTTTAGATTACTGAGTACTTAAAAATTATATAAAAAAGGCGCACATGTCATTTTCTTAAATTACGTTTTTCAGATAATATCTCAGTAGAACAACAATCAATCTGTCATCGCCTCGTCGATTACGTAAAACATGCCGGTTAAAAACACAGCTACTGTTTGTTAAAAAAATACATTTCTGTGTTATTTTAAATTTAAAGTAAATAATATTTCTTGCAAATCAAATTAATTATACTTTAAATCAGCTAATAAAGTTTGAGAAAAGTATATTTTATTTTTGGAAGATTTTTTATATAGAGGATTACATGGCGATGAAAAACGACTAAAAATAGGGCGCTAATCAGCTATCTTAGAAAAAGAAAATTAAAATTCTAGTCAATATTATTTCAGTTTGAAATACACTATAGTATTTTGCTTACAATAGTACATTTAATCCTTTAGCTATTAGTTAAAGCTAAAATTAAAGTTTTAAGAAAGCTTTTTCCTTTATAAAAAATCATTTTAAACTTTAGTTAGTACGAATTAGTGGAGGTACCTATATTTATACGTAATAAACTGAACCCATAAGATGTTTCGCTACACAGCGCTCTAGCATTTTTTCGAAGTAGTAAGTATTACGCTGTTTAAACGTATCACTGAAAACTTTCCGTTTAGAATAACACACTGGTATTACCATAGAATTACCAAAGACAAGCGGATATATACAAATAACTACAAGCCTACGTGTCAACAAGATTTGAATACTCTTCTTTTTTTTCGATCATGGCTCTCCACAATTTCCTGCTCTTTGTATACTTTGTCTTTTTGCTATCTCTCCTAAATCCTGTTCTGTTATCCATTTTCTCAAGCTTGCTAGGTAGTTTATGTGCTGTTTTCTCAATTCCCTTTGCCTTCAATATGTCCTCAGAGTGTCAAATTTTCCAATCCCACTTTCCTCATTATGTGCTCTAGAAATTTCAACGGTCTCTTTCTGGTGTTACGTGTAAGTGTTCTTTTTGTTTGCAGTTTTTCTAAAACTTCTTCATTGCTGACATGTTGAGTCCATGATATTCTCAGCAGTCTTCTGTAGAACCAAAATTATGTTGCCTTAAGACTTTTCTTCATTTGGAAGGAGATTGTCCAGTATTCACTGTCATACATGATTCATATTATTTCAGTACTCTTTTCTTCTTTCGTAACAAAATTTTCTTGTTTCTTTATACTTTGCTTAACTTTTGTAAGGCATCTTTCGTTATTCCAATGCACCTTCGGATTTCAGTGTTTCACTTTCCGTCTTCTGCTGACGCACTTCCCAGATATTTAAATTGTTGCACTTAATTGATTTTTGGATTTCCAATTTGTAATGTGTATGTTGGGTTGTTCCTTTTGCTGTCTATCTGCACTTGATGTTTCGACCTTTCTTCTCGCTTTCCTTCACTATCTTCTGTAGGACTTCTTGAAGGTAGCTTCGACATCGAAGATAAGTTTGAGATCAGGTCAATTTGATTCTCACTTGTTGCATACACGCTACTAAGACCGATACGAGACCGGCTGAACATTTCACAGTGATTACAGCGGGGGATATCGGGTTATTTTGGCGCTGTTTTTTTTTTTTTTTTTTTCGTCTAGTTCTCTTTCCTTCTAAATGGCGTGGGAGATTTGCTTTAAAATTGCTTACAGCCTGGTGGGTATTGACGTACCAAGTCTGTGATAAGCTTCTCTAACCCGTAGGTGGGAACTGAGATTACACAGAGTGAGGGCTTTCTTTAAATTCTTTATAACGCTGCCACGGCTACCTCCTTTTGCTATATGACAACACGACATATAGTCTCATTTTCGGCAGGAAGTTTTCTTCCATTCTATAAATAAGGTCCGCTCAACGTAGCTGTCTCTTCATCAGGGTCACCTCGATGCTTAGGACCCAGGAGGGAGAATTCACATTGGTGACAAAATCGATCAAATGGGTCTTTAGGATGAACAAACACACACACACACAGACACAGAGTCTCGTATATATATTAGGTTGGTGCAAAAATAATGACGTAATAATGTCGTTTTTTGACGTATTTTTTAACGTCAAAAAACGACATTATTACGTCATTATTTTTGCACCAACCTAATATTAGTGAATATACATAATATCCAACGTCGATAGAACGTCTCGGGGTTTCATGCAAACGTGCAATCTTCAGGTGCGAAATATCGACTGGCCGTTAGAGTGTTTTGAAATTCGCGTTCTCTTGATGATTTAAAATTGTGCATTAAGACTTGTTTATTTAATTATTGCTGGCTATAAATTTATAATTAATTATTTATAATTTATTCAAATTCTTAAGATCGAAAGACGAAGAATTAAAAAAATTAAAATTAAAAACTATTTTAAATAAAAAATTGAAATTATGTAAACACGTTATGTATCAAGAGAGATGACTCTTTTTTTTTTTGCATAAAATACATATATCATACCCATATTTACCTCTATGTAACTTTTTTTCTAATTCCATGTCCGTTCAGGCTGGAGACAAACATGGCATGACATCGCTTTTTGTTCTTTTAATATGCGGGAATTGACATTACGTCTTGGGAAATATAGTGAAGTGATTTCCTGTTGCCTTCTTCACAATTTGGAATTCACAATTTTCCATCTTCTAGACTAGTTGCTATCCATGGCTGAAGTGTTCGGTCTACTCTGCTATTTAACCCATAGCTGGAGAAGGAGAAACAGATTCATGCCTTTCCCAAGGCCATTTGTGCGAAAGTGAACGCAACCGACTAGGCCAGAATTTGAACTCTGGCTCGCTGATTACATGTTTTGTACTAAGTACCCGTGAAAAAAAATGAAGGTGCTATTTATATATCTATCCGCGCTTGTGTCGCAGATCAGTTTCGTATCTGTGTACTTTGTCTAAAATCTAAGAGTCATTCCTCGGTCCTGAGTCTAGGATCACCTAAGGTAGTATGTGAACATTCTGCCTAATTTAATATTTGAGAGTTAACTTTACCAAGCTGTTCAAGCAGCCGAACGCTAGAATAATGGATATATTACTATGAAGAAAGAACGGAGAGAAAAATTCACGCTGTACATTATGATATGTCACTTCAGCGTGTGGGCAATCATAGCTCTCCACATCTCCCAATCCTTCGTAGCTCTAAGCAATATTTGTCCTTTATCATAATTTTTTTATAATACTCCTTCCCATTCTACGAAGCTGAATGTTGCCCACCTTGCAAAAAAAAAAAAAAAAAGGTTTCAAGGTTACGAAATTAATGGAATTTCCCGTCATCTTCTACAGATATTAATCCAATATAAAATGTGTCGCCTATCATTAAAATAGACATTTTCTTTTTATATATGCTGTTTCACTTCAGAACATGGGCGATCATAGCTCTCCACAACTTCTTTCACTTTGTAGTTCTTAGTAAGGTTTGTCTTTTCACTATCCCTCCCAGTTCATGTTGCACCAGCCATTTAAACCTATGCCCTTTAACCTTTAGAGTGTCCTTTCAATGTCAAATTCGTCATAACTTCTTTCTTCATTGAATATCACAAAAATTTCAACTCTGTCTTTTTCATTCTAAATACAAGTGTCCTTTTTGCCTCCATTTTCATAAAAACTTTCTCGTTTTTCACATGTTCAGTCCATGGTATTCTCAGCATCCTTCTGTAGAACCACAATTTCTGTTGCCTCACGTCTCAGCTTCATCTATGAGGTGATTGTTCCGCATTTACTGCTATATCGGAGAACAGATATTACATAGAAGTTCAATAGTATTTTCTTTGTTTCAAACGAAATTTTCCTGTTTCTTAATACTTTCCTTAGCGTTTGGAAGACATCTTTCACTATTCTTATGCCCCTTAGGATTTCTGCGTCACACTTTACTTTTTGTTTCTAATGAAATTTTCTTATTACTTAATACTTTGATTATTTTCTGGAAGACGTCTTTCACTATTCCCATGCTCCTTAGGATTTCTGTATCACACATTTATTTTTGTTTCTAATGGAATTTTCTTATTTCTTAATACTTTGGTTTGTTTTTGAAAGACATTTTTCATTATTCCTATGCTCGTTAAGATTTCAGCGTTACACTTTTGTTTTTGTTTCTAATGAAATTTTCTTATTTCTTTATACTTTGCTTAGTTTTTGAAAGACATCTTTCACTATTCCCATGCTCGTTAGGATCTCAGCGTCAGACCTTTCGATTTTTTTCTAATGAAATTTTCTTATTTCTTAATACTTTCCTTAGTTTCTGGAAGGCACCTTTCACTCTATTCCAATGCACGTCTTCCTTCCTGTGTTATATTTTTCGTCGTCTGTTATAACACTTCCGCGATGAGTTAAATCTATTTGTTTGATTTTAAGATTTCCAATTCGCAGCTTATATCTTGAGTTTGAATAAATAAACAGAGAAGTAAATATATGCAAGGGTCTTTATACACAGCAGTCCACATAAAAAGTGCATTTCTCTGTGCTTGTAAAATAACAGATATGTTCCTACATCTTGCATACACATTCTTTTTCAAATTTGATACACGCTTACATTTAGGGAGTTGCGCGTCTCCGACAAATACCGGGCCCTCGAAAAGGTTAATACAAGTTAATAGTTGTAAGAGGGCCATAAAAACGAAGTAAGCGTAACAGGCGTCAAAGACCGGTGAAATAAAAGGAACGGAATTTAATGGTAAGCTGACCATCGTCGTGATGTCTCTTCTCCGTTTTTATGTTTAATTAATAAAATATATATCTAGAGAAAAGAAGTAAATAAATGGTTCATGATAATCTTTCATTTCTTGCGATTTTGAAACACAAGCAACAAGGAAGTGTTAAGGGAAATGAAAACAAAAAGGACACTTAGAATCAGAAAGGGCCAGTTGAAATTACTTGGGCAGATAATGAGGAAGGAGGGCTGGGAGAATTTGACACTCACATGACATATCGAAGACAAAAAGAACAGGGAACGGCAGCAGGTCAACTATTAGGTTGGTGCAAAAATAATGACGTAATAATGTCGTTTTTTGACGTTAAAAAATACGTCAAAAAACGACGTTATTACGTCATTATTTTTGCACCAACCTAATACCTGACCATTCTTGTGTGGATTGACGGCAGAAGAGCAGTGAGAGATTTGACAAAGGCACAAACATTGTTAAGAGCTATGTGAGATAGAATGTTGTGGAGAGTCATGATCACCCAGATCCCGAAGAGACGTGACACATAGAAGAAGACGATTTTGAAAGAGACCGACAACAAGAGACTTCATCTTAGTTGCCTATTAGAAAATTGAAGGACGTTTATTTTTTCAGAGTAAATTTTCCGACTCTACACGCGAGCATATTAAAATTTTTGACCCTTTAAATGGTTTCTGACCACCAATTTTATAAAGTTAGTTTAAAGCATAATGAGAAAAATTATTACCCACAACACACAATTATTAAGGCATTGTACTCGGTGCCTAAGAACACGGGCTCGGGGCTCACGGTGCTCCCAGGTATTACTTTTCTTTCAGGTGGGGGCTAAAACGTCCCGAAAACAGAAAGTACCTAGTGGTTTCTGTAATTTTGGGACGGCTATCAAATCCCACAAACTCGACCTTGTGTCATAGCTCAAAAGTTTGCACAATGTTAGTGAAATATAAGAAGTGCCTGTGAATCTAGCTTACGAAATCAATCAACTGGGTTACGTCGTTTACAAACCATCTACGGCGCTATAAGGACCTGCAGAAGCTGAAGCCTCCACCCCGCGTTTTGTTGGAACTCAGTACTAAACAAAAGACCAAATTCTTGGCCTCAATCTGACTCAACACTGCTGAGCTGAAATAGAAATTTTCTCTAAAATCCTTACTGCCAATAATTTTCAAAATTCATCAGAAAATTTCATTTTCATTTTTTTTTTTTTTTTTTTTTTTCAAATCTAAAGTTTATATGCGGAAAACATCTATAGGCCTGATTAAAGGAAATAAGTACTATAGATTTAAAAAAAAAAAATTTATTGAGATGATCGGATAAAAAAAAATCAGAATCAGGAATCTTTAAAACGTAATATCTGATTTAGCGCGATTTCTAATTTTTAACTTCTGATTTAAACCACCCCTCCGCAACCTTTATTTAAACGGGTCTCCAATGACCTTATGAAAAAAAAAGTCGATCACCGTTCAAAGATTAGTCTTTCTCTTCTTAATATAATAGATAAAAATTTGCTACTCCTGGGTATGACGATAAACTACATCCAGCAGCAAGAGCACTGATCAGGAGGTTTTGAGAAGCCTGGAACCACCTCTTAATTGCTGCTGTTCCCAGATCCACCCTGGCTCATCTGTTAAGGTCCCAGCTATAGAGAAATAGTGAACACCCAAACTGGGATCAAAACACTATGAAAGTATAAAAACACATTAGAAAAAATTACCACAAATACATTTTCATAGTAATAAAAAATTACCAGCAATACATTTTTTTGGGGGAAAATTTTTTACCAAAGCTAACAAAATAAAATTTCTGAATTAAATGACCCACAAGGAGTTGATATGCCCTTAAACAAACCAAACAAAAAAATAAAAGTTTCCTTTTTTTTAACAAGATTAATATCGGGGATGAAAATGGATTTATTATGAAAAATGTAGAAAATCATCGTTAGTAGAGAACAGCCCACATAGTTGCAACGTCTATTGAATCGAATACGGGTGGTTGGGGAAGTTCTCCAGGTTTGGTGAGATTTAAAAGGAATGTTGTATTACGAACGGAATGAAGCTTGAGATAAGCACATTCTGAGCTACACTGCAGATTGTGCAGTAAGCCTGGGTCGATTGACTTGACTCATCGGAACGAAAGAGTTTTTGTGGGCAAAGAAATAGATCGATAATCAAAAATCTATCTTTGATTCTGCTGCAGGACAACAATCATCGTCTTGTCGCAAACGCAACACAGAAAGAACAAACACAAAGTTCTTTCACATGTGGCATATTATACGAAATTTGTCGCCAAAAGAATATCGTTTATTTCACTTCAGGAAACATTCCATATTTGGTTTCCCAAATAATTAATTTAGCCAAACCGAAATCGTTCTTTTATGATAAAATACACAAATATTTTTTAAAATACTTACAAAGATAACAGAAATCTGTAGAACTGGTCTGCAAAATTAAAATGTGAACGGCCACACTGATCGTAGAAAAATTAGCCGTAGACAGTAAGAATAGATTTTTAGAGTAAAGAAACATATATAGAGAGTATGTGGGAGAAAGAAACAAATGTAGAGAGTATGAAGGAGAAAGAAACGGATGTAGAGAGTATGATGGAGAAAGAAACGGATGTAGAGAGTATGATGGAGAAAGAAACGGATGTATACTGTATGAGGGAGAAAGAAACGGATGTAGAGTGTATGAGGGAGAAGGAAACGGATGTAGAGAGTATGAGGGAGAAGGAAACGGATGTAGAGAGTATGAGGGAGAAGGAAACGGATGTAAAGAGTATGAGGGAGAAAGAAACGGATGTAGACTGTATGCGGGCGAAGGAAACGGATGTAGAGAGTGTAAGGATACAGAAGGTGCTTATCTCCCTTTGGTAGAGATAAGTCACGTGGGTCACATGACGGCAACTTAAGTCATCACTCTATACAGCCACGAAAGCGCCGGTCATTTTGCAGTTGGTTTTCAGCAGCCAAACGAGAAGGTTGCTTTCTAAATCTGTCTCCCCAGCTGCTTACAAGCACATGGTGCATTTTCCTTTAGGAATATATTTTTCCAATATATAGAATGAAACTCCAGTTCGCAGTTCTCAATTTTAGAAAAAAAAACTAGCTGTTTCCTGTTCGGGGAATATGGCCTTGGTTGAGACAGAGATGAATCCAGCCCGTTTGAATCTGGAGCCCAAAAGATGGCTTCTCCAGGTACAGGGGTATCTCAATATTATATGTAAGACTCTTTCTTTTTGTTTCTCTTTACATTCTGCTTTGCTGTGTCTATATATGCGATATATTATTCTCCACGTGGAACGTGTATATATGTATATATATATATATATGGTTTTCTGTATGTCTTAGTATTATTAAAGTCTCTCTGAGAACAAAGCATGTTTGTTATTCTTTTTCCTTCAACCATTCCGTTCCGTCCATGAAACATGGTGAAATTATATCAAGGATATAGTAATGCTCATAACGGAAGGAACGTAAATGGGAGAATAGATGTCTCTTCCGAGCGCACCCGTTACAAGAATATGAGTGAAACAGAAACCAATAGAGAGAGAGGCATTTTTAAGCATATCACCCCAAGCCAAGCGGGAGTGCCACTACCACGCAAGGGGTTACAGAGAGTGAGAGTAAGAGTAAAGAGAGGTGTTTGGGGAAAGGATAAAGAGAAGGACGGGGATCAACATCAAGACATCAGAAGATACCGATTGACATCACATTTGAATATTTGAAGATTATAGCTATCAGGGAAGCAAGTAAGAGGAAGGGAGTTTGAGTAGAAGAGATGGCTATATTTAACTGTTTCGACAGTGAAAGTGTGGGCCCGATATGCCAACCTAGTAGCACGCTCAGATTCATGCAGTTTGGGAACCAGTGAAAGTAGCTTGTCAGAGCAGTTGCAATGAAAATATTTGTAGAAAAGACAGAGGGAAGCCACAGCACGTCTTTGAGAAAGTGACTTTAGACGAGATGCCAGATTAGGACCTATCACATTGCATATCCGTCTCTGGATTTTTGTTGAGGACCTCAACATTCAATGCAAGGACGAATGGTAGATTTGTAGACGGTGGAAAAATTGTTTCTTTTTTCTACGGAAAGTTAGAAGTATCAATTAGATTCAAAGACAGTGAAATACCGGTTGAACGATACTCAAGACTGAATTTTTCGTATGCAGTCAGTCGCCGAATTTATACTGATGAACCCAAATAATTACCTATTTTGAAAATCTCACGAGAGTCACACTGGATAGTGTCACAGGTCGTATTTTGTACCAGAAATTGAAAATAATTTGATGAGTTAACAACGATATTATGATTTTTTTTATGAATAAGCAATTTTGTCCCAAAAATTAAACTGGACACTTTTGCATCGACCTAAAATCTTGATGGTCTGGATATGGCAGGAAAAGCTAATCTTTCCAAGAATTTTAACCGATTTCGTCAAAGATGGGTTCATGAATGATTCGTTGTTTTATTATTGACAGAGTCTTAGTGATTTATAAAATCATCTTGTCAAATATTTGAAAAAATTTCTTGCAAATTATATGGTTATTCAAGGTTGGTTGCTTTTTTTTTTTTTTTTTTTTAGATCTGTTATTTTAAAAGAGGAAATCGTCGCGTCGTGTGTTCCAGCTTACTGATATTAGCTGTGAGACAAAGGCCCGGCTGTGAAGAGGGCTCTGGTGATTCCATATCTTTGAAAGTGTTTCCGCTGAACAGGAGATTAAGTGACTGCAACTCTGGGTGGAGTTGTACGATAGACACTACAATCAGAAATAGTTATGATAGATTTAGTACTCAATATTTTTTTATTATGTTTTTTTAGTTTTATATATTATATTATAGTATATATAGTTTTTATTATATATATATTTTTAATTATGTATAATGATTAATTACATCAATATTTTTTCACTTAAAATATAAAAGTTAAGAGAGTTTACTATGAAAATCCAATGTAAATAGATTCCTTTACGGAAACGAAAACAACATATGCTCATACCACGCGATTTCTTAAATGTAATAAATAATTTGTAATTCGTAGTCTGAAATACTTTTGTCATATATTATTATGGATTAAGTTCTCTAGATTAAGAATTTTTTCTTTTGCATTTTAAGAAATCACGCCATATCAACACACTTGTTTTGGCTTCCGTGGGACGGTCAATTTTCACCTAATTTAAATACCAAACGGGAGCTCTATTAAATTTTATCAACTTTTATAAATATCTTTTCTTTTATTTGATATTCATGATCTGAACTGCTTTATCTATAGTAATATAAAAATTGAAAAAGAATAATTTTCTAGTTTCAGTACCGATTGTATGACAATCCCTTTAGCTGTTTTCAAAAAAAAAAAAAAAAAAAAAACCCTATCGTTTGAACCCGCCCTTCAATTTCCGTGTCTTCTATTCTCTTTCCATGTCTTTTGGAGATTGTTTCCAACAATTCAATAATGACTGTCGCTTTCATAATCCACAACTTCCTCAGCTCCTTATTAAGGAGTCGATATACTTATCTATTTTTCACTTTCAGATCTATTTTGTCACCAGCCGGACTAATGAATCTGTCAGATTTTCTTTTTCTTCTTTACAACTACGATATGCAGTCTTCTAAGCGGGATTGGGTAATCAGTTTGAATATCAAAGTCCCAGCAGATTTTATGTGTCCAGTATGAGATTCACGCCAGACGTCAGAATCGAATTTAATAAGGAATCTTTGAATCGAAGAGTCAATATGTACTGAGATCACCTTAAGAAATCCCAAAGCAATCTTTGTATTCGATCTCAGTTCCGAACAGCAAAAGGGCAAGGTGTTTCGAGTGTTATCCTTGGGCGTATTCTCATACACTGGAACGAATCATCTTAATTCTCTTCGTATTCCATTGGTAAGAAAACTCCTGAGAAGATGCTCCCCGATTGCTACATTCACGGGTTGCGTTGTTCACTGAATAAACTTTACTTCCACACAGACTTCATTTGATATTTCCTGTTTTGTCTACTTTGGCCTTTACATTCTTGCTTCTTTTGGGGTTGCTTTTGGATAAGTTTCTATTTGAATGTTGCCTCTACGCAGCCATGTACATCATCAATATGACTTTCCAATCTATCTTCTAAAGTGTCTGTAGAACGGTTTTTCTTACCGTTTTTGACTTTTCGGTCTTGTGCTTCCTGGGTTTCTTCTTTATTCTTCCGCCCATTTTTCTGCGATTTTGACATGATTATAGTTTTCTTTGAATTTTACATACCGTGTAACCGTCCTGGGTAAGACGATAAACTATTAGGTTGGTGCAAAAATAATATCGTTTTTTGACGTTAAAAATACGTCAAAAAACGATATTATTTTTGCACCAACCTAATACGTCCAGCAGCAAGGCCTCTGATCAGGAGGTTTTGAGGAGTGGGGAACCACCTCAATTGCTGGTGTTCCCAGGTCCACCCTGACCCGTGGTGGTAGCACCTGTTAGGGTCCCAGCTATGGGCAAATAGTTAACTCCAAACCTGGGGTAAAAATGGGTTTTAATACCAGGAATACTTTGTAAAAAAAAAAAAAAAAAATTATTATCAGCAATAAATTTTTGAAGAAAAAAACTATTACCAGGAATATATTTTGAAAAAAAAAATATTACTAAAAATACTTTTTTGAAAAAATATTATCAGCAATACTTTTTTGAAGGAAAAATTATTACCAGAAATAGATTTTTAACAAAACAAATTAAATAACCCATTGAGGTTGATATGCTGTAAAACACAACAATCCAAACCAAACTTACCTTGTAAATTTTATTTTTCTTCTACTTTTTCTAAGTAGTTCAAGATGTTTTAATCTCTTCTGAGTTTCAGATTTTACTTATTTTGGTAATATTTTCGTTTAATTTTAACGCAACTAGTGATATTCTCACTATAAGTCTTTGTTCACAACATCTATTCATATTATAATAGAGTAAAAGCTCTAAGTAGAAGTTTATGAAACTTTTTTTGATTCATTCTGCTTTCGTACTGAAAAACGTTTATTTTATTGTGATGGATGGTTACAAGCAAGAAGGGAGATGAGATGTGCTTATTTTATTACCAAACATATAATATAGGATGATAACAATAGAAACGGAAAAATGTGTTCCAAAAGCTAAACATAGTATTAAGAAACAGGAAAATTTCGATAGAGACAAAGAAAAGAGTACTGGGCTGTTATGTAATATTAACCCTCCTATATGGCAATAAATGTTGGACAATCTTATTACAGATGAAGAAAAGACTTGGGGCAACATAAATGTGGTTCTACAGAAGGATGCTGAGGATACCATAGATTGAACATGTGAGCAACGACGAAGTTTTAGAGAAAATGGAAGCAAAAGGGACACTTAACAGCAGAAAGATATAGGGCACAATGAGAAAAGAGGGCTTAGAAAATTCGGTACTCACAAGGCAGATTGAAGGGAAGAGGGACACAGAAAAAACATCGCATAACATACCTACTGAGTTAATGGAATGCAAAACAAGTTTTTAGGAGAGATATCAAAGTCAAGATTTATTAAGAGATACAATAGGCAGGAAATTGTGGAGAGCCATAATCGCCAACGCTCTAAAGGGGTATAGCAAATAGAAGAAGAATGTTTTCATGAATTCTCTGTCACTGATGATTTTCTTTTTCCTGATTTTCGACACATTATTTCTGTTTGAAGAACCAAAATAAATTTGAGATAAAGAAACGGCGTACGGCATTTCGTGGTTACGGCACCATCTCCTATAATATAATATATCGTAAGGCGGCGCTATATGAGGAAGACGCCATTGTTTCTTCACCGGCTGTACGCCATATTGGATTTTGCTACATTCGCTATCTCTCGTTTCTGTCGTTATTTTGGGGAACTTTTTGTCCTTCATTATAGCTCCCAAGCGTAAGACAGACTCATGAGTGTAGTTCCGACCTACGTAGAAAATCAGTTTTACGTTGCGCTGTAGGAACGGATCTTCGACGTAAGTCTTAGAACCCCTGTATATTTGCATAATTCATTTCTCTATTAAATTCATTTCCTATGAAGTTCTGTATATTTCTTTGATGCATTTAATAATAAGACTGAATGAATGATTCTCACATATTTGCTAAATAACTCTTATTTGTTGCCCCCAAAGCAGTTAGTTTTAATATTTTTTTTTTATTTCTTCTGTTCTAATTATACTCCGTTCTTTCGTTCATTCTTAAAATTGTTACTGAATTTGGTATTGACGAACTTCTCAGATTTCCTCCCGAAAATTAAACGTTCAGAAAGAATTGCATCAAACATATGGAAATTAAAATTAATAGCCATGACCAAAGCCTTCACAAAAAATCATTAAATGTTTTTTAGTTTTATTTTTTTTTTAAACTTCAGAGCAGGACGATTCATGGTGCAAATTTAAACTGACAGCCGTTTATTCAACATGGAGTGAATGAGAACCAATGAACATTTAGGAAAATATATAAAAGGGAAATAACTTCTTTCAATCCTGGATCAAGTCTTTTTTTACAAATACTTTCATAGTAACTGCTCCGAGGAGCTGCTTTCGCTGGTTCCCAAACTTCATGAATTTAAGCGTTCTACTAGGCTGGCATCTCGCTCTCACCCTTTCACTGTCAAAACTGTTAAATGTAGCCGTTTCTTCTACTCCACTAGCTGTACGTCTCGCACTTCTCGCCTGTGGAACTCCCTCCCCATTTCGTGTTTTCCTGATAGCTATAATCTCCAACTATTCAAATGTAATGTCAATCGACGTCTCCAGATGCCTTAATCTATCCCCTATCCTTCTCTTCATCCTTTCCTCTATCGTTCCTATTTGCTCTCACTCTAACTCTCTGTAACCGCTTGCGTGCTAGTGGGCTTAAAAAAAAGAAAAGCCATCTTGTTTCGTCGGGGAGGTTTGTTATTTAAATAAAATATTTCTTTTAACGTATAATACACATGAGACCCGGTCATGCGCCTGTACGTGCAGACACAGACAGGCATTCAGTCTTCTTTCATACGTTGTGCCTCTTCAGAACGTAGGAGATCATGGCTCTCCTCAATTTTCTATGATTTCTAGCTCTAAGTAATGCCTCTATAATTCCCAGTTCATCTTTTAGGTTACTCGATGCCTGCCTCTGAAATTTTCACCCCGTGAGTGTCAAATTCTCTAAGCCCACTTTCCTCAGTATGGCGATTTTCTAAGCGTAGCGCAGATGTGGCACGAGGCCGAAAGTGTAGGGGCACCCAGTGAGGATCGAACTTACTTTTCAGTCTTAACTGATCTAGCGAGACACGCTAGCTAACCATTACACTACGTTGAAGTACCCCACTTTTCTCATTATGTTCAAGAAAATTCGACTCTGATTAAAATTTTCCAAGTCCTTCCTCATTACGTGTCCGAGAAATTACCTCACTTTCTGATTTTTTCCTTAGAACAACTTCGTTGCTCTCTTGTTCTGGTCATCATATGCTCAGCATCTTTCTGTAGAACTACACCTCTGTAAGAAAACTGTTCAACATTCACTGTTACAAAAAGAAAATGTTATACTTTTTGTAATCATTTCACCCCAAGAAAGGTATAATGCCATTAAGACGTAAGGGAAAGGGAATGAGGGGACTTTAGAAAAGAGAACAGGTTTCAGAAAGACAAATTTGCGATTTACATTGCATATAATTTTTTGAAAATTGTAGTGTGCAAGGAAACAATAAACTAGAAAAAGTGCTCCATATACGAGAAGTGCGCGGGAAGAAAATATTAGAACTTATAGTTACGTATAAGTAATTCAACAGTAAAATGGTGAGTCTTAGTTGAAAATCTAGTAGTACGCTTCGAGTGCGGTCGAGTTTCCGAAGTGAAAAACCCGTTAGAATAATTGCAATGAAAATATTTATAGAAAAGGCAGAGGGAAGCTACGTCACGGCGGTGAGAAAGTAACTGAAGTTGAGATGCCAAGCCAGGACCAAGAACATTACGGACACATTGAATTTTGTCGAGAATCTCTAGATATATAGCAGGCGCACCAGAACAGATATGGCAGCAATATTCAATGCACGGAGAAATGGTAGATTTATAAATGTGTAAGATGGATTCTAACAAGAAAAATTCTCTGGCATATCACAGTGAATCAACCTTCCCAGCAGTACACCTAGCAATTCAATATAATAACTTCGGATTTCTGTATCACATCCTTTTTTGTCTGCTAGAACACTTCGTAGATATTTAAATATTCTGTCATGATTTCGATGTCGCCAATTAATAGTTCGTATCTTGGGCTGTTTCTCTTGCTGACAAGCAAACATTTTTTAACCAATTCACCCCAAGAAAAGCGATAATGCCACCAAGCCACAAAGGGCTACTGGGACTGAAAGAGAATGAGAATACGTTAGAAGGAACCGGAAACTTAACCCTAAACAGGAAACAAGGGATAAATCCCTACTCTTGTTAAAAAAAAAAAAATACAGGGAGGTGAACCAGACGATTACATTCTTCTCTTTCCTACTTTCTGTGGGAGTGCTTTCGGTGTCTTTTCTGTGTCTATTATCAACACCGTGTCACCTGCATATTACCAATTTTAAATCCTGATAGGAATTGTACTTTTCTCAGGATTTTGTGCAATTGTACTACAGTTACAAATATTTTAGGTAGGTCAATACACACAGATAAATAGAAGTCTGCGTGATATTTTCATTTTTAGCTATTTATAGGTTTCAACTCAGCTCATGACAATTTTAATTCCTAATTACAGTAACAAATTGGTATTAAAAAGAAAATCAGCATTTTTTCTAACCAAGTAAGAGAAAAATATCAAAATGTCTCTTCACAATGTGAGCGATCATGGTTCTTCACAACTTCCTATATTGTGTTGATTTAAGCAACGTTTGACTCTTTAGGATCCCTGTTTCTTCCTGTGCTACTATCCATGCACTTTTTATTTTTGTGACGTGTCCCTTTAGCATGTGAGTAATCATGGCTCTCCACAACTTCCTTTCTCTTGTTCATGTAAGCAACATTTGACTTTATGATACCTGTTTCTTCCTGTTCTTTTATCTACCCACTTTTTATTTATGTGACTTGTCCCTTTAGCATGTGAGTAATCATGGCTCTCCACAACTTCCTTTCTCTTGTTCATGTAAGCAACATTTGACTTTATGATACCTGTTTCTTCCTGTTCTATTATCTACCCACTTTTTATTTATGTGACTTGTCTCTTTAGTAAGCAATCAGAATTCTGTGTAATGAATCAATGACGGTTGTCAAATGATAGATGCACTAATGTGGGACCTTCATATGTCAAACATATTGTCCTATCATATTACACGAAAGAGTTTTCCAAACCGATATTGTATACAAAATCGAGCAGTTGTATATGAACCCTCATCCATCGGTGAAATAATAGAACTCTGTCTGAATCTATATTAGTTAGCAAAGAGCTATGATGGATAAAGGTCGACGTGGAGAGTCAAGCAATAAGAGTTGAATTCTTTCTCCTCTTTGGGATATGGAACAAGTACACACAGGCAGAGAGGAAAACAGTTCCGCATGAAGGCGACACCAATGCAGAGTGTCATGCGTTAAACGTTATATGATTTGAGAATATTGAACTAAGGGTAAATCAGAACGTAAGGATGTGATAAGTGAATGAGTTACACGTCAGCAGAAAGGAGGCAATAAACGCATAAGTTGCACGTCAGATTATCATAATAAGCAAATGAGGTGCACGTCAGCGTGTAAGGATGCAATAAACAAATAAGTTGCATGTCAAGGAGAAAGGGTATGATAAGTGAATGAGGTGCACGTCAGCGTGTAAGGATGCAATAAACAAATAAGTTGCATGTCAAGGAGAAAGGGTATGATAAGTGAATGAGGTGCACGTCAGCGTGTAAGGATGCAATAAACAAATAAGTTGCATGTCAAGGAGAAAGGGTATGAAAAGTGAATGAGGTGCACGTCAGCGTGTAAGGATGCAATCAACAAATAAGTTGCACGTCAGAGGGAAAGGTTATGATAAGCGAGTGAGGTGCACGTCAGAGGATAAGGATGCAATCAACAAATAAATTGCACGTCAGAGGGAAAGGTTATGATAAGCGAGTGAGGTGCACGTCAGAGGATAAGGATGCAATAAACAAGTAAGTTGCATGTCAGGGGGGAGAAGCGAGTGAGGTGCACGTCAGCGTGTAAGGATGCAATAAACGCATAAGTTACACGTCAGAGGGAAAGGTTATGATAAGCTAATGAGTTGCACGTCAGCGATTAAGGATGTGAAAACCGGATGAATGTACATCTACTGAATCCCATCTGGTTGTTTAGATAATGATGAATGTTATATTGAGTCATGCAATGACGTTGAATTGTAGATTCAATAACAGTGAATTACGTATGTTGCTTGATCACGACACAAGGTGAAGGTTTTCTACATCCTTTCCGGATCTACAACCCAACATTGGTAAGATAAACCTCAGTCGATGCAATGTTTTGCGAATTAAAAAAAGTGTATGTTCATTAATACTGTAAGTGAGATGAACGAATGTTTACTTTTAATTGGCGTTGCATTTAACGGCGTGAATCTATTCAAAGAAATTATAGATGTGTTGAAGGAAGGCGAAAAAGAATCATTATAAGAATGGCTGGAAAGATGAAGAAAATACTAAAAACTGAAATGTGTAAAGTACACGAAAAGAAAAAAGAAAACGGGGAGCGAAAATAATTAGAAATGAACGCAATGCTCGAAGCAAAATGAAAATATCCGGCAAAAATATGATAACATGGAAAACGAACTGCAAATCATTTTCCCCAAAGCAAATACAGCTGAATAAATTCACTCATATCTACATATGTATTAAATTTATCAAATTTCCGTTAGTTTGAAAAATTCAAAACATTATCATCCGGTTCACACTCCTCCCAAGTATTTTGAAGGAGTAGAGCTTTATCCCTTGTTTCCTGTTTAGGATTGTATTTCCGATCCCCTCTAACATTTCTCATTCTCTTTCTCACTCAGTAGCGTTTTGCATCTTAGTGGTATTATTGCCTTGCTTTAAGGTGAATTGGTTAAAAACAAAACAGCTCCATCAACTGTAACCCTCTACCTCAACGAGTAGCACTTGAGCCTTCTACACGGTGAAGATCATTGTAAAAAAAAAAAAAAAAAAAAAAAAAAAATACAGGGACACCATATACATAGTCTCTCTCTCTCTCTCTCTCTCTATATATATATATATATATATATATATATATATATTTCAGAGGTTTGAGAGCCGCAAGGCATTAACAAAATCTATGCATACGTTTTTGTTACAAAAGTTTTATATAAATATCACAAAGTATGTGTGTGTGTGTGTGTGTGTGTGTGTGTGTCGGATTGAATACATTACAGGCATTATGTCTGTTAATTTTAACAAAATCCGTCCATACTTACGAATAACCTTCCGTGTGTTGGTTTTAAAGGATGAGAGAAATGTACTATAGCTGTTTAAATTTATTTTATTTTCACTTCCCAAGTACTTTCGATCTTTTTCCAAGATCATCTTCAGGGGTGCAAGTAATGCCAAACTATATGTTGTTCATTTGTATAAGTATTTATACAAAGATGTGCGTTGTTATCCATTACCGTAATTTTTCATTATGCTTTTAAATGCAAAACGGTTGACAATGTTCCGAGCGTTCATTAGAACGTGAAAAAATTATCCATTATGGAATTTTTTTTCTCTCTATGTTATAATGTCATGGTCACGCGCGCATTGAAGCGTGAAAAAACCGTTCCTTTACAGGCATTTCAGAAAATTACTGCAGTATTCAAAGTTGATTCTGTTCAGTGCCGGTTTTAATTTTTTAATATAAATTGCTTCTAGTATCTGTAGTCTGAATTTGTTGTTTTCATGGTGTAGGATGGTTGTGTTGCCGATTAGTAATTTTTTATATTGTGAATGCAGACAGGCATGTTGTTGTAGATGTCTTGCAATAGACGAATGGTCAGACATGTGTAATATTTGTTTTTTCTTCTTTTTTTGTCAGATACATTCTCCCAAGGAACATTTAAATTGGTATATAATGTTGGTTTTACGTAATACATCAGTTAGTGGGGAGGAGTTATTGCGAATAATTAAATTGGTTGTATTTTATTTTTATGCTATTTTACTTTTTATTAGAATCCATAGAAGATATGATAGCCGAAATAAAACACTTTATGATTTTTTCATCCTGCTTTTATTTAGCATGCATCTGGTTACAATATAGAAGTTTGATATATTTAGTGTCTTTTGGGGAAGTACTATATTCTATTTGACGTGTGTTGAGTTTTTTTTTTTTGTTTTTGTTTTATATACATCGTCTTATTTGTTCATCTATAATGTGCTTTGGGAAGTTATTATTAACGAGAGCCCCCTGACATATATGACATCGGCGAGGACAGTTATCAAGCAGTCCCACCACTTAAATCTGCAGAACCCGACTGTACACGAGCGATTGTTTATAATCATATTAAAAGTTGCGTAATACTGTGGATGCGCAGAACGAGACAACCTTCATTCATGTGACAAGTAACAATCAAGGTAATTGTATGTGTCACATCTGATTCTAATGGTAAGACATTAGCGGAGTCGTGAATGTCCAAAGCATACCATGATAATTTGACCCCTGACTGAGATACATAAGTATGTATGTCGCCATCGTTAGGCATTGACAGTCCGCCGCTGTACAAATACCTTTCCTAAATCATTCCACGACAATAACAAATTCTTCTATTTTATTTATCCGTCTTCTGTCCAATCTATTCCTACAATATTTGTTAACATTTGAGAGCTAATCAAGCAACCTTTTGCTCCACCTGTTATCATTTTTCTTGATATGTATCACGCCCAACGTCTTTTTTTTTTCCTTTTTTTTTTTGTAGTTTAATCACTTATCGGGGGTCACATTGTGCATCGAAAACAATATGTAACCATCCATCATCGCCGATCGAACCCAGAACTTTCACCAATCGCGATGAACGTATATTCCTTCAAAGAGGCCCTGTGCTTTGAGCGCCTGTTGGAACTGATACTCAACCCAGACCTCAAAAGGAACACGTACATACCACCCATCGTTAAAGATGCTGGAAAAATGTCCGGTTCCCTGTACTGCGTGACTAAGTACCTGGTTCCTCCTGTTATCCTCTATTTTTTCAATAGCCAGAATGGGCTCGTGGACAAGCGGTTAGAACGCTCGCATTCTGACCATAAGGCTCGGGTTCGACTCTCACCATGGTTGATTCGTCAGGAAGTAGACTTCTTTATGTTATCAGTTGGGGTCGATCCCCGCGTGCAGCACATTTGGAAAATGCCTGAACACCATACCACGGGTTGACACAAGCCTTGTGAGTAAAATTGGGTAGATGGAACCCTTGGGGGCCGTCGATAGCTGTGCTAGCACGAAGTCACAAGTCATCGGGCTTGAGCGTACTGGCCTTGTTCAAATTGTTGATCACGCTAGATAACGCGCTCTTTCCCAGAAACTGAAAGTAAAGTCTACTCAGCATAGTTGTAGTATAAAATCACAGGTGGGCTCAACAGGTGTTGAATAAACACAAATGTGCCTGAGCGAGCATCTGAAAGAGAGATTGGGTAGATTGGGACAGTAGAAGGGTATCCTCGAATACGAGTGGCCAGCTATACATACATACATACGATAGCCAAACCAGGCCGAAAATGGAGTACTGTTGCCATACATGAGCAGAAGCTGCCATCTTCTTTGTCCACTCTGGATATAATTTTTTTTTTTTTTCAATTCTGATAACAATCAACATTTTTCGATTGAAATGTCAGAAGGGGAAGGTCTGATGAAGAATAATCTTGAAAATTTTTTACCAGCAGACTATATAATTTATGTACTGTCAATTACGCATATTTACAAGGTGATTTTCATTTGTCCCCATTTTAAAACTCCTTTCCAAATTACCTAAATTGTATATCATTTTATTTTTATATTCATAGTCTTTCCAAAGACACCTGGCGACAGCAAGGCTTCTGATCGGGAGATTGAAGATTTTGAGGAGCGTGGAATCACCTCTTCATTGCTGTTGTTCCCAGGTCTACTCTAACCTGGGGTGGTAGAACCTGTTAGGGTCCGAGCTATGGGCAAATAGTGAGCCACTAAACAAACATCAAAATATAAGAAAAATATAAAAAAAAAATTGTAATGAAATTACCAGCAATACATTTTTAAAAGAAATTACCAACAATACTTTTTATCATGTACAAAGTATATATCTCAAAATATACGTTTGCTCTTAAAGTATAAACTTATGTACAAAATATCTGTGGTTGAATGCATAAAATTACGTACAAAATACCGTCCTGGGTAATACGATAAACTACGTTCAACAGCAAGGCCTCTGATCAGGAGGTTTTGAGGAGCGTGGAACCACCTCTTAATTGTTGGTGTTCCCAGGTTCACACTGACCCGGGGTGGTAGCACCTGTTAGGGTCCCAACTATGAAAAAAAATTTAACACCCCAAACATGGGGTAAAAACACTATGAAAGTGTAAAATAGGTTTTAATACTAGAAATACTTAGTGAAAAAAAATATTACCAGCTATAAATTTTTTGAAAAATAATTTACCCGCGATACATTTTTGAAGGAAAAAATATCACCAGCAATACATTTAAAAAAAAAAAATATTACCAGCAATAAAAATCTTGTCGACACTAAATAATCCATTGAGGTTGAGATGCCGTAACACAAAACAAACAAACGTACAAAATATTTAGATTTCGGCATTAAATAACCAAAAGAGTTTGACATGCCGTCAAACAAAATCAATCAACCAACCAACCAAATACTTCGACCAGTTCTTCAACATCTAATTCTTAAGAATTTGTCCAGCACGTTACATTAAAATCTTATTTCTGTTTTATTTCTAAGTATTGTCGTAAAGTTGAACACATTAAAACTATAATAAGAAAACGAAGAGCAAAGGAAAAGAAAAAATATCTATCTTAAAGAGTTAAATCTAAAAAATAAAATAAAACTACTTAAAAAAAAATGAAAACCGGTTACCATGCATCGCTCTTCAGAGCTTAATCGAAGAACAAAACATCATTCAAGAACGGAAAGTATGCTAACAGTATTTCTCTATCAAATCACGTCTCGCATCTCAGAAACTCAGACTAAAACACATAAAAAATAATATGGAAGATAAGAAAAACAGTACCAGCTTACAGCAATAACTCAAATGTTTTGCCCTGAGGAGAAAATAACGATAATTACCTTCTCAGAAGCAAAAAAAAAAAAAAAATGAAGATCAGAAATCATTCCCATATGCAGACATGAAATTCCTTCTGCGCTACCTACTGTGACATCAAGACACAAAATACTAAATTAAAATCTCATAACGTAATTTGATTTCACACACGAAAACAAAGAAGCAAACAAAAACACGGAAAATATACATAACTAATGAAATATATAATTTAAGTGTGACTAAAAGTGCAAATTATAATCATAAACAATATGAAGATCAGAATCAGATATAAACCATGTCTTTTCCTCCAACCACCCAACCAGCATAAAAAATTAGTCAAAAGGTCATAGCCGTAAATAACACTCAGGTCCCATTAGTTGCTCAAAACAAAAGAAACTGGAAAGGCCCGGTTTCGTCTTCCCCTATATCCCTTAATCCCCTGGTGACAAACATTCACAAACTTATATATATATATATATATATATATATATAGCCCTCTAATTGAGTAGTGGTACTTGTTCTGAAAGTCATATTAAACTGTGAAACTAACAGTCATAATGCATTATCTATCCTTATATCCTCTCTCTCTCTTTCTCGCTAATGTATATATATGTATATATATCATATAAATATACTTTTAAGATATGCTGTATTTATTGGTAAAAGTAGTTAATATAAGGAATAAAGCGTATGTAAATATGAAAATGGAAACTGAGGTCAACACTGAGAGGTGGCATCTTTTTTTATGTTTGAACGCAATGTTAATTACTTGAAGATTACGTTCAAACACACACACACACACACATATATATATATATATATATATATATATATATATATATATATATAAACGATAAAATATAATCTTAAGGTATGATATATCTATGAGTTAAAGTACTCAATATCAAGGATAGAGCGTATGTAAATGTAAGTGTGGACATTGAAGTTAACACCCAGTGGCGACAGTCTGTTTCATGCTCAAATGCAATCGGATGTTCTGACGATTGAATTTGACCATGAAACAGACTGTCACCGCTAGGTATTGATTTCAATGTCCCCTTATATATATATATATATATATATATATATATATATATATATATATATATATGTGTGTGTGTGTGTGTGTGTGTCTGAAAAGCTGACAAAATTTAGGCCCAAGACGCTTTTTCTGCATACGTTTTTATTTCTGTTCCTTTTTTTTTTTTAAAACATACATGGAGATCTTCCTCTATTAATGCCACGTAACTTTTTTTTTGTGTAATTCACACGATTATTCTGATATTAATGGAACATCGTCTTGGAGGATTTCAAATATTGTCCATTTAATGTAGAATCCTTTTTCTTCTCAGTTCATTTTCCGGAAGATACTTTCGAGGCATGCTGTAAATAATTTAAGCGAAATCATTTCCTCTTGTTTCACCTCTATTACCATACACGCATCATATACACAAACACAGTCAGGAGGATCTTCACGCTGTCTTCGCCTACTTTAAACAAGGTGTGCTGCTTCATTACCAACCATAATTCAGTGTGAGACTCGCAGAAATCCCATCAGCCCTTTCTGCTTATGTTACGCCCCAACCCATCGTCTTGTCTCTCGTCTCGTCCATAATCATGAAGTAACGTCTGCTCCGCATCTCATCATTACCTGACTCATGTTCTAACCTCATTAATTTTTTTCCCACTGCCCTCAAGAAATTGATGAAAATTGTCCATTTTGGCTTCTCGTTCACCATCAACAACAGTAGCCATTTCTCTTTAAATAAAACGCAGCTTGTTTCATATCTAAATTTTGTTTTATTATACATTTCCTTGCATTTTGCTTTCTTCTTCACTTTTCTTTTTAATTTCTTTCATATTTTAATTTTCTGTTTTCGTTCTCTTTTTCTTTGTTGCCATATTGTTATAGTGGAACACCCCTATTCTATAGTTAATAGGCTCTCCCATCTATAATAAGTAGGAGTAGTAGTAGCAGTGGGAGTGAGTTGGTCAGTCAGTCGATGTCGGATGACCGTTAGTCGGATATTAAAGTATCAGCGACCACAACTAGATTACTGCGTCATTACCTATTATATCAAGTGTTGTTCATGATGACAGTCGTCTTTGGGTATAGAATCCAGAGGTTAGCAGTGAATATTTTGAAGACAGTAGGGAAGCGTTCTTCAGGTTAGCAGTGGATATCCCGGTAATGTAGCAGAGCGTAGTTCTTCCTTCTGTTTCTCTTCGCCTGACAAGCTGATACTGGACATTCGGATAGAGTAAACAAAATGGCCGCCTTTATACACGACGGATTGAATATTCTACGTCTTCTGATTGGTTAACCTTCTATTGGTGGACTATAAAGTGATTTAAGTCATTTGGGCTAACTCACTAGTACATACATATACACAAACTGCAACATCAAGTTCCTAAACGTTTTGTACGTCGAACCTATTTAGGACCGACTTAGTACAAAATACAAGCCTCCATTGTGAAACCACTACATAACAACTTGGCGAGAAGGATTCGAACTCATACGGAGGAAGAAAAACCTTTCGCACACTACACGTCTTTAAAGATTTTTCTCGTTCTCTAACTCAAGACCGGTGCGCACTACCTCCAAACCTCCTTTTAAGCCTGATTGGAGGGCCCGGACAGTGCTTTGCGAACCTGGCTATCAGTGCTATTTGATTTTTTTTTCTCCCTACATTTATATACACTACAAATTAAATTAAACACAACTGGCTATTAAAGCATGACAAATTCTAGCAGATTTTGACATCGTTCTGGGGTCTTTTTTTCGTCCATACCGTGAATTTGTTTTGCTCATGCCAAGTCTCGAAATAACACTATATAAAATTCACTATTTTTTTAACCATAATGTTGAATGTGTAGAGGACCGTGTGGGTTTGCGTGTTGTTATATTAGGAACACGTGCTGTTTATTCCTGCTAGAAGAAGGTCCAACTACAAGAATATGGCAGACTCAAGTGGAGTCCAACCGAAGATGTAAAGAAAACAAACAAACCGATATATATATATATATATATATATATATATATATATATATATATATATATATATATCAACAAATATATGTATTAAACCACAAATTTACAAGTGACAAAGACATTAACATTTGTGTGTGTGTGTGAACGTAAAGAGTTTGTATTTTGGTCAATGTTCGTACGTACGTGTATGTATGTTTCATGGCGTTTTCCCACAACTGGGCGAAAACGCGGATCTCTGTGAGAAATCACCTTTTTAAATGTGTCCGCTGAAATGCAAAGTGAAAAGAGGAGGCAAGAAGTCGCCCAGTGTTTATAGTGTAGGGAGAGCGACACCTAGTGAACAATTAGGGAATTAAGGAGGAGGTAACTCCGACAAATTTATTAAAATTATTTAACTTTTTAACAAGAAGAATCTCAAGTCGATGTTAAAAATTGCCGCAAAACATTGATTTATTTAGGACTGAATGATCAATTACGACATATCTCTAATTTGTATTTAGATTAGGTATATTGAATACTTCGCTAAAAAAGAGCATACCCTGATGAAAAAAGGCCCCAAAGTTGAGAAACACTTTTTTATCGTCTAAATGTTTATGTCATTATTAAGTGGAAAGACCATCACTTGATAGATTTACAGTATATCTTCGAGTTAACGTCCATCGATTTAAAGTATATTAGATTTATGGTACCACATGTACATCACAAACTGATGTTTACTTATTACTGAACGAAATATAGATATACAGGATATGATGGGTAAATTGTCGTCACTTTATATTTTGAAATTCGCACATGCCTGTTGTTTGTTTTTGATGACTGCACAGTATAGTAGGGTCAGTTGGGCACCGCCTGTGAAAAAAAAAGAGCATCGTGACGCAATTCGCTCCGCCAAAAATATGGCACCGGAAGCTCCAGTACAAATATTTCAGAGTGTTTAGGTGTCAATCTGAAGACAATGCAGAGGATTCGGAAAGAGTTGGATGAGTCTAATGGTGCTTACGAAGGTATTTCGAGTGATCACTAGTGTTGCCTAGTTATACCTCTATTCATCTTCTCATAGACCCACAGTCTCAACACGGAGGGTTACCTCGAGTGCTTTGAGGAGGTAATGCTGCCCTGCGTCAAGATAATGGCTGCTGGAAGCTCCTATGTTTGACAACAAAACTCGATATGATGCCACACAAGCAAGAGAAGCCAGTCATGGCTGAAAGACAATTTCTGCGACTACATCACCCACTACATTTGTCCACCTGACTTTAACTGCAACCCACTTGATTATTATGTGTCGGGCACAGAGTTGCGAAAAACCCCGGTAAACTCCTTGCAGCACCAAAGATGAACAGAAGGCAAGGACTATGGCAGCATTCACCAACAAGGTCCCAGAAGAGTTGCAGCAGACACTGAAGATGAAATTGTGACAATTTCCCCATTGCAATACATATATATATATATATATATATATATATTGATGTCCTTTTATATATATATATATATATATATATATATTGATGTCCTTTTATATATATATATATATATATATATATATATATATTGATGTCCTTTCATACATATATATATATATATATATATATATTGATGTCCTTTCATACATATATATATATTGATGTCCTTTCATATATATATATATATATATATAGATAGATGTCCTTTTATATATATATATATTGATGTCCTTTCATATATATATATATATATATATATGTTGATGTCCTTTCATATATATATATATATATA
>OZ010577.1:27925796-27975796 GCA_963932145.1 Acanthosepion lycidas | reverse complement strand
TATATATTGATGTACTTATACTTGACGTCAGGAAGTGAGAGTTGAAATTTCTAGGGCGCATATTGAAGAAAGAAGGCTTGGAAAATTTGATATTCACAGGACAGATTGAAAGCAAGTTAGGGGTAGAGGAAAACAGCGCATGATATACCTAATGATCTTGAGTAAATGGATAACAGAAAGAAGTCTAGGAGGCGTTGTAAAAAGACAACATTTATTAACACAAGAAATTGTGGAGAGCCATGATCGTCAAAGTCCTGAAGGGATACAACATATAGGAAAAGTACACATACATGGAAAGAGAGAAATTATTATGCTGCTTTGACTATAACAGGCGCACGCGTATTTGTATGTTCACATATTACTGTTTTTTGATTTTGTGTTTAATATAATTGCCACTATGCTTATTCGCATATGTTATTAATTTTATAGTCGATACCATGTGTTACAAGCGACAGGTTTCGACGAGTACTCCCCTTTATGGTTTTCGTCAAGGTAATATTTATTTTGTGATTATTGACCTCCTACAGTGATGCTCTGTTTCCCAGTAATGTTTCTCTTGTGTTTAAAACAATAATCAATTTGTATGTTATAAATCACGAAAGATTTTTACAGTGAGACGACATTAGGTAATAATATCCTATGGAGACGCGACAAAAGTAAATGGATTCTATGGAGACGCGACAAAAGTAAAAAGATTCTATGGAGACGCGACAAAAGTAAAAAGATTCTATGGAGACGCGACAAAAGTAAATGAATTCTATGGAGACGCGACAAAAGTAAATGAATTCTATGGAGACGCGACAAAAGTAAATGAATTCTATGGAGACGCGACAAAAGTTACTTTATTCCTTGGAGACGCGACAAAAATCAAATGATTCTACGGAGACATGACAAATGTAAATAGATTGTATAGAGTCACGACAAAGTAAACAGATGTATTGATGTGAAAAAGTTTTTGATTAACTCTTGAATCCAGTCATTATTAGAGAAGGTTTTTCCATTCAAAGAGTTTTGCAGAGATCTGAAAAAAGGTACTAATCTGTTGGATATAGAGACTGGAGTAGAACAGACTGAGTTTCAATTTTTTTTTCCTTTGTTAATCTTGCTGTATGCAACTTTGCGGTGAACAATATTTTTTCTTTAATCCACTTTGTATTCCTCCCCGATCTTTTGGGCAGGAGTAGAAGTTTATCCCTTGTTTCATACTTAGGATAGGATTTCCGGTTCCTTCTAAAGTCTGTACTTTTTTCACCACCAGTAGCAATTGCGTCTTAGTGGTGTTATCGCTTTACTTAGGAGTGAACTGATTTAAAAAATGGACAATAAGTAGCGTATTTGCCGGCCTATTGTACGCGGATTTAAAAAAAAAAAGAATGCACCAAAAAATTACAGCAGTACCATGTATGAGAGGGACATGAAGACCTCGAAAAAAAGCGTAGTTCACCAGGAATCAGTGTACGCATAGAGCTTAGCTCTGGATCTAGGACTCCTGGACGTGAACAAATATTATATAAATAAAAAATATCCCTGAAAAATTCACCCAGGACAAAGAAATGTATAGAATTGCATAATATTTTACTGCTTGTTTTGTAGAAATACCAGATTTTACAGAAATATTTGGTTTGACTGGTATATTGCTGTTTGCTTTGTGCGTAATTTTGTTGGTATACAAGTATTTGAATTTGCTTTTCTGCGTGTATGGTATAGGGCTTCATTTTCCAACAATTACCATATTACTATTGTTTACCTATTAACATATGTACCAGTGTTCACTGATCAAATGATGAAATGTACTAAAATTCTGCTTTTCCAAAAGCAATTGTACCGTACCTCACTACTATTTAAAAACAGTACCCCATAGTATAACTTGGGCTAATATGTAAGCGTATCTTCAAGATTAGTGGGAATGTCACATAAAGGTAAAGTTATAATTTTGATTTTTTGTTGTTGAGATGTGTGCATTTCTTTTCATAAATATTTCATGCAAAAATCTGGATGCGTCCAATGCGTGAGTACGTCCAATAAGCCGGCAAACATGGTAACCGCTGTATCGGATATTTCACATTGTGAAAATGGATAGGAGAATAGGGACTGGGGGAGATAGTAAGGTTACAACTATTAATTAGAGCTAGGAGGAAGAAGAAGTTGTGGAGAGTCATGATCGCTCACTTCCTGGAGGTGAACACTATATAAGAAAAACGTTCCATCACCATGGGGCAAAGCATGAATGTTTGCCTGTCATTATAAATGGTTCTTCTCTGAAAGAGGCTTTTTGTTTCAAACGCCTGTTTGGGTTCCAAATCACTGTAGACCTCAAATGAAGCTCGTATATATGATCTATCGTTAAAGATGCTGGTAAGATCATTGGTCCGCTGCACCGCTCCAGTAAGTACTTAAATCCTTTTGCCATGCTCTATATTTTCATGGGCCAGCTCAGACCAAAATAGAGTACTTTGCCATATCTCACTTTCCACGCTTGATACAGCTCAAAAGCGTCTACGCAGCCTTGGAGACAATTATTTCCCACTCTTCAACCCCTATTGTAATAACGAAAGCTTACTGTATCGCTACTGACAAGTGATCTGATGAGCTACATTAATTAGTCTAATCAGTTCTGGCCTTCAAATCTAAGACCCGCCATGCCCCGTAGGTAGGCACGAACCATCCCCATTCCATTCGTATTCCATTAGTAAGAAGGCAGTTCCATTAAGATAGATTCTACCCACGAACAGCTGCTCTGTGAAACTGACTCCCGAGTGCGTGCTTCCCATATTACTTCAATCTTAATCTCTCCATGTCTAAGGTTAACAGTTATCTTTCCTAGATATAAGCTGCACATCTTACCTTTTCTTTTTATGCTCGATACAACAACCTCATTCAGTAACACTACCTTGAGTGGCTCTCAACCTCTTCAAGTCTTGGATTAGCCGTTATCCTTCTGCATATCCTCATAAAATGTACTTATTAACTCAACCTAATTCAGTAACCTTCTACCTTAAGTGGCTCTTGGGACTTGTATTGTGTGAATAATTAGTAAAAAGGACCTATCTTGGTTGGTTTGTTTGTTTAATAGCATATCAACTCCTTATGAGCCAGTTAATGCCGAAATTTCTTGGGAGCTTTGGTAATTTTTTTACTATTAAAAAGTTTACAGTTTACAAATCAAATATATTTGAGCTAAAAATATACTCATACAGTGAGCAGAAACGTGAAACTTTCATTGCCTTTTTTTTTTTTTTTTTTTTTTTTTTTGTCGTTAAATGACCTTGGTATTAGCAGAAGCAGCCACTGTATCCAGTTATTTAAAAAAAGACATACTTTTCTGCCAAACGTCAATCTAACGAGTATCTTTTTTCCAATGCAGGTGCAATCGTAATAATTCTACGCTGGTTTTGAACTTTAATGTAGAGATCCATCATATTTGGAGCAGAATAAATTCAACACAAAACAACATTTCGTTATTGTCAATGTTTATCAGCCGCCTTTTTCGAGGTTCATTTCAAGGCAATTCATTTCCGACTGGAGGGCGCCTCGGCATCGACTAATGGTTACTGAGGCTAGTGTGTTTGACTAACGCTATCGATTCACACTGGATACCCTACACAAAATCCAACATAAAAAAATTCAACATTAAATAATGGTTGACATTTCGCAAAATCAACCAACCAAAAGTCAGGATAGTGTGATTACCTCCATTGGTTTGCCAGTACGTCATACGTGACGCTGTTTAGGGAGCTATAAAAAATAAATACGTGACGCTGTTTAGGGAGCTTCATTATTCCTTCACTTTTGCATTCTTTACTTTCAGCGCGCGGCAGTAGCAACACCAGCATGGAACTCGCTCTCCGCTTGGAGGACGACATTCCACGAGTTATTGAACTCTCTCTCTCTCTCTCTCTCTCACACACATACACACAAGTGTATATCACACGCAGACACACACAATTCCTAACAGCTCCATTTTATTGTCTTCTTTCTTTTCTGCTAGTTTTGTATGCGTACAAGTATGTTTTATTTCTTGTTAATTATTCATTAGCTATATACATGTATTTGTAGGTCTCATGAAGTGGATCGTATTTACGATTCCAATGGAATAAATTATGACCATGGAATATTAGTTTTTAAGCCTTTTTGTTATATATATATATATATATATATATATATATATATATATATATATATATATATATATATATAACATGAAAAGTCATTCACACATGCACCACGTGTATCACATAAAGATACAATTTTTTATAGCTAGATTTTAATGTTTTATTTCTTTTCTGCTATTTTTGTATACATACAAATATATTTTATTTCTATTTAATTAGGTACCTCCATTAGGTCACGTAAAAAAGCGGCATATCACGATGAAAAAAGCATCATAAATCAACGAAAACAAAGTTTTGTTTAAATTATGTTTATGTTGTTCTGAAGAGGAAAGACCAAAGTATTTTTTAAATATTTTTTGAAATTTTTCCTCCTTTCTAACACGTAGAAAATTTTGGTTAAAAATTATATTTTTTTACGACACCGCGAAAAAACTAAAAAAAAGGTTTGTTTTATTTTGCGCTTTTCCCGAGGAAAACACGTTAATTTAGGAAATTCTTGCAAAAATCAAATAATTATTAGATTTTAATGAAACTTTCAGGACTTATTCAGAATTGAATGAAATTAATTTTGAAATTTTTTTCTCAGAAAATTTTGTTAAAAAGAGATTTTTTTTTTAACGTGTTTCCACCCACTTACATATTTTCATGAAATTTCGAGAAATTAAATCTTCACGCGCGGGATTTTTTTATTAGTTATAAACAGGACACTTTGTAGAAAGTAAATCACCAGTTTTCTTTTTGTAAAACATTACGCGGTTTCATAGAAAATCTGCTTTGAATTGTAAAAAAAAAATGTAAAAAAGTATGACATTAATTAATTAGAAAAGCTTACACCTGTTTTTGTAGATACGTTATACTAAGGACATTATTTTGTGAAGAAATAAAAAATTTTCTATGAATAATGTATTTTTTACAAATTTTTTTCCCATTTTTAAAATTTTTTTTCATTAACTTTTTAATACTTCAAAAATCGTTTAAAATTCTTTATTTCTTTCACGAACGAAGTGCAATCATAACGTTAATGAAAATGTAAATTTACGAATCGAACTTTGAAAAGCACATAACAGTCGTTTGAACAGAAATATTTTAAAAATAATTTTAAAAAGAAATTTTTATTGAAAAAACGTTCATAATTTCTATGTATGGAAATGTATACACGATATAATCCTTAAAAAGGTCACGTGATTTGTGTCGTCTAGTTATTTCTCTTCTCTGTCCAAGAATGATCTAATTAATAAAAAAGTTTAAAGAATTATCTATTTAAAAAATAAAGAATTGGTATCGAATAAAAACTTTAAACAATTATCTAAAAAAAGTTAAAAAATTATTATATAATGAAAAAGTTTGAATAAGAAAAGTTTATATACAATTATCTAATTAATAAGAAAAGTTTAAACAATTATGTAATTAACAAGAAAAGTTTAAACAATTATGTAATGATTTAAAAAATTTAAACAATTGTCTAATTAAGAAAGTATGAAATAAAAAAATAAATAGTACATAATTGCCGAATAAAAATGTTAATATTTAAAAAGTACTAGTTAAAAACGAAAAACCGCGTTCGCTTACTTTTAAAAATTTGTCAATTTTGATCATCCATAGCTGTCTGTCATTGCCTCGTCATTTGCGAACGTGATGAAAGACATGCAAAAAATTCAGACACATCGTTAAGAAATGTTTGGATACAAATTTTTTAAGCTATAAGTAAGCACTGTTTGTTTCATATCAGATTAATTTAACTTTAAATTTTCTAATTTTACTCAAATAACGTGTCAAAAATATATAAATTTATTTTAGGAAGAAGTTTAAATTCAAAATTTTGTTGGTTTACAAATTTCTTAAAATTTAAGAAAATTTAAGAAAATGGCCGCTTTTAAGAAAATTAAACAAAAATCGAGCATATATTTCACATTCCAATCTATATAATTTCTATCTGAAAGACACTATGTTACTTACTGTAAATAATAAATTTAATGCTTTAGCTTTCAATTAATAACAACATATTTAAACAAAACTTTGTTTTCGTTGATTTATGAGTCTTTTTTCATCGTGATATGCCGATTTTTTACGTGACCTAATGGAGGTACCTATAATCATTTATTAGTTATATATAAAACATGAAAATATCGTAAAATCAACCAACCAAAAGTCAGGATATGGTACGTAATTACCTCCCTTGGTTTGCCAATATGTCATACGTGACGTTGTTTAGGGAGCTATAAAAATGGGACACTTCATGATTCTTCCAAATTTGCATTCTTTACTTTCAGAGCACGATAGTAACAACAACACGGAACTCGTCCCCGGCTTGGAGGATATCATTCCCCAGGTAACCTCTCTCTCTCTCTCGCGCGCACGCACACACACTTACGGGTATATATTACACGCATACACACACAATTCCTAATACCTGGGTTTTATTGTCTTCTTTTCGGCTATTAAAATATGCATACAATTATATTTTATTTCTTGTTAATTATTTATTAGCCATATATAAAAACAAATGAAAATATCGCCTTGTTCAAATGTATTCCGTTTCTTTGTTACCACTACAAGTAATGACGACCTGAGTTGACAACTATTCGTAAGCCGTCGATAGTTTCGCTAGCACAAAGTCACAAGTCATTGTATCTGGCGGATTGGGCGTACTGGCATTGTTCAAACTGCTGGACATCACAGATTTTAAGCTGTTTCCTTATAACTAAGGTCAGCTTATTATATGCAATATAAACCACTGGTAGGTTCTATTGATGTTGAACAAACAAAAAATGTGTCTGAGGAGGTGTTTTTTTTTTTTTTTTAAATATTATTTACTGCGATAGAGATTGGCTAGAAGATGCGTATGCTCGGAAAACGAGAAGAGCTGTCCACTAATAAATATATACTAGCCGAATGACCCACGCCTTGCTGCGTGTCACACAAAGTAAGAAAATGATAACAGATTTTAAATCATTTGTGAAGAAAAGTGATCTATTTCAATATTACTCAATGAACGTACCGTTGTAACCTCCATCTTCTAGTTTTCTTCTATATTTTGGATAGGAGTCATGTTTATTCAAATTTAAATTTCATTTAAATAAAAGGGAAAAAATTTCAGTAGGCGTATTTGTGCAAAAATAGATTCAACTGACCCTTTTGATATGTATTTGATGCAATACTTGATTGAATGAACTAATGAGCAGATTTCAACATTGATATGGCAATTGAATTGTGGCACTAGCCACTGTAAGTGTAACTAGGCACTGTAAGGCACTACCCACTGATTGGTGATTTCTTTCTCGACGTCTATATTCTCTCATTTTGATCTTGTCTATGTGAATTCCATCTTCTGTCTTACTCCTATATTTTGGATAAAAGTCATTCCCTTGTTCAAATTTAAATCTAATTTAAATGAAAGGAAAAAAATCAGTGGCGAGGGGTTGTTCAAAACACGCTGGGATCCCTTTGATCAAAATTATCTTGCCAATGTGACCTTCATTTTCTGGCTTTCTCCTTCTATATTTTGAATAGGAGTCATTCTCTTGGCCAAATTTAAATTTAATTTATATCAAAGGGGAAAATTCATTGGGGGATGTCCCCCGGGTAAATCCTCTGATCAAAATGAAATATACTTGTCCAAGCACTCTGGGTATTGTAGTTTCAGAATATATATATGCTTATGGGGGTCGATCTCCAATACCCAAGAAGGAATTCTATAACAAACGGAGACTACAACTATATATATATATATATATATATATATATATATATATATATATATACACACCCAAGTCTTATAGGTACGTCCAGTTTTTCACTACCCCCCAACCCCCCCAACCCCCCCCCAAAAAAAAACAGCATAGCCTGATGAAAAAAGGACCCAAACTTAATAAAAACAATTTTTTTATCACGAAAATGTTTATGCTATTAAGCGGAGAGACCAAAGTATATTTTTATTATTTTATTAATTTTTTAAATCCTTTCCAGCACAATCGAAATTTTCCTTGTTGTTTTTTTTGTTGTTTTTTTTTTTGTTTTTTTTGCATCAGCGGTCAACGTAATATTTACAATTAGTGCTTTACCGCCTTTTTTTCTTTTTTTTTTTTTTTTTTTTTTTTCTGAAAAACACATTCATTTGGTAATTCTTCCAAAAATCAAATCATCGTCGGACTTTAATGATATAAATAAATGAAATTATTTTTGAAAATGTTTTTTTTTTTTATAAAACCTTGATAATTTTCTTTTTACATATGTTAATCCCCAAGTAGTTTTAAAAATACATTTCTCTTTTATTCTAAACATAAAAAAGGGCGTTAATCAGCTATTTTAGAAAATAAAAATTCGATTCCAATCAATAGAATTTCTGTTTGAAATACCTCAGCGTATTTTGCTTACTGGAAATAGTAAATTTAATCCTTTAGCTTTCAATTAAAGCCTTTTCATTTATAAACCAAGGTACCGAAAATTAGTGAAGGTATCCACACACAAACACACATATATATATAGAGGGAGAGAGAGAGAGAGATAATGTGTGTGCGTTTTATTGAATAATATAGACATATTGTGTCTAATTATTTTTATACTGAACCTTCCTAGTTACCTAATCAATTTTTGGTGTTAAAATAAAATTCATCAAGGCACCGTAGTTCTTGTTAACCCAAGTACTTTCGATCTTTTCCAAGATCATCTTCATGGGTAAGTGACCTTGATGAATTTAATCTTAACATCAAGAGACTGATTATACAACTGTAAATGATCAGTATAAAAGCAAGTAGACAAAATATGTCTAATATTATTCAATGAAACATGTTTGAATGAAGATATGCTATATATATATATATATATATATATATATATAGAAGGATAGATAAACCTAGTGAGCCAGACAAACCTACCCAGGTTTCACCTAAGCGGATCGTCAGGGAAAGCTGCGGTTTTTTTTCGACACACTTTCATGTTTCTAGCTCTTTCTTTTTTTTTAAAACCTTTTTTTCCCTCGAGATTGATTTGATTATTGGCAAATCAAAAATATGAGGGTTTTTCGAAACGAGTATAGTTACCTATATTTGTATTTATAAAGCTCTAGGTTACTCTATCGAGCACTGTTTTAAATAAACTAATATATATATATAATATATATATATATATATATATGACGTTTGGCGTTTATATATCACGTATATAATTCGTTAAAAATTCCCTTTCTCTATCGTGCGCTGATAGCCTAGGGATAAGAGTCTCTGTCAAATCGGTCGAGTTTTGATCCCGGTTTCTTGAAGCACTCGGATGTCTAACCACACTAAAGAGCTGTGATACAGCGAAGCAGTATATATCATCGGGACAGGCAAGTTTCCAACATAGGTAACACAGACAAATTTTATATTTGCCACGTGTGTAAGAGAGGTTGTCAAAGTGAAGCTGGTCTTAAGAATTACTTACAGGCCCATAGTTCAGGTATAAATGATGGAAATAATAACAAATGAAAAAGCACAGAAAAATCTGCCAAGTGAAGAGATTATCTTCTGGTCATATATAATCAATAGACAACAGGAATTTTAAATCCCCGATAGCTCGTTTTCCAAGTTTCTAATTTCGTCCTTGTAAAATAAGCAATACATTCTTTAACCTTCATTTATTAGTTTATTTTTCTGTTGTTATCAGTCCTCTCCAACTTTTGCATCATTGAACACTTAATGAACTCAATAAAATAATAATGAGAAAAAGAAAAAAAAAACATCCTCTTATTTCTAATTCTATTCAAAGAGACACTTCTAAATTCAGCCACCCGAAACGTTTGAAGATTTTTCCTTCCACTTTTCTTTGACTTTCAACTTTCCTCAAAGAGCTGCCTCGCCCAATTCCGTCCCGAACAGCAGACCACAAACTGGAAGGTACAAACAACAAAACTTTCGTTTCTTTTCCTCACCATGCCAGTGTCTTGGCTAGGAATCTACTTAATATGCAGCATGGCTCATCTAGTAAAGATGTTGGTGCATTAACGTATCAAACTGGCATGGAAATATTTGCACCAAGTTCAAGTCTATATTTTGTCTTTTTATCCACAATTATATATATATATATATATATATATATATATATATATATATATATATATATATATATCGTTATGGTAATTTACCCACGCACGCATCGACTCTCCCAGCTATAAATAGGAGCAGGTACTACCTTTTGGAGAGGGAAGTTTTTAGCAGTCAGCTCTGAGAGTCGGACCGAACATTCTTGCTGTAACACTCTCGTTTGTATATGTTTTAATTTATTGTTTCTGTTAATATATTTGTTTAACTCAATTCCTCTTTTTGTGTCTTTATTTCTGGTCCCAACAAGGCCACAACATTATGTATATATATATATATATATATATATATATATATATATATATATATATATATATATTATTCAGGAAACCCTGAACATTGCATTCAATGATAAAACACACTGTCGCCGCTCGTTGCCCACTTATATATATATATATATAAATAAGTGCATATTCGCGTGGTTAAGGATGATCGCAGCTTGTGTTAGCCTAGAAAATGCCTGAAAAAAACTATATTACAGGTTAATATTCAATGGCCACGATCATGATTTAATTCGTTTATAGTAATTCACATCAGTTTTTTAATTAAAAACTATTTCTTCTAGAAATAGCAGCCAATCAGTTCTTTTAAAATCAGAAGTATTTCTTCCACAATTATTAAATAATCGGTTCTTTTAAAATCAGAAGTATTTTTCTACGAATATCAATCAATCAGTACTTTTAAAATCAAAAGTATTTCTTTTTACAAATTCTAACCAATCAATTCTTTTAAAATCGGACGTATTTCGTTTTCTAATATAAACCAAGCAGTTCTTTTAACACCAAAAGTATTTCTTTCAATTATCAACTAATCAGTTCTTTTAAAATCCCAAGTAGTTCTACAAATATGAACAAGACCGTTCGTTTAAAATCTAATGTATTTCTTTTATAAATATCAATCCATCAGTTCTTTTTAAATCTGAAGAATTTCTTTCTACAAATACCAACCAATGATGTTCTTTTAAATATATAAAGTATTTCTTGTTTATCAGCCCATCAGTTCTTTTCAAATCTAGCGTATTTATTTTACAGATAGCAACGCATTAGTAATAAACGTTGATAATTATATTTAACTGTGAAGGTGAAGTTGTGGGGCCGCCATTTGAAAATTTTTGGGTCGCATAATGAGGAAAGAGAGTTTAACACTCGCAGGGCACATTAAACGCAGGAGAAGCAGAGAAAATGACGAATAACCTTCCTAACTAATTTGTGTTTGAAACCGAAAACATACAGCGCTGAAATCTTATGCAATATCTAATCTATTTAACAATGAATGTTTGGCAATCTTCTCGCAGAAAAAAATACTTACAGCAACTGAGATAATGTTCCGCTGACAAATGCTACTAATACCGTAAAAAAATGTCGGCAACAAGGAAGTCATAAAGGAAAAATGATCTACAAGAAAACGTATACTTACAATCAGATTGAGAGAGTTGAAAATTTCTAGGATCCATAATGAGGGAAGAGAGCTTGGAGAATATAATACTCACAAGATACAATGTAGTTAAGAGAAGCAGAGGGAAACAGCGAGTAACCTGTCTAATTAATGTATGTGAATTGATGGCAAATCAGGGTTAAAAGAGCAATAACAAAATCTCGGAAGATTCAACAAAGGACAGGAAGTAATGGAGAGCCATAACCACCCATGCCTGAAGAAGAAGAAAAAGAAAACGACTAATATGAAGATTTTTCTAATTTAAAATTAAGTTTTTTTTCCTTCTCCAATGTGATTTTTAATAAAATCTGGAGTTTCTCATGTTCTTTTCAGTTAACGATGCCAGCAATATTAGGTTGGTGCAAAAATATTGTCGTTTTTTGACGTAAAAAAATACGTCAAAAAACGACAATATTTTTGCACCAACCTAATAATATTATCCGACGATGCATTGGGATAGCGAAAGATGCTTTCTAAAAGCTAAGCAAAGTATTAAGAAACAGGAAAATTTTTGTTAGAAACAAAAAAAAAAAAAGAGTATGGAACTGTAATGTCAGTATTTCTGTATGGTAGTGAATGCTGGATAATTTCTTCATAAATTAAGAAGAGATTTGAAGCAACAGAAACGTGGTTCTACAGAAGGATGCTGAGAATACCATGGACCGAACATGTGAACAACGAGAAAGTGTTAGAGAAAATGGAAATGAAAAGGACACTTAAGAACCAGGAAGAAACAGTTGAAACTTCTAAGGTACACAATCAGGAAAGAAGACTTGGTAAATTTGACACTCACACGACATATTGGGGGCAAGAGAGAGGAAAACAGCGCATGATCTACCCAGCGAGACTTAGTAGAGGTAGCAAATATATAAAAATTACGCAGAGCTACAAAAGACAGTGAAGTGTAGAGAGACATGATCACTGACGCACTTGGAGAAGAAAAAGAAGGAATATTTTTTTATCAATAGCGTCTCTATTCGAAATTTTTTCTCAAATGAATACAACATCTTTTTGCTTCTGTGTGTGTGTGCTTTCCTTCTTTTAAGTGTTTTTATTTTCTTTATATGCAAGCGTGAGAAAAAATTAAGCGCTTGAAACGTCTGGGGATCCTATGTATCAGGATAAAATGTCTACAGCAAGAAGTAACCCTATGTTGATATATTAACGTCTGTGTGTGTTTAAAAGGTACACGGATGCGTAACGATAGAGAATAGTGATTGCAAATGCTGAAGAATAAACTGACAGAATAAACTTGAAACAGTAGCTAAGTAGGTAGATTTATATGTGTCGGTAGATATGAAACTCGATTACGTTGGTAGTTTTAATTGCCACGAAGGCTAAGCTTCCAAGTGATAGCCATATAAAACAGGCAAAGTCATTAAGCTTGACGCAAGGCTTCACTATGACGTTTATCGAACAATTAAGAGCCAGCAGATTGAATAAGACTCGAATTGGAAGATATTTATACTTCTACCGTTAAAAGAAGGAAGCCTTTTTTTCTTGCACATTTCATTTCATCGACTTTCATGAAAGCCCTGCTTCGCCCAGCTCCGACCCGAACAGCAGAGACAACGAATTGAGAGACATAATCCAGTGATCAACAAAAACCCAGTTTCATTCCCACGCATGCCAAGAAAAAAATTATCAATAACACGTAACATGGCTCATCTAGTAACGACGTCGGAGCATTAAGGAATCGTACTGCTATGAAAACAGAGTTTGGGTTTCTATACACGAATTCTGCTTTTTATACTGAAAAAAAAAAAAAATGATTAGACAATTCAATCAAAATAGGTACTTAGATTCGCTAAAAAAGCATAGCATGATGAAAAAAACCCCAAACTTGATAAAAACAAAATCTGTGTTATTATTAAGAGGAAAGACCATAGATTTTTATTTTTTGTGTGTGTGTGGGGGGGGGGGGTAAATTATATTTTTAGATTCCTTTTAGAACGTTCAAAATTTTTGTTTAAAATTTTATTTTTCTTGCATTGGGGGAGTGGGGTAGGACTAAAGATTAGTATAGGAAATTATAGCGTTTTTTTTTTTTTAGTTTTTTTTTTTTTTTGCGGTGAAAAAACATTGATTTAGAAATTCTTGCAAAAATCAAATAATAGTCGGAATTAGTGAAACTTTCTGGAATTACTAAATGAAATTATTTTAGACATGTTTCTCTTTTAGAAAATCATGGTAGAAACATTTTTTTACATCTGTTACCCACTACGTATTTAATTTCATGAAATTTCGAGAAATTAATTATTCTACCGCTTAATGTTTTTAATAGTTATACGCAGAAATTCTTGGAGAATTTAAATCTTCAATTTGTTTTTGTAAAAGAGGACAGCCATTTACCTAAAATCTACGCTGAATCGCAAAATAAAAAAAAATGCAATAAAACTAAGACATTATTTCATTAGAAAAGCATTTAATTGCTTCTATGAATAAGATATATTATGGACACGATTGTCTTAAGAAAAACATTTTCAAGGAATAACGAATTTTTACAAGAATTGTTTTCATTTTTTTTTAAATTTAATTAAAATAATTTATAAAGTTTGAACTTTTTTAAATTTCGGCATTAATTTGTACTGGTCAGATGATATTGTTATTAAGTAAAAACTATATTTAATAATCATAAATGGAAAAACCTACTACAATTTATCGACCCCCAATATTTTAGAAAGATTTTTTTTAATGTGTGTGTGCACGCACGCACGTATAAATATGCTGATTTTTTAAATACGGACGGCCGTGCACGACATTATCAGAAAATAAAAATAATAACTATAATAAATTTAAAGCCGAAATTTCTAAAACTCAATAAAACATTAGATTACGGAGAATAATTTTCCTAAATTTTGAAGATTAATGAGTAGTTAAATATTATATAAAAAAGAGGCTCACGTTATATTTCTCGAGTATTTTTACAGATATATCCATCGTAGAAAAAAAATTCCTTCGGTCAGGTTGTTAATCTGTCAAAATTTTAAATAAGCAGCTACCGCCGTGTTAAAAAATGCATTTTTGCGATATTTTAAACTTAAAGTTGTTAAATATTTGTTTCAAGTCAGATTAATTTAACATTAAAATCAGCTAATATTCATCAAATAAAGTTTCATAAAAGTATATTTTATTTTTGAAAAAAAAATTAATAAAAAGAATTACATTTTGATGTCAGACTGCTAAAATCGCTGATTTTAGCAATTTAAAAAAATCTTCCAGTCAATTCAAATGAGTTTAGGTATAGAGCAAAGTATTTTACTTATTGGAAATATTAAATGTCTATTAGCTTGAAATTAAAATTAAAATAAAAGTTTCAAGAAAGATTTTTCATTCTTGATAATTCATTTTAAACATTATCGCGTTTCTGGTGAGGTACCTAAAATAGATTAATGTTACTATACCCGAGTGTGTATCCGAAGGGAATACATTACTTTACGACATATGATACTGCATCTGCTATGTTCTAATGTTAGAAAAGTCAAATTAGACCAACAATAGATTTTTGTTGTCATATATATGCTAGAAATAACTAATCTTCAATTTCCAACCTTGATAGAGTTCAAAACGTTTATAAGGCCTTGTGGGTGATAATTTATTTGCCTCTCTACACACAGACGCATTAACGCAAGCCTATCGCTATTTCCAAAGCAATTGTTCAAGCTCTATTAATTCGTGCCACCAACTCAGGCCTTTACAGCCAAGATCCGTTTTGCTATGTCCACAGGGCTGAATCATCTTCATCCCTTACGTGTTTATTTGCTAACAATGGCGTTTGACTCTGAAAGCTTCTTCCCAAGAACTGCTAATTTGTAGGACAGGCTCCTACGTAAATGCTTTCCTGAACATCACATTCTTAACATCTCCATATCTACGGTCATTCGTTATCTATCCGCTCAGTTATGTGCATATGCGTGATTCACACTTAGGAGATCATGTATCTTTCGAGACATGACTGACGAAGCAGATTTCATTACATACAATACTAACTCTCTCTGAACCGAAATGGCCTTATGGCCTTCGTTGATCTTTAACTTCTAATCTTTCTTCGGAATCGAAACTGTCTTCGCCTTCATGTTCACCACCAGATTTTTTGTCCATTTCAATATTCTCGGGTTCAATTCTGCTTCCGAATTGATCTCTACGGGCCAGTACATTTTGTTTATTTTTAGTTACTATTACTGTTTTGTCCTTTCTTTACTACAAGGTTCACCTTCTCTGGATTAAATTCTTTGTCTGTTTTATACCAAACACTTTCACTTGTTGAAAATGGCATTGTTATGGAAGCTCTAATCTGTCTATCCATTAATGTGGAGAGATCTTGTAGTCTGCTGGCATGTAGAATTGTCCTACAGCTTAACAGTAATCTAGGGCTGGACATTTGTTTATAATGGATATTTTCTTTATGGCTTCACATCCTGCCAAAGCCAGAAATAAATCAGTAATTTCATTCTCCCCTCCATAGGCTTTCTTGTCTTTCAGTTTCTTTACACTAACCAATGCTGCGAAATATCTAACCCATGTTTCTAAGTGCTACAGTTCATCCAACGCGGTTGGGGATCCTATCCGCGACGCTATATTGTTATGAAATAGAGTAATCTCTGGAATAAACGCTGTCAAATCAACAGATGGTAGCTCGACTGGCATTCACTGCGGCGTTCTCCTTTACAGCAGTATCTTATTTACATACAAAACTACATTTACTGTACAATACATTATTTGCATTCTTACCATACAATACATTTTAAAACACGATTTGGTGGGGGGCGGTCATCTTGTACGGCGAAATTAGCCCGAAACCTACATTTTAGCTTGAAAATTTTGGGGATAGTCTTATACGCCTGGTCGCCTTGCACGCCAGCATATACGGTATATTTATATAGAAAAATACTGTTCTCTGGTTGAAAATTTACTCTATCCAACAGTGCTATAATTTGTTTCCGGTGGCTGTTGTAGTTTTCATAGAAATAAATAGAAAGCATTATCTTCAGTGCGTTCCTCGTATATTGACGAATCAGATTTTTAGTTTGACTGTTCAATATTTGCTTAGGTGATTAAGCAAATGATGTACTTGCAATGTTATTAATCAAGAAAACACGTGGTAAGAAATATCATTTATATCAGTGGTTCACAGCCTCTTTTTTTATTCGTGGATCAATTTTACTCTTAATTTTATTTATTTATTTTTATTTATTTATTTATTTTGTGAACTTCCATATCCATTCGATGAAAATAAAAGCTTATTTTATTTTTTTTTTTTTTTTACTAATCGAAAAGATTAGGAATTCTATCAGAGAAATATTAAATGTATATGCTTTATTTTGAAGTAAAATTCATGTAATGAAAATAAAATTGTATTTAACAACTAAATCCTATGGAACATTTTTGTATACCAGAAAAATACCTCATAATACACCATTTTCAAATATGTGAGTAAAATTAATAAATTTAAAAAGTGCAGATTTATTCAATAACATTCCCCATCGTTGATGAAGCTCTGCGAGTTTGTTTTTTTTATATAATCGACTCCATTGATGTCAATGATAGTCGAAGATCATACCTTTTCACAATGTCGAGTTTATTACTGTATTAAATTATCTATATTAATATTTTATTAATATTCAAAATTAATAATATTACGTATTATCTCTATCTATAAAAGGCAGGATGTGTGTGTGTGCGTGTGTGTAACGAATGCACGGCCGCAATTTTCGACGGATTTGCACCAAAATTTACATGCACATGCTCCAAGTTAGCGGGAAGGCCAAGACCAACTTTGCATTTCCCAACTCCCATCGATAGTGGAAATAATCGAATTTTTCATGTTTCTACGGCAGTTTTCATGTAGTTTGCGGCCATTTTGTACTGGCCAGAATAAGAGCCTATAGCTGGCTGCCACGAATAGGCAGGGAGATTCTATTGGCCAGCGTGAGAGCCAACAGCTGACTGATACGAATGTTAACTAGCATGCTAGCATGCAAAAAAAATCGATAGCTGCATTCGTCACAAGTGGGAAAAATTTAAATCTGCATGGCACTTTACTCCAATTGGCTCATTCGCTTGCTTAAACTCAACGTTGATTCTGATTCCGCAGAACTGGGTTGGGTGTGAAAAAGTATTTGTTGTTAACTTTCTTTTTTCATTCGTTTTTTCCAGTTACGAGTCCTTTTTTAAAGCTGATCGTTTTGTGTTCATTTTGTTTAGTTCTTTTTTCGTAACAGATTTAATGTTTAGTATAGAGCTTAGAAAAAATTCGCATTGTGAGATAGGCAAGAAGTAAGGCGTGTAGCAACATCAGCACGGAAAAGGGCACTCCTTTAAAGGCAAGGAAGGGCAAAAATATTTTAAGTCAAGTGATAGCGATTGCTGTACGAGTCGTACGATTTTTGAATCAAGCACGGGCAACGCCGGGCCATGCTGCTAGTTTATATGATAAATTATAATATTTATATAATTTTTTCCTTCCTTTATATATCCTTCTCAGTTATTATTCAGTTTTCACAATCAAAACGTCCGATAGAGTAAAAGGAACGCTATCTTCCATAGCTTGATCTCGTTTTCTGCTAGTTTTAGAGTTGTTTTTTCTATTTTTAGTATTTTAATATGGCGTAGATTACTGTAGAAATTCTAATTCTCGTTTGTTACAACTATTCCGAAGTGAAATTGCTCAATGGACCACTAAAATATAACCGTGGAACCCTAATTTGTTATTTTTTGTGTGGACCCCTAGTAATGTTACATGGATCCCCAGGGTTCATATGGGCGCCACTTGAGAACTACTGGTTTACATGAATTTAATTGTTGAAGTAGAACAGTTATTCTCAATGTAGGTATTAACGTCATATTGAGGGTGCTTTAAAATTTTAGGGGTTAGTAGGCGTACCCTGGAGTTAAGGAAGAACGCGACAGAATTAAAATTTTCCCCTTTGAACCATGACCGGAACAAGCCACAGTATTTTATATACGAATTTTATTTATCTTTTTACCTTGATGTTTACATATTTAAACGTAAGAGAAAATAAAATGGGTTGTGCTCAGGATGATCTATGGCTGGCCAAATCTTGACATTTAGAAAAATTATTGAAGAACTAAGAGCCAAGAACCTACTTCCTCGTTACTCAAATGTTTTATCTATGGCATTCTCAGCATCCTTCAGTAGACCCACATCTCTAAGGACTAAGATCGCATTTTCATTTGTGAGGAAATTACTCAGTATTCAGTGTAATTATAGCCAGAACTCCTTTGTTTCGTATAAAATTTTCCTGTTTCTTAAACTTTGTTTTAGCTTTTGAAAGGCATTGGCCAAATCTTGACGATCAAGAGAAATATTTATGAAGTGAGAGCAAAGAATCAACCAGGTTTGCTCCTCTGCATTGACTTCACAAGAGATTTTGATTCCATTCATCGAGATGTTGAAAGTGGTTCTGGAAGCATATGGCCTAAGTACGGAAACTGTAAATGTCATCATGACGATGTACAAGAACACAACAGTTCAAGTGTAATCAGTAGATTATGATTCCGATCTCTTTGGATTAACAGCTGGTGTTTTTCAAAGTTACAAACTAAACACACCTTGTTTGTTTTCTGACTTGATTTTGTGCTCAGAAAAGCCATCGATTCAAACAGTCACCTGCATTTTACCTTGGCATAGAGAATAAGCAGAATGTAACGCGAGATGATAACTGTAGAATACACAGATGATTTAGACGTTATCACAAATCACATAGGCAGGTTTGTTTTGTTTTGTTTTTGTTTTTTTTTTTAATAAAGAAAATCAACATTGCACTCGCTGTGAAAGCTGGGGTTTGATGCGCCAAATACTGATACCAAAATTTAGATTTATAGCTTTTATCGATTTTTGAGCAACTAGTTTTCTTAGCCAATAAAATAGGTAGGTATACAATTTGACTTGACTCAATCCAGATCTGCCTTATTTCGAAGACAGACCACTACGTTCGCTTGTCTGACCTTGCTTTTATGTGTAGACAAGTTTGTAAACTTTTTTCTTACTTGTGAATTTGCTTTTGCATATATTGTTTGCTTGCTTCATATTATTTCCTCCTCCTTTTTTTTCTTTTTATTGCAATCTTTGTCAATTCTGTTTATGGGACACTTCTGCCATTTCTTTTTCCATTTGACCATCGCTACTAACTCATCAAAAGATCGTCTGTAAAAATGTACGTAAATGCCTAATTTCCTCAGGTTTTTGCTTACAAGCTCACTTCAAAATTTTACTATTTCATGAATAAATCCATATATATATATATATATATATATATATATATATATATATATATATATGTATATATATATTGTATTAGATACTTTGAATTAAAAATATATTCAAACCAGAATTCTCATTATGAATCAAAAGTAAAATATTCATTTTTTTTTTTTACTGTATTCGATAACTAAAAACTGTAAAAAAGATTGTAAAAGATTATAAAAAGGGCTACTCAATGAATAAGATTTGTTAGAACATAATTAATAAAAACCAAAAAATAGATAAAAGCGTATGTGACACCATAATAATGGTGGACACAAATTATAAGAAAAATATTTTAAATTTGTATTGTTTATTGAAAATTTCACAAAACTACTGCACTGTATAATATATTAGATCATAATATAGCGAAATTGTTCTGTATAATTTCCCTTTGAATTAAATAAAGCTCTTATTTGATGGCTATATGATTTATTGATGATATGCTTGCGCTATGCACCCTATATATCCATATACAATTTGTAAAGCTTCAGTAAATTATAAATAAGGCTGTGCTATGTATTTCACTGATCACCGGAATAAAATTCCAACACCACTATTTTGGACCTAAGCTTAATCTTTTAAAATCGTTTCATCAAAAGTCGGTAACAATTCGAAAAAATATATTTTGTCATTGTTTATCATGTCAAGTCCCAACTTTCAAATACCACGCTTCTAAAATCGAACTGTCCTAGAAATCACCTTGAAGAAGCAGCCATTCTTCTTCATAGGTTAGACTGTAACCTATGAAGAAGAATGTCGAACTCATTGGCCACGTGCTCTAGCCGTTAGAGCATGTGGCCAGTGAGATCGGCTCCTGGTGCCTAAGGACTCTCAAGCTTTTATAAAGTAATGATTTTAATTTTCTAGATGTTATAACTTCTAAATAATTTCAGAAACTGAAATGATATCAATATGACAAACTATTTTGTTTTAGTGTTATAATGCTGCTTATGATTTTTTTTTACTACGGCTGTGTTGAAATATGCGCTAATTTGGTTTGCAATAAATAGTAAAATAGCAGTAGTCCTTAAAGAATATTTTTATTGACAAATAAAAGATAGCTATTCGAGTTTCTTTAAAAATGTGCAAGAATTTCCAATGAGTTTATTTCAAGCTACGTAAATGTGGCTAAAATATATCAGGTGTACAATACATATATATATATATATATTCAAGACGGATACGGGACATTTGGAGGGTGGCTCCGACTCAAAGGGTTCCCTATACGTTCATTAGCCATAATATCATAATCCGGCCCTATATATATATATATATATATAACAAAAAACATTAGGCAGCATATAATTTACATACAAAGAAATAATCACACATAGAATCAATCAGAAATATTAATGCTATTAATGGTGACATCCGTCACTAGAGACATAATATATGCATTAAAATACAGTTAATCCATAGAGTGAAGTGATCCTCGTCGAAACCATAGATGTCATTAGTTTTCAGTTTATTTGATGTTAAAATGCTAGTACTTACGAATAGTCCTCTATTCATCATCAGGCATTTGTTTTTTTTTCCTTATAAAATCAAAAACTTGAAGACGAAATACTTTCGGTCGACAAACAAGTATTTCGTCTTCAAGTTTTTGATTTTATAAGGAAAAAAAACACATACCTGATGATGAAGGATTCGTAAGTACTAGCATTTTAACATCAAATAAACTGAAAACTAATGACATCTATGGTTTAGACGAGGATCACTTCACTCTATGGATTAACTGTATTTTAATGCATATATTATGTCTCTAGTGACGGATGTCACCATTAATAGCATTAATATTTCTGGTTGATTCTATGTGTGATTATTTCTATATATATATGTATATATAACTATCTATCTATATATATATATATATATATATATATGTGTGTGTGTGTGTGTACATATATACATATGTATATGTAACTATCTATCTATATATATATATATATATATATATATATATGTGTGTGTGTGTGTACATATATACATATGTATATGTAACTATCTATCTATATATATATATATATATATGTGTGTGTGTGTGTGTACATATGTATATGTAACTATCTATCTATCTATATATATATATATATGTGTGTGTGTACATATATACATATGTATATGTAACTATCTATCTATATATATATATATATATATATATATATATGTGTGTGTGTGTGTGTACATATATACATATGTATATGTAACTATCTATCTATCTATATATATATATATATATATGTGTGTGTGTACATATATACATATGTATATGTAACTATCTATCTATCTATCTATATATATATATATATGTGTGTGTGTACATATATACATATGTATATGTAACTATCTATCTATCTATCTATATATATATATATATATATATATATATATATATATGTGTGTGTGTGTGTACATATATACATATGTATATGTAACTATCTATCTATCTATCTATATATATATATATATATATATATATATATATATATATTTAAACTTTCCAATATACGCTAATTAGTACGAGTAATAGAATGATTATGTGGGATTTGAGATAAAAAGTAACTGAAATAAAGACGAAATAAATACACATGAAAGAGTAATAATAACTTAAAAGTATTAAATTGTACTCATAGGAGCGTTGAGAGAGGGATGCAGTAGAGGCAAGTATAAAAGGGCCTTGTTTGTTATGTATGAAAAACAGAAAAGTAATTGGGTGGGGGGGATTTCTGGTAACGCACGACAATGGCGATGAGACGTTATCAAAGGGAAAAGGAAGATTTATAAATAAATTCGACTCAGGCGATATACAAATATGCTTCTACCGTATATGTATGAGTTGGTATTGCATCGCAGTTATAGAGAAAAAAAAAATCACGTGAGAAAAATAGACAGGTGTATGTGCTTTATCGCATCGTCGAAGTTTAATCGCGTAGTGGCCTCGGCTGCTGCAGTTAACATCGGACACCTGGTGCTTTTTTTTTTAGCAGTCTTCGTTCGTCGACGCTGAACTTCGCTAAATAGTTATCTTCGGCAAACTACCGTCCAAACTTGAGCGAGAGACAAATAAATGGCGGTTAGTCGCTTCGATTAACTTTCTGCTGTTGAAGTCGAATTGTTCATATTGAGTATATCATATTTTTTTCTTTTTTTTTTTTTTATCTCGGAAATTGTTGCCCGCAACCTGCTTAAAATTAAAACATGTCATTTGAACGATGGCTGCTGAGGTGAGCTCTTCCGTTTTCGTTGAAGAGTGGAAGTTCCACGAGGCTACAACAGGGGTATAGATGCTACTTGTACACATCTATTAAGACCTTCATCTTTCTGCCGTGTCTCTACGGAACGTGGGAGGTCATGGCTCTCCACAACCTCCTGTCCTTTGTAGCGCTTAATAAATGCTGTCTTTTGCTATCTCACCTAATCCCTATTCTACCAACCATATACACAAGCACCTTAAGTAAGTTATGAACTGTTTTCGTCTGTCCTTCTTGTCTTCAATACGCCATGTGAATGTCAAATTTTCTTAGCCGTCTTTCCTCATTATGTGCTCTAGAAATTTCAACTGTCTTTTTCTGATTTTCCCATTTTATTTAAAACTTACTCGTGTATTCTCAGCATCCTTCTGTAGAAACACATTACTGTTGCTTCAAATATTTTCTTTATTTGTGATGAGATTCTTCAGCATTCACTGCCATATATGAGTACCTATATTACATAATAGTTCAGTACTCTTGTCTTTGTTTCTAAAATTTTTAAATTTACGCAAACAACTTTGTCCCTGAATTATTGTTTAATTCCAATTTAGGAATGGTAAAAGTAAACGTTGAATCAATACAACTTAGAAAATCTACAATGTTTACCTATAGACTAGAGTATAAATCTACTTTGTCACGTAGATACTCAACTGTGGTTCATAAGAAACGTAATCCACACTAACGTCTCCAGAAATCAGACATTGTAGCTGTTTTTCTTGTCAATACAAATATGTATACAAATAGATTGGAAGAACTAGAAATCTGAAGAAGATTCGAAACCATTTAGAGAAACAGCATTACTAAAAGCAGCAAAAATCCTAAAAAGACTGATGGAATACCGAAGGTGTTTTCTGTTAAGTGATGTTTACCTATAGACTAGAGTATAAACCCGACCAATGTTTACCTATAGACTAGCGTATAAACCCGACCAATGTTTACCTATACACTAGAGTATAAACCCGACCAATGTTTACCTATACACTAGAGTATAAACCCGACCAATGTTTACCTATAGACTAGCGTATAAACCCGACCAATGTTTACCTATACACTAGAGTATAAACCCGACCAATGTTTACCTATAGACTAGCGTATAAACCCGACCAATGTTTACCTATACACTAGAGTATAAACCCGACCAATGTTTACCTATACACTAGAGTATAAACCCGACCAATGTTTACCTATACACTAGAGTATAAAACCGACCAATGTTTACCTATAGACTAGCGTATAAACCCGACCAATGTTTACCTATAGACTAGAGTATAAACCCGACCAATGTTTACCTACAGACTAAAGTTTGACCAATGTTTACCAATAGACTAGAGTATAAACCCGAGCAATGTTTACCTATAGACTAAAGTATAAATCCCACCAATGCTTACCTATAAACTAAAGTGCAAACCCAACCAATATTTACAAATAGACATACGTATAGCTTAAACCAATGTTTATCTATAATCTCAAGTGCAAACCTGATCACTTTTATTTATAGATCGAAGATTAATAAAATACATGTTTTGACCTCAAATAATCCAACAAGTATGTCGCAAAATTCACCAATCTTTCTATTTTAGGGAACAGTTGTCTAAAGGAATTGTCTTCATTATGACTATTTCTTATTTAGTTTGCATAAAATAATGGCAGGACATTATAAGGGAAATGGGAACGAAAAGAAAACTCCTAATGTCAATCAGAAAAAGGGAACTGAAATTTCTTGACACATAAGGAGGCAAGAATGTTTGGAGAATTTAACACTCACAGGACATAATGAAAAATGAAGGACAGAAGAAACAGTAACCTAGATAATGGTTTTGTGTAAATAGATGGCCGGAAGGGCTACTAAGAGTTATAAAGAAAGAATAAATGCTGCTTAGGTGTATAAAGGACGAGATCCTGTAGAAAACCATAATCACCAACATCCGGAAGGGTCAAGAAAAGAAGAAAAAGAAGAACGTTTATTCTTGCGAAATTGTAAAGATGATTGCATTAAAGAAATAAAAATAATTGAACAACAAAATACAATGGAACCAGATTCAAGCATTCAAAGCAAATTGAAAAGGAAGAAACTTTTAGAAAAAAAATAAACAAGATTTCCAAAACAAAACTCTGCCGCAAACACCTCATCAAGAGCATAAATAGGAATTGATTGATTTGTCTTTACGGTTTATCAACCCTTTGTGGGTGATTGAAAGCCGAAACATATTTTAGATTTTAAAAATATTTTTTGCGAGTGAATTTTTCATTAACAATTTTTGAGAATAACAAACTTTTTTTCGGATAAAATTTAATCCATACCTGGGAGAGGATAGCGAACATACATGGGAAGTATTTACTATTTGTGATAATATTTTTGTATACGTCCACTTCGTACCAAATGTGAAAGAACGAGTTTACAGTGGCAACAAACATGTACCGAGGAACAAGAATTGCTCAGGCCTCTTCGTCACTCCCACCTTAAAGACGTCCGAGGCGCCAGATAAAAAGAAGCTTTCCTGTCAGATGACCTGATGTGACTCGAGCTACTATTAATTTTCCTGTCTCCAGCAGAGCGAAAACTAGCAACATTTGGACAAGAGAAAAGCAAGATCAAAGAATGAAAAAGATATGACCATACATCAAACCTTACAATCCATAAATTACAGTAAATATTAAAATCAGTAAGAACATTGAGAACGGTACGGTATTTACCTACTTACACCATGATGGTAGAATGTGATACATGATAAAGACGCAAACATATGACTCAAGGACAAAAAGCTCAACCTCAGTGAGTATCCATCAACGTTCTCGCTTTAGTGCAATAAGAGAAGTGTTGCTGCAAGGTTGGAATCCCTGGACTGACATTCCCGCATTAAACAGACTGGTAACTGATTGAAAGCAGAAACAAGGTAAAGGAGGACATCAGATACTACATTGTGAACCAACATAAGAAAAAGGTGTTACCGAGGAGAGTTCTTGAGTATTGAAAAGATCTTCTGTCATTTGATCTCTCGTAAAGGCCATCCCATACAGCCGGTCGGGAAAATGAATATGTATAAAATAGAATAAAATCAGTCCACAAAATAAAATGTTAAACGATTTTACACCATAAATGTCGGTCGAAAAGAAAGGACGTCATAAATGATTGTTATAATAAATACACAAATATGTCAGGAAATTGTAACAGACAAAAAGACATAAAGGGAGAGATATGAAAAAGAGAGAGTGGCAGACGTCAGTAGAGAAACAAAATGACGCGAGAAAGAAGAAAGGAAAATTATGACAAACAGAAAGAGAGAAAGATAGGGGTGAGAAAAAGAGAGACTAATTGAAATAAGTAGAGAAACAAAAAGTAACGACGAGTAAAAGAAAAACAAGGAGGGAGAATTACAACAACCAGGAAGAGAGAGACAGATGGGAAAAAGAGAGACTAATTGAGGTAAAAAGAAAGAAACAACGAGAGAAAGAACAATAAACGGTGGAAAGTATGCCAACCAGAAAGAGACAAAGAGAAAGATGGACAAAAGAGAGACTGACTGGAGTAAGTAGATAAACAGAAAGAATCGACGAGAGAAAGAAAAAAAAAACGGAGTGATTATAACAATCAGAAAAAGAGAAGGGAAAAGAGATACTGGCTGAGGTAAATAGAGAAAGAAGAAACGAGAGAAAAAAAAAAAAAAACGGGGAAATTATAACGACCTGAAATAGAAAGAGACAAAGAGAGAGATGAGAACAAAAAACGATGAAAGTAGAGAAAGAAAAAAAAAAAAACTATGAGAGAAAGAAAAAGGGTGGGAAATTACAACAGCTAAAAACGATATAGAGAGAGGGATGGAAAAAAAAAACAGGACCTCACTGAGTTAAGTAAAAAAAAAAACGAAAAAGTACGACGAGAAAAAAAAACAAAAAAAAACGAAATTACAACAACCAGTTAGAAAGAAAGAAAGAGAGAGATTGGAGGGGGGGGAGAGAGACTGATTGAATTCTGTATAGAAACGATGAAAGAAAAATAATCCTCAAGTACTTCGGTAAATATGGAATATTTAAGTGACAGTCATTCCCATGATTGGTAAGGCTCAAGTTAAATGTTTACTGATCTTAGCTTAATACAAGATCACATCTGTGCCACGCCCAAATGTGGAGTGAACTTACAAGAGCTAAAAACAGATTTGAAAGCTGATAAAAAAAAAATGTTAACAACAATCACACGAAATACAGAAAAAATAATGAAAAAAAAAACTCTTCCATTTTATTATTACCAATTTTATTTACACGTATTTATTTCTATTTTTAAGTTGTTGTTTTTTTTTTTTTACTAGCTGTTTATCTTAAATTTTACACAAGTTGTAAGAAACTCAAAAATTAATATTTATATAGAAGCCAGTTTATATTAACCGTGAGTCCCCTGCGGTAGAAAATTTCAACATATGACAATTATTGGTGGGCACAATCTCACTAACATAAGATATGCAGACGACACCATATTGTTGATATGCAGACGACACCATATTGTTGATATGCAGACGACACCATATTGTTGGCAGACACAGAAAGAACATTGCAAGTATTTCTACACATATTCGTTAAGAAAAGCGAAAAGAAACAATTAACTGTTATTTGTAAGAAGACGGAACGCAAAGTCATTAGCAAGAGGAAGAACTCAAGATGCAAATTACAGATAGGAGACATCAAAATAAAACAAGTACCGGAATTTAAATGTTATAGCAGACAGAAAATGTGAAACCGTAATCCGAAGAACGCGTAGGATTAGTAAAAGATGCTTTCCAAATGTCAACATCAAACAAGTACAAGTTTAAATATCTGGGAAGTGTTTTAACAGAGGATGGAAAATGCGGCGCTGAAATCCGAAGACGCACTTGACGAGTGAAAGATGCATCCTAAAGGTTAAGCAAATTGCCGAGAAACAGAAACATTTCGTTAGAAACAGAGAAAAGAGTTCTGGATTGCTATGTGATATCCACTCACTTCATCTGCCAGGGAATGCTGGACAATCTCCCTACAGATTAAGAGAAAACTGGAGGCAATAGAAATAATGTGCTACAGGGGAATACTAAGAATTCCATGGACGGAGAGGGTAAGAAATGAGGAAGCCCTAAAGAAAATGATAACAAAAAAACAAAAAAAAAAAAACACATACCATTCATAAATCAGAAAGAGAGAGGTGAAATTCCTTAGACACATAATGGGGTTTGGAAGACTTAACCCTCACAGGGCATATTGAGTGCAAAGCAGATGAAGGAAGGCCACTTACCTGACAAGCTTTTATGAGTGGATAGTGAAATGGGGACCCGTTAGTCTTAGTAAAAGGAAGACAAACTGTTTAGGGACACAAAGGGCAGGAAATTTTGCAGAGCCATGGTCGCACTCGTCATGAAGGGACGCGGCGCGAAGAAGAAGCGCTGAAGTGTCGTGCAATATTTGTCCTCTTATATGGTAATCAATCCTGGAAAACTTCTTCCCATATGAAAAGGAGGCTTGAGGCAACGTAGAAGAAAGCTAGGAATACCCTAGACGGAACATATGCTCAACGAGGAACTTTTAAAGAGAATGGGAACGAAAAGGACGGTTTTGCTTAGGATAAAAGACACTTCAAATTTTTCGTACACATAGTAAAGAAAGGGTGCTTGGAGAATCTGACACTCACAAGGTAGGTATATTGAAGACAAGAGGATCAGAATGAAATAGCGACTAACATAACGCGTTTGTGTAAATGGATGGCAGAACATGGACAGTAAAGGGATAGACATTGCTTAGAGGAACAAAGGATAAAGTAGTTGTGGAGAGCCATTATCATGAACTACGGTTCGAACGCGGATTATAGTAAAAAAAACAAACATCAGAGAATGCTATTAAAATAGTTACATATTATATAGATGTCGCTCCTTAAAATGCACGCTTCAGTCTGACATTCTAAAATAGGTGCAGTTTCTGAAATTGCTCCTTTCTTTTACTCTGAAACCATTTAGGTCAATGTCCTGTTTTATCTAATTTCTCCTTTTATCAACATCTGGACCTCAGCTAATGGTACCTTCCTTGACATCTGATAGCATTATATCAAATGATAAATTGGCATCACGTTGCTGTCAGCTTGGGATTTTGACGCGAAGAGACAACAGATGTCTTGAAGGTCTTCATTTAAGATAAGCAATTTTGTATCAAGCCATTATCTGCAAAATAATATTATTTAGAACTCTATTTTATAGGGAGATGAATCAGTATTTGGTAAGTGTCGATTTAGGCATATATATATATATGTGTGTGTGTGTGTGTAATGTACTTTTTGTGACGCGTTTCGTCCTTCCGTACTTCATCGGACTAAATTTGTTATGTTCCCACGACTACACATGTGCACGAACGGGGGATGCTTCTTTTTTTTTAATCTAGCTGATTTCATTTAGATTATTTTATTTCTATCACTTTTGTTCGTAGATATCCCACACTGTCATCTGCCAAAAATGCTGAAATGTTGTAAAAGTCAAGGCGCAAATTTACTGTGGATGACCCTGCGACGAAGGCACTCTCTAGGTATTTACATCGTAGTGAATTTTTTTCTCCTTTGACCAGAGTAGCATTTTTATGTCAAAATTATGGCCAGTCTCATTACGGCGGGCATCTAATGCATTTGATATACTGTTTTGGAAAATGTCCATTCTGTGTTGATATAATCTTTTATTGAGATCCCTTGAGATTTCCCCTACGTATTTTTCGTGTCACTTATTACAGGCTAAAATGTGTAAAAACTATTCGAATGTTCTTTATATCCGAACGCTTTCGGCTATTCTATATATATGAATATAAGAAATAAACGTGTAAACACTAAACAGTAATAATGCATCGAAAATGACATCAGTAGATGTTACTGCCCTGAAAACGGTTGCAGCAACAAAAAAGTGTTCAATGTAGAACAAGGAAATATAAAATCTGATTTAAGATGTAAACTTGGTCCTTATTCACTACTATAGTTTCATTGATCATCAATGTCATCGTCCTTCGACCTCCCTATGGTTGATTGGAATTCTACTGACAATGCCTTTTCACACTGTTCGGTCCTCTATTGCTGTCCCCAGATCCCCAATGTACAATTCTGAGTCTCGAGCTATGGGGTCTGAGAAAGACAGTTTTCGTGAAAAGACACTTCAAGAAGGATGCCATAGGAGTAAGGATGAGACGATTTTCCTGCCCGCTCGGTGGCAATGACCGGCAAACTGCAATCGCTTTTGTTTGAGCTTAAGACAGATTGGTCTCAGTTTTCCGTAAATTGTGTTAAGCATTGCATGGAATCTCCAACTGATGTTCTGGATTTTTCTAAGTAGATTTGTATATGTTCCATCCAGTCGTCTTTCAAGACGAACAGATAATGTCCAAGTTTCTAATCTATACAGTAGGACTGGCTTATAGTTTAATTACTTAGATGTATTAGGCAGTCAGCGCTGGTGGACAATTTTTCTTAATCGGTCTTAAGCACTGAGTGCGTATTGAACCAAAAGCATCTATATTTACGTCTTAAATCGAATTTATATATATATATATATGAAAGAGAATACATATAAATATATAATATATATATATATAATAGGGAATACATATAAATATATAATAGGGAATATATATATATATATATATATATATATATATTCCCTATTGCAGACGCCTGCTCAGGCACATTTGTGTTTGTTCAACACCCACAGTGCTTGCCTATGTACCGAGCGGATTTTAATTACAGTTTCTGAGAGAGAGCTCATAATCTAGCTGGATTAACAGTCTGAACTTCGTCACGATGAGTTGCTAGCTCGAACATCGACGGCTGCCAAAATAGTTCCGTCTACCCTATTTCGCTCACAAGGCTTGTATCGACCCGTGGCACGGTTTTCAGGCACTTTCCAAAGATGCCGCTGGGATGACCTCTACAGGCTGATATCATCGAAAAATCGCCTCCACTGGTCTCATCGTCGGAAAGCAAACATTCCAACCACCCGTCCACGTGGCAGGCACGAAACGCGCTGTTATAGTTAATATTTTTTTTTTATTATTATTATGTTACATGCATACGTTGTAGTTATGGAATTTTTTGCAAAACAAGCGTTTCAATATAAGGGGGCTGACCGGAAATTGTTAGAAAGATAAAAATTGCATTAAATGTTATGTGCATTTTAATATGTTGTTACTATATTCGTAATACATTTTGTTAAGTTTTAGTTGGTTGATTTTGATATTAAGGACCTCGTGAATTTGAATTTTTTGTTTATTATATTCATGGTGTAGTATATTGGTGTTGTCAACAAGTATTTTCCTGTATTGTGAAGGTGGACAGAAATGTTGGAAATACAGAGAGAATATGGGTGGTTTGCTACAAATTGGCATGGCCGGTCCTAGCCGTGAACGTCACACCTGGTTGAACCAAGAGATGCAGTTCATTCGAGCATTTTCCATGGTATTAGCGAGAGAACAACGAGAATCTCGCCACATCCCGCCTGTGAGAGAGAAGAGGTTGGTGAGTGGAAAATAGTTCTTCTCACACAAGGACTCGGAGACGCTTTTGGACTCTATCAAGACTGGAATGTGAGGTCTGGGCAGCTCCGCCCCAAATGTGGCAACTGTATTCCATTTTCAGTTTGATCTGGTTCTTATAAAGGTAGAGGATACCATCTGGAGTCAGGTACTTACTAGGGCGATACAGGGAGTCAGTCATTTAACCTGCATCTTTGGCGATTGATTGTATATAGGAATTCCACTTGAGGTCAGGTGTAAGTTTGAGGCCTAATATCCTCTCGAGTCACGTGGTCTCCTCGAGGGGACAATCCCTTTGGTTCTCACCTTCAATGTTAAGTTCTTCATAATACATTCTTAGTTCATGAGCACCAAGCCAATTAGTGGCATATTTCATATCTTCATTGTCGAATCCATTCAATTAGCACACAGTCAATATTTTCATTTTTTGCTGTATGCAGTGTTTTCCTATTGTTCATGAGTTTATGGTCATCACTTTCCCATAAAATTTAAGTAACTTGTCTTTTTGTTTCTTTAAATCATACGCAGTGGTTGTTCCAGCACCATAATCCTCAGACGTTGCACAGGAACACCGTGATCAAGCTTCTGAAAAAGCTCTACTTTCTGCGTTATTGATAACGAAAAACGTTTCTTTTTTTTGTTTTCCTTACTGTTACCCAAAAGAGTATCTGCAGTCATTTTTGACATTTTCACTGCATAAAGTCACAAAAATGACGAAAAGAAAAAAATCAGCAAAGAGCCTACTCACATTTACCCAATACGTGCGCTTGACAACAATTGACGTTTGGCGGACTGAAGTCGCTCAGCCAGGCTGGGGGGGGGGGTCATGACACCCATTGCCACATACCTAAGTGAGTGGGTCAAGTAGGTAAGCTTTTTACGCGCCAAATTTCATACTAAAAATATTCGGTTTTTAGAAGTTTCCGGTTTTCAGATGTTCGGATATGGAATTGTCAATCTCACTCCACAAAAATTGTCATCGAATTGTCAAGCTCAATCCACAAAAAGCTTACAAGTGTAGTGAGTTCGATCCTCACTGAATTCAGCTATAAGTTTATGTAATTTATGGGGAAGGAGAGTTCCCAGCTAGACCCACTTCCCAAAATCAAACCAAATATCATACATGTTTGATTTTGTTTATTTTTTTTATTTTTTTTTTTTGTTCGGTGTATTGTTTTCTTGGTCGTGCCGAGAACTTTATATCATCCTCTCGTATATATATGAAACCCCCCCCCCAAAAAAAAAACTTATCTTAGGTGACGCGTTTCGTCCTCTGAGTAACTTTGTCAAGGCAAATATAAAGATTTTGTAATACGTATTTATATACAAGAGCAAAAATATTATTGATTTTTCAAAATTTGAACTGTATCACCACACTACCATGAACTTGCCTGACTTTTACACTAACCAGAGGAATATTCACGAGCGCTTCTATGTCAAACATTTTGAAATACCAAAAACATTTTTGGTCTTGTATATAAGTAATTGTCACAAAATAAAATCCCCACATTTACCTTGATGAAACGTTTTCGGCTAAGATAAGTTTTTCTTTTATTTATTTTTTTTATATTGTCCTTTTACAAATATACTCTATTTCAACACACACACACACACATATATATATATATATATATATATATATATATATATATACAGTTGCGGCCAAAATGTTCAGAACGGCATTGTTTTCGTCAGAAAAGTAGGTATAAGTTTTTATCAAAGTTGTTTTATATTCTATAATTTTCACAGACAATAAATACGATATTATCTGTTATTGTCTGAGATTTTGGTGTAATTTGAGAGGATAATACAAAAGTTATGGATGATTTAGTGATTTACTGCAAAACTCATGGCGGGCAAAATGATCAGAACGGTTGAAAAAATAACAAAATAATAAAAAATGACAGAGAATACTGGAATTATTTAATATTTAGTATGAAGCCCTTTAGCTTCAATCACACTTTGACATCTTCGACTGCATGAGGAAACTAAATTTTCAATTTCTTGCTGGGTGATTTTATTCCATTCTTCCTGAAGGGCATTCCATAATTGCTCGATTGTTTTAGGATTTCTGGCTTTCGAACATTCTCCTAGAATATTCCACAGGCCAATTCATAACAATAACCTTTTCAGCCTTGAGGAAGTTCATGACCACCTTTAGCTTTGTGACATGGGGCATTGTCCTGCATGAATATGGGCGGTCGCTTAGTTGAATTTCTCAACACAGGCAAGACATGATATTTTACAAGTTGTTTATAAACTGCTGCATTTACCTTTCCATGTAATCGCACCAAATGGGTTACACCATCTCCAGATATCATCCCCCAAACCACGAAACTTCCTCCACCGAATTTAACACTACTCTTAAGGCATTCAGGCGACAATTTTTCACCTACTTTTCGACGAACGTACCTTTTCCCATCTGAGCCAAATGACATAAACTTAGATTCATCACTGAAATGCACCGTTTGCCATTTTTCTTGAGACCACAACACATGTTCGGTTGCAAAGGTAAGACATTTTTATTCTTGGAGCTGATGAGTGGCTTCACTGCATGTGCTCTTGCTTGTAGGCCATGTTCAACTAAACGACGAGACACAGTTTTTCGAGATAAAGTTTTCTTCAGTTCAATGCTCATTTCTTGAGAAACAGCAGCAGCAGTTTTAAATCTGTCCTTTTTAACCAACTTTACCATAGCACGATCTTCTCTCTTGGTCGTTTTTCTTGGCCTACCTTTAGACTTTCTTGCTTCATACGAACCACAATCATTGTAGACCTTAAGAATACCGTGAACAACACTTTTTGACTTGTTAACAATCTTTGCAATAGACCCAATACTTAAATTATCCTTCTTTCGAAGCTTAATAATCTGCTGACGAATTAGTAACGGAGTAAGTGGCATTATATTAACAAAGTACACTGCAGATATTCTTACTAATGTTTAGTAAACGAACCGTCACGTAAACAAATTAAAAAATTAGAGTTCGCCGGTTAAATATACTAAAACACGGAGTAAAAGCAACCGTTCTGATCATTTTGGCCGCCATGAGTTTTGCAGTAAATCACTAAATCATCCATAACTTTTGTATTATCCTCTCAAATTACACCAAAATCTCTTTGGTAAAAACTTATACCTACTTTTCTGACGAAAACAATGCCGTTCTGAACATCTTGGCCGCAACTATATATATATATATATATATATATAATGGATAGCGGCTCGGATTGAGGAATCGGAGAGCAGAGTTCGAATTCCAGTTGAATTCATTACATTCACTGCTATGGATAAATAGCAGGAGGGAAAAGAGGAGAAGAACTGGGTTCTATAGCCTTGGATGGCAACTGATCTAAAAGGAGGACAACACTGAACTCAAAACCTGCAGAGAGTTTGGGGACCTTGCGGCACGTAGTTCACCAGGTCTCTGTATTCTGCCCTTCAAAAAGCGTGGTTGGTTCTGCACAAAGCCTTCGCCACTATAATCAAATCATATGAGCTGGTGTCTAGCTGTCGATTCCTAGGAACTGAGCTGCTTGACCCTCATACGTCGAATACGACGGGACAGTCCACCATATATATATATATATATATATATATATATATATATATATGTGTGTGTGTGTGTGTGTGAGCGTGAATAGACGTATATTAGTGCTTGCAGGAATTTATATTAACATGTCAGAAAATTCCATTCTTTTAATGAATATTTATGAATATGCAAACATGCAGATCTTAGATGAAAGCTACGCCCACACAAATAAACATTATTTAATACACGTCTCTTCTCACGTACGGGTACTCTTTTCGTGCGCATATATAAGTAACAAATTATCTATGCCTGAATACCTATCCAAGTAGCGATTCGAGCGTGCTTAATATTCTTTTAGGTATCAGACTTTTCATACCATGTTTCGTTCTTTGGGGTGTGAAAATTGAAAACTTAAAAAAAAAGTTGGAATTTCCTCCCACCACCCCTCTTGTTTGTCTGAGATTGTGCATTTCATTATGCAGTTTTTCGAAATTTCTTGTCAAAGATTTTGATTTTCACACATACCACGCACTATTACATAGATAAGCGTACACTCACACTCGCTTAGATATACAATCTGACATGTCACTAACCCACATAGACGTAAACGTACAGTTGCACACACAGTGGCGTGCAGAGGTTTAATGTTGCCCGGGGCCAACTCATTGATTGTATGACCCTAAGACTCAAGTAAGTTGTGGCCTATAGGACATAGTACTGACGAATGTAAGAAAGGACGACATTTTCAATAACAACAGATGAAGTATGAAATAAACACTTTATTTAAAATTTCATAAACTAAATTTTTATTTCCCTCTTTAATTAGATGCTCCCCCCTATATATATGTCCGGGACCGACGCACCCTCTGTCCTCCTCCTGCACGCTACTGCGCACATACCATTAACGCAGATATAGTTACGCAGACAGTCGCCCGTTCTACATCCGACAGCAAGGCCTCTGATCAGGAAGTTTTGAGGAGCATGGAACTACCTCTTAATTGCTGGTGTTCCCAGGTCCACCCTGACCCGGGGTGGTAGCACCTGTTAGCGTCCCAGATAAGGTCAAATAGTCATTGCCCAAATTGGGGTCAAAACGTGTAAAAATAGGTATTACTACCAGCAAACATTTTTGAAAAAATTATTTCCAGCAATATACTTTTGAAGAAAATATTATTACCAGCAATACTATTTTGAAAAAATATTACTAGCAATACATTTTTGGAAAAAAATATTACCAAAAAATACTTTAAAAAAAAAAATATTAGTAGCAATAAAAATCTTGTCGGCATTAAATAACCCATAAAGGTTGATATACCGTAAAACAAAACAAAACAAACCAAGCAGATAGTCGTACGTAAAAATAATTCACTTTTTAAAAAAATGTATACATACAAAATAATAATGCTTATAAATATTTGATACATGACTTTCTGGTGAGGTCTAGTTTCGTGTAACCGTAACACATGACAATATTTTAGTCCAATTCGAATTGGTCAACAATTAAAAGTACGGTTAATTCTTGTGCTATTTTGGGATCACCTCTCCCCAACACACTTGGGAAAGGCGTGTTCTATCTCATTCCGGATAAATGAAACCCTCTCTCTAGTAAAATATTGCCCAGAACACGCTACTCATAGCATTGCACTTGTTACAAAAAACTAAAAAAAAAAGATCTACCGTGGTACAAAACTGATCGTATCTACAATGTCATGTGTTAATTCGATATTGATTTCAAATCCGAAGCCCACTAAGAAACATATAATATACCCAATGTATTGTACAGTGATGCTTTTTAAAAGTGGGTCCTTATATATTTGAATTATTTCAAAACTATTGTTCTCATTTTGGATATTATAGTTATTATTACAGACACAGCGTTTCGATCAAATACATTTTGGCCATCGGCTGGTATTGTATATCTATTGATTATAATCAACAGTAAATGAGATATCCCATATCAGCCAAAAAAAAAAAATGAACACCTAATGATGGCCAGTGTGTATGGCCGAAACATTATATCTATAATAATATATATAATAACCAATATAAGAATAGTTTGAAATAATTAACTCATATTGACAATTAATCATCTAAAAAAATGAGATACAAAATTGAGTCCTTAGTTTTAGCAAGAAGTTCGTAACGCAGCCATAAGCAGTAGACAGGAAAGCATTTGACTTTTGAAATCCAAATAAACAGGCCGGTATTAGCGTACTATTTTGGGGATAAATCCACTTTGAATTTTTTTCATTCCGAACGAATGATTGGAAAGATGAGAGTCCCCAGATATCGTACATAAAGCAACAATGCCGAGCGGACCGTAGTTACAGTTTCTGGGAAGAGCGCATAATCTGAAGTGATCAAGAGTTGACTAAGAACCGTTCGTTCAAACTCTCTGTCACGCAGACTGTCGCCGCTTGGTGTTGACCTCAATGTCCACTCTTATATTTACATGCGCTCTATCTCTGATATTAAGCACTTTAACACATAAATATGGCATACCTTGAAACTATATTATATATATATATATATATATATATATATAGAGAGAGAGAGAGAGAGATAGATAAGGGGAAAACAGATATTCGTACAGATACAAATTTTGAATCTATTGTATTTCCAACTAATGAATAAACATACTTTTCATGTAATTAACTGTACAGATGCATAATAACTAAACATGCATAGAAAATAGAAAACAATTTGATTTAATAGAAATCCCATTTATCCATTTTAATGGGTGAAAAAAGTATTCGTACAATAAAATTTGTAGAGAAAAATGGTGCATTTCAGTGTTACTCAATATTCTTGCTGATGTGACCTCCATCTTCTGGCTTTCTCCTTCTATATTTTAGAAAGAAATCATTCCCTTGTTCCAATTTAAATTTAATTTAAATCAAAGGGAAAATATTGCGATGTGGAGTTTGTGCAAAGACAGCTTGATCTGATCCCTTTCATATGTATTTGATGCAATATTTGATTGAATGACTTGATGAGCAAATTTCAACATTGATATGGCAGTTGAACTGTCGCAAGAAATATGTATTGTAAGTCTGGAGTTTCACCCGGGTTCTCTACCATTTATTAAATGCTTCTTTTTGCATGTATACATTCTGTCATTATTTCAACTCTCTTATTCAATAGCGAGGCTGGATTCGGAAACAATTAAGATCGCTAATTTTTTCACCTGGCACAATTTGCAAAACTCATAAAATACGATATTAAGCACTTCTACCCTTCTATATCGTGTGAAACGTTAGATAAAACCATAAACTTATCCAAGGAAATATATGAAGATCTCAGATCAGCAGGTGCAGATCGTTAAACACTGCCGCAAGCCCATATTATATTATAACAACAGTGTGTTGGTGAAAAAAAGATCTGAAAAAAAGATGTGAACTTTGACATTCCGATGGGGTTCATTTGATGGGGCTGAGGCTTGCGAGCTAGTAGAATTGTTCATATTGCATAAACTGGGCAAAACAATGCATAAATAATATAACAGAGTACAAACAGCCGACGGTCTCTCATATTCACTGAAAACAGCACAAGAAAAAATGTTTCAATTATTTAAAGATTTGGGATTTAACATCACTGTCGGTACAGGTTTAAAATTATTTGAATTTCCTGATGTAACATTAAACCTTAATGAGGGTATAGTGGAACCATATAGGTAAAGAAATTACGAATTAAGATATATTAACTTTAAATCAAACCATTCCATTGAGAAGATACTGGAAGACATTGACCATAAGTTTATCACGCAACTCATATTCTGAACGTATTTTCGAAGATATAAAACAGGATTAGCAGTCAGTATTGTAAGTAGGGGGTGCTATAAAAATATTAAAATATTGAACTGCCAAGCCAATTTCGACAAATACAGAAGCAAAAAACGGTTGCTTTAATCACCATTTTATTTGCAAGTAAAAACCAAAATTAGCCCGAAATTCTTTTCTATACTGAACAGTTTCCGGCGAATAGTGTATTGTATAAGATTTTAAATAAGAATACAATTAAAAAAAAAGCTACAGTGTAATGACTAACACAAAGAGAATTATTAAGAGCATAACCAAAATGTGATGAAGGGTAAATCTACAAGTAAAATACAAACCTGTAGTGGTAGAAAAACTGAAAATTGCCCCTTAAATGGACAATGTCTGACTAATAACGCCGTATACAGAACCGAAATTGAGGTTGAAAGCTTCTCAACGATGAATTATATTGGTTCGACCGAGGACACGTTTGCGAAAATATACAGCAACTATTCAACAGCGTTTGGATTGATTAGGTATTGAAATATCTGGAAAAATAAAAGATGAATAGAACACCCAACAAAATATTTCTCAATATTTAAAGTGAAAACCGCGAGCGCTACAGGATAAAGAAGACCGGTGAGGAGGAGAAGAAGGTAAATACTGTGCGACTTGGGCAGACGAGAACGCTCTACTTCGGCTGAACACTACGTTACAGACTTGGTTTCGTTCTCCCTTTTATTTATCTCACGTTTTATGAATTCTGCCTTGTACTGAGCAATTTTAATTGCCAACATTAACATAGTTTGAGTTTACCTACTACTTCTCTTTCGTTATACAGGGTGTTCCAAAAAATGACATAATTTAAAATATGAATACCTGAGTAACTATATGTCTCAGGCAAATGAAATTAAATAGGTTTCATGTTCAACAATAAAAGAATTATTTATGAAAATTTGAACAACATATTCAAAGAAATACAGATTTTATAGCTGATTCCATAAAGCTTCACAAATGTTCAATATGCACACCGCCTATGACATCACACACGTCAAGTCAGTAGTCCAGCTCCTGCCAAACAAGCCGTAGCATGTCTTGCGAAACATTTTCCAGCACCTCAGTGATTCTCTGCTTGTTCTTCTAGGCTTGTAAGGAGAAGGTATATAGACCTGTCTTTGCACAAAACCCAATAGAAAAAAATTACAAGGTGTCAAGTGAGGTGAATATGATAGATACTCAACAGCACATTCTTATTGTTACTGGTACGACCGATCCATCTTCTTGGTACATTCCCATTGAGATATGTCCGCACAGGCAACTTAGTTTTTACACATTTTGTTAAAATTTGAATTCATTTGCGCGAAAATTGGGTATGTTATTAGACTACAAAATTATGTCAGTTTTTTTTTTGGTGGGGGGGGGGTGGCACCATATATATATATATATATATGAAAAAATATAGTCTTAAGTTGTGCTATATTTATGGGATACAGTGCTCAATATCAGAAATAGAGCGTGTGTAAATATAAAAGTGAACATAGAAGTCAACGCTCAGAGGCGACAGTATGTTTCATGCTAGATGCAATCGTCAGGCCTGACGATTGTATCTAGCATATTTAAAAATGTTTAAAAGAAAGTTTGCTGCCCAAATATATATATATATATGTGTGTGTGTGTGAGAGAGCGCGCGGGCGCGTGTATGTGCGTGCGTGTGTGTGTGTGTGTGTGTGTAAAAGGACTATATACATACATATATATATATATGTGTGTGTGTGCAAATATGTCGAAAGATATGTTTGCCCTTTATTCCTACATGAAAAACTACACATTATTAAGTTTCTAAATAATAAAAATTTATTAAACCATAGACATGTGTTAACGGTTTTCTGCCAACGTCAACAAACAGGCCTGATGATTGCATCTAGCATGAAACAGACTGTCGCCTCTAAGTGTTGACTTCTATGTTCACTTTCATATATATATATATATATATATATATATATATATGATGGAGTCTATATATGACGACAACGAACTACTTATATGCATGCCTTTTGAGACCGGCTCGAGAATTGCACAAAAGACCACAAACAATACAGGAGAATGTATTTTATCCAAGTGCAGCAGGAACACTGTAAGATGTCTTATTTTGCTTTCGTGTTTCATGTAGTCGACTGATGCTTACTTCTTGATGGTACATTATTCCTGAATGGCAGCTAGAACGATACTCTGATCTCTTCATAGCTACCTCTTCAAAGTTCTTGAATCGAATGAATATATCCCGTCTATTTTAACTAAAATAAAATTAAATAAAAACAGAAATCCCCGTATGATATATGGATTGCGTCATCATTGCGTTAACCAGATATTTTTATGAAAATTTAAATTATATAACGTTCAGTCTCTACTAAACACCTGAAGATTGCGTTGTGCATGAAACTCCGAGTCGCGCTACCAGTGAGAAAAATGTATATTTATTAATATATACTTAATAGCTCTGTTATAGTACATCGAACATTTGATTAAAACCAGCACTCTATATGCGAAAAATTATATATATATATATATATATATATATATATATATATATATACAGTACGTATATGATTAATAGAAATAAAAAATGTTGCTTAGCAGATTCATATTATATTTAACACTTTGGCCCAAGAGTTTCGTAGACAGACATATTTGTAATCGTTCGGTCCACTCGTCAGGAGGTTTGAGATATAAGGTTACATTAAAAAGTTCGTAATGAGATACGTAGTTATCAACGAAATTCTGATCTGAACTTTTCATTGTATAATATCAACTTATATGACTGATATTCACTACTGAATTAAGAGCATTGACAAAGAAGGAGATTATGCTGAAAAAATAATTGTTATATGAAATAAGTACTTTTTTCATCACTCCGTTAAAGACTTATTGATGTTGTTTGTAGGAAGAGACTCCGGTTTTAAGCCGATTACCAAAACTATTGTTCATGATTTTGATATTTACGCTATCATCTACATATATTGCTTTGGGCTACTCTGTATTTACGTTGGAATCTATCTATCTATCTATGTGTTTACGCCCCTGTGTGTTTGAGTGCGTAACATCACGTTCCAAGATAAATACACGGCTAAATTATCGAGACAGACCACCTGACCTTCCCAGTTGTCGCCTTTTACGCCTTTCCTAGAACAAGAAACGATCGGTCTATTCAAAAGCACTCTGAAAATTGTCAATAAAAACGGGCCGCCAACGACTCCCTTCTCTTTTCCCTTTTATAAGGTTCGTCAGCACCGATTCATAATTGCCCCAAAACTGGTATTTACCACCCACATTATATATATATATAAGTTTATCTTTCGATGAGGTCCATTTACTTTTATAAGCCTTTTTATTATTTCTTTAATGAGGTCTGCATCTCCCTCAAGTTATAAGTTTACCTTTTTGCTTTATCGTATTCTCTCTCGCATTTTGTGCTTCTCCTTATACCTATACGTTTAGATCCAACATAGTAAGATGCTACAAAGCCATACTATTGACTTGAAAACTGGAATCATATTCTTAAATAACCATACAAAAACCTCGTCTTGATGAGCTGTCATGCATAATATTCAACTCGTTCAGAATTGTCTCAACAGTCAGGGATATACAACTGTTTTCTTAGTTCAATGATTGAAAATGACTTCGAACGAATAAACTCTGTAGATCTTAAAGAAGACTCTTTCATCAGAATCAGACCTCATAGACTGGCGCTACAGAATCAGAAACAAAGAACTTTACCAAATAACAGGAACCAAATCATTTTCAGACATCCAACGGCGGCGACACTTAAAATGGATAGCACATGTAACTAGAAGCGAAAATGATGATGTAATAAAAATGTCGACGTGCCATGTTACTTCGAACAAAGTTGAAAGAGCGATAAGAGAGGATTTGAGAAACTTATTTTCCTGAAAATCTGTTTTAAATGAAAGATTTTAGTATTTGCGTGTTATCTGTCACCACTTTTTAAATTAATTTTCCAACTTTTTCACAAAAACATATGTAAAAATATAGTGTCCCAAAGATTCATTTAAAAGTCTGGAAAAGAACAACCAATTAATTCAAAAACATTTAAAATATCACATCACCAAAACGTAAATTAAAAAGTGACAACAGATAAGTCACAAGTACTGAGTTTTGATCTTATAAATTTCAACCGTGAGTAACGAAGTTTGATCAGTGGATGCCGGATGTATTCTTATAAACAAACGGCTAATCTCACTATATATATATATATATATATATATATATATATATATATATATTGTCATCCACAGACTGTTTCGCTGTTTCACAGTTCATCAGTGTGGTTAGACATCCTCAAGCCGGGATTTGGTATCAGTCGAAGACTCTACCCCTAAGCCATTGGCGCACAGCAGGGATGAGGATGAATTTAGACGTATTTATTTTTAGATAAACACGCCAGTTACCGGAGAACTCGATTCGTCTTAATGAAGAGTCTTGCATCAGCAACAGTAATAGTCACTGTTTACAAATTCACTTTTCTCCCCGAGAGCTCAACCGAAATAAAAACATTTTCGGAGACATATAGTGAAAATGTATGACAAAGCAGAAAAAGTTTTCTTGTGCCGCGTTTCGTTTTCAGGACTTCATCGGATTAAATTTGTTATTTTGGTGCGACTACACATGCGCACGAGCGAGAGATACTGAGAATTTTTTTTTTTTCTTTTTAATCTAGCCGATTTCATTTAGATTTTTTTCCATCCTTTTGGTTAGTATGTCCCCCACTGTCATAATAGAAGTTCTGCCAGGAGTGGTGAAATGTTGCAAGAACAAGGACACTGATTTACTGTGGATGACCTTGCGATCAAGGCACTCTCTAGACATTTTAGTCGTTGTGAATTATTTTCTCGTTTGACTAGAGCAGCATTTTTATGTAAAATTTGTGGCCAGTCTCGTTACGGTGAGTAACCAACGCATTTGATGTATTGTTTTGTAAAATGTCCCTTTTCTGTTCATATAATCTTTTATTGAGATTCCTTGAGATTTCTCCTAATTATTTTTGTGACATTTATTACAAACGTAAAAAGTAAATTCCTCCTTTAACTTTTAACCTATTGTCATATATTTTCCCCAATACTGTTCTTGATATATATAAAATATATATCGTTATCTCATATATATATATATATATATATATATATATATATAAGAGATTTGTATCCACAGATATGCACACACACACCAGGCTAGCCTCAAATGTAATGCCTGCTATTTTATTATACTATCGAAGCAGATGTTGGTTAGATGACGACAGAGTTTTGAGTTTTCTAAACAAGTAACCCATATTATCTCAGGTTACAGATATCTGAGCGGCAGATCTTTGATATAAATGTATGTACGAAGCAGAAATATGTCACATAATTCTGTCACGCGGAAAAAAGAGACCTAGTAACATTCATTGACTATTGTCGAACGTTTGTGGAGATCGAACAATGGATTTGAGTACAGTTCAGTTGTGCTTAAGGCGTTTCATCCCTGGCGACACCTTTAAGTTTTCTTTAATTACGATCAAAGTGTAGCATGTGCACTCCACTTAAAAAGATACGCCCTTTGCCTCGTTTCGACTTAGCAAAAGTGTTATAAAAATCCACCCGAAGATATGCATACAATGTTCGGGATATCTGACCAATGCGCGCGCAAACAGAAGGTAGTACGGACTTTTACCGCTACTCTTTGTGAGTAGTATGCTTTGTTACTCAGCATGCAAACATCTGGCAAGTGGAATACTTCAAAGTAAACAGAGAAAATTATTTATTAAGATAAGTAATCTGTTATGGTCAATTTGCCTAATTTCTTCTCAGCATCTCGTTCACGCTGTCTTTTATGAACTCCCTAGAGATAAACTCATTCACTGTGAATGGCTTTCGAGTTTTGCCTACTAAATAATTTTGGACAGCTGGGGTGTTCTAAAAAATGGAATAAAATCAAGACAGTGGGCCTGCGTTGTGGCTGGGATTGTTGCCTACTATCTGCCACACCTCAACAAGCACGCGTGAGCGGGGTTAATGGTTCATATTCAAGCGGAGATAAAAGCCAGGATTAAAAATGCCACTTTTAGGCTCTGTTAGCCCGGCCCTCCTTATTTTGCAGATTTGTGTAGTTCAATCATCCAAACTCCATTTTCTAAAATTTGGCTATGAGTGCGTTGTGGTGTAATGGATATATTAGGGTGGTGCAAAAATAATGACGTAATAATGTCGTTTTTGACGTATTTTTTAACGTCAAAAAACGACATTATTACGTCATTATTTTTGCACCAACCTAATAGTTGAGCCAGGTTCGTTACCTTCACTTACATGCAAATACCCTTGAATCACTCTCTTCTCTCAGGTATGGGTTGAATAGCAGGACAGACTGGGTCCTAGTGTCTTGGTTGGTAACCAGTCTACCGCAGAAAGAAATGGCAACCTACCGCGGGAAAATCTTCTGCTTAGTCAGTCATGACACGGAAGAGACATGATCACCCAAGTGTGTATCACGTAAGGCATTTAACTGACAGAAATCTAATTAATTACATCAGTCAACAAAAGATTTTGATACAGAGGTAAAAGAGTATAGGGATAAAAGTGTATGTTTCTGACTAAATCGAGTACGCTGATTCCGAATCAGTATTCGGAATGGAGGAGACACGGTCGAATAATGGATAGTGGCTCAGATTGAGGAATCGGAGAGCAGAGTTCGAATTCCACTCGAATCCATTACATTCACTTACGTGCTAATACCCTTGAGAAAGGTATGAATCCTCTTCTTCTCCTCTCAGCTATGGGTAAATAGCAGGGCAGACTGGGTTATATAGCAACTGGTCTACCGCAGAAAGAAATGTCAACCTACTGCAGCAAATAAATCTGTCTCGTCAGTAATGTATCAAAATATATATGGCCGCCTAAGCGTGTATCACGCATGGCACATAACTGACTGATTCAGAATTGCGTTAGTATGTCAAAATTTTGTATTATGTGCATGCACATGATTCGGGTGTCTATGTCTTATGTTAGTTACAATGGGCAGCAACAACAAAAATAATTTTTGCCTACTACCCAAGTAAATGATTCTGTACTAGAACAAATAAAGTACATTGATATCGAATCTGTTTTCAGAATTATTCCAAGACGTTTTGCGATATCAATATTAATAGCAATAGATGGAGTTTTTTTTTTTATTTTTAAACTCTCGATAAAATTGTTCTATATTGATCTGAGTAATCGACTATGTTCTATACTTAAAAAATGTACAAAAATAACTCAGTTTTATTTTACTGAATATTTTTATATATTATTGCCCCTTAATGCATGCAATTTTGTCTATGTCTCTGAATGATGACGGTCATTCTAAAACTATTAGTTACGCACCTAAAGAAAACAAAAACTAGATATATTCCTTAGTCATTGTCTGAAAAACTAACTCCTGGCGAGTAATTTTTTAATCTTAAGTAAGTAAGAATTATTTTTTTACTAAATGTTCACTCTATAAAAGACCCAAGAGCCACTCGAGGTAGAGGGTTACTGGAAGGAGTTATTGTGTGTGCAGAAAGAGTAAGAGGTAAGAGTCGCTGTTTATAAGGATAGATATTAGGTTGGGGCAAAAATAATGACGTAATAATGTCGTTTTTTGACGTCAAAAAATGACATTATTACGTCATTATTTTTGCACCAACCTGATAGATAAAAAGAAGAAAATTGGAAAATATATTTGTTTGTCATTGCCGACGCGTTTCGTCAATCCGACTTTATCAAGGCAAGTTTAAAAACGAAATATTTTTTAGTTACATTAAATTCAAAATATAAGGGTTAACTTTCTTGTGTAAGCTTCCTTCTTGATGTTTGTAACTTTTCTTTTTTTATTAAGAATTTTTTTTATTTTTCCATGTCGTCATATTGCTAAAATTCTCAGAAAAATTCTGATGATTAGATAATTTGGATAAAAAGAAAACAATTGGAAAATATAAGAAATATATTTTCCAATTGTCTTCTTTTTATTCAAATTGTTATTATTCTGAGAAATTTAACGATAGATAGATAGATAGATAGATAGATAGATAGATAGATAGATAGGGGTAGGTATATATATATATATATATATATATATATAGAGAGAGAGAGAGAGAGAGAGACAGATAGATACACAGACACACACACACACACACATATATATATATATATATATATATATATATGAATAGAGATAGATAGATACACACACACACACATATATATATATATATATATGAATAGAGATAGATAGATACACACACACATATATATATATATATATATATATATATATATATATATATATATGAGAATAGAGATAGACAGATATGGATAGAGATAGATACCAGAAGTATTGAAACAAAATGGCTATTTTTGTAGTGATTTTATAACATATTTATGCTATAATTTTCGAATAAATAAATATATTTGCTCTATTCTGTATTGAGCACTCTTTTAAGAGTAGTATTTTTGGGTGATTGGAATTTATTCCGTATACACCAATCCAAGACATATATATATATATATATATATATATATATATATATATATATATATATATATATATATATATATACACACACACACACACAGATAGATAGATAGATAGATATGAATAAAGCGAAAAGAGTGGAAGCGAAAATATTAAGACGTAAGAGTTTATGAGGATATGTGCAAAAGATAACTCTTATAATGGAGACTTGAACAGGTTAAGACTGTGGTGGTCAGGGAACTATCTTATTGGGAGTTGGTTTCAAGGCGTAGCGGTTCGTTGGAAGAAGCTGTTCGAGTGGAGCTTCTCACTAATGGAATACGAATGAAATGAGAAATGATTCGCTAGCATCTATGTGGTTTACAACTGAGCTACGCTCTAAAAACAACTGTACGAATGTGAGTGAGTGAATGTCAGTCAGTTATGTCCCATGCATGATACATGCTTAGGCGATCATGTATTTTCCCGCAGTAAGTTGCCATTTCTTTCTGTGGTAGACCAGTTGCCATCCAAGACTATAGAACTCCGTCTGTCCTGCTATTTACCCATAGCTGGGGAGAAGAAGAGGATTCATACCTTTCCCAAGGGTATTTATTAGCACGTAAGTGAATGTAATGGATTCGACTGGAAATCGAACTCGGCTCTCCGATTCCTCAATCGAAGTCGCTATCCATTACTCCACACGTGTATATATGTGAGTATAAGTTCATGGATTCTTAGTCACTTTGATCTTTGAAATTAATTCGAGTAGGTGCCAAAACGAATTTGATCATTTTGTTACCATCAAACCCATTTTCATGAAATTTTCTTCAGTTTTTTTTCTTTTGCATATTGCCCCCCCCTTTCTTCCATTTTGTTTCTTAATTTTTTCTTCTTATTCTTCTTTGCTATGTTTATTCCTTTTTTTTTAAATTTATCCATCTTTCCTTCCCTTTTTCTTTCCTTCTGTTTTCCTTCGTTCATTTTCCCCTGTAATCCTGCGTTCGTCTATTCCTTTTAATTTTCTGTCTATTCTCTCATCTTTGCTTTCTTTTTCGCCGTCTCCAATTTCCTTCCCCTATTCAATTTCTTTCTTTCTACAGCCTTCCAACTCCTTTTCAAGGCATCTGATCTGGGCGAAAACCGACCCTGCCTGCCGGTCGCTGTTGAACTATTATCGTCCAGCAGCCATTTTGATACAAAGATTATATGAAAACAAAGTGGAAAGCTTCTTACCCTGTAAGCAGACGTTAAGCAAATAGTACAGAGGGCAAAACAGGGCAAATAAAACTATCAGTGCTTAGCCGGGTGCGGGAGAGTGCGGATGAGACGAAATGCTAAAAGAAATGAAAGTATTTACAGTGGAAATAAAAGAAGGGTGGAAAGTAACTGGTTATAAAACAAAAAAAAGGGAAAAATGGTAGAAAAAGACAGGAAAGTAAAACAACAGAGAAAAATTACGGAATGGAAACAATAAAGAAGCTACCAAAGAAAGTAGATTTGTCTACGGGAACTAAGAATAATATGGGTAGAACATCTGAGTAACGCGGAAGTCTTGAGGAGAATAGGAACAACTTTCTTAACCTTTATGTGCTGTGCCCTTTCAGGGCGTAGGCGATAATGGCTCTCCACTTCCTCCTATCTCTTTTGGCTCTCAATAAATTTCGTGCCTCTGCCAACTCCCCCAGATCACGTTCTGCTATCCAATTGCTTAAGCCTGCCAGCTATGTCATGCGTTGCTTTCCCTTGTCTTGTTTTCCCTCTATTCGACCTGTGAGTATAAGATTCTCCAGGCCCTCCTTTCTCATTACATCTAGAAATTTCATCTACCTCCTCTTTATATTAAGTACAGTGTAACCCGGATATAAGAGAGTTGTCGGAACCGGATAAGAAGTCTCTTATATTCGGGTTTCTCTTATATCCGAGTTTGGTCTATTTTGTTTAGGTAAGTATGGCTCTAATTTGGGACCAGAGAAAATCTCTTATATCCGGGGTTTCTCTTATATCTGGGTCTCTTATATCCGGGTTACACTGTATAAGCTTCCTTTTTGTTTGCATCCTTTCCATGACCTCATCGCTGCTCACACACTCGTTCCATGATATTCTTAGCATCCTTCTGTAGAACTACATCTCCGTCGCCTCGAGTCTGTTCTTCATCTTTGAGGAGACCGTCCAACATTCGCTGCCGTAAAGGAGGACAAATGTCACGTAACAGCTCAGTACTCGTTTCTTTGTCACCAAAGAAATCCTTCTGTCTCGCAGAATTCTGTCCAACTTTTGGAATGCGTCCTTGGTGATTCCAATCCGTCTTCGCATCTCACCGTCGCACCTACCGTCCTCCTTCAAAACACTTCCCAGATATTTAAACTTCCGCACATGCTTTGATTTTAGTGTCCCCGACCTTCAAATCGCATTTCGGGCTCATCCTTTTACTGGCAACCATACAAACTTATTCTTACACTCAGAAAAAGACAGCTGATTTTTTTATTGATTGACTGATTTGTTTTTTACGGCTTACCAACCTTTTGCAGGTTATTTAAAGCCAGA
>OZ010577.1:27863296-27920796 GCA_963932145.1 Acanthosepion lycidas | reverse complement strand
GCCAATCTAGTAGAACGCTTAAACTTGGCAACCAGGGAAAAAAGCTCGTCAGAGCAGTTGTTATGAAAATATTTGTAGAAAAGTCAGAGAGAAGCCATGTCATTTGACTGAAGTCTAGATGCCAAGTCAGGATCGATTACATTACAGATCCTTCTTTGGATTTTGTTCAGAACATCGAGATGAGCAGCAGGAGGACCATAACAGATATATCAGCAGTATTCAATGCACAGACGAATGGTAGATTTATAAATGTGCAAGATGGACTCTGTCGAGAAAAAAAACTTCTGGCACGACACAGTGACCCAACTGTCCTTGCAGTAGATTCACCTATTAATTCAATGTAGTCGCTACACTTCAAGTCAGATGAAAACGTGATACCAAGAAGGCGCAGTGTTGCTATTCAGGAGTCTAGCATCAGCCATACTGATGGCGGACTGGAAAGTTTCTCTATGGTGGTTAAATCAGAAAAATTTCGTTTTGGAGACATTAAAGTTTACAAGCTATTTCCTGCCCCATTTAACCACGGAATGGAAGTCCTTTTCAAGAGCAGAGGTCAGGTTAACTTTGTCAGCTCTGATGGATTTGCTATTGAGACAGGAGTAAATGGCAGTGTCAACGTATATACTCGTGTAACATGCGATGTTTATTTTAAATACAGCTGTACTTTTTTACTGCAGTAAATGAATATATAGTTTGGTCAGCAGCGCAGCCAGGGCCAGCAATACATTCGCTAATTTTATATCTCGTGTACGATGCGACCCCCTTAAAATTAGTTTCAAAATTAGGTTTTAAAAATTCGTATGATACGCGTGTTAATTAGCTGTTTCCTTATAAGGAAGCATTCGGCATTCATTGACCGAACAGGCAGCACTACTGTCAGCTGAAATTTATAAAATTTTTCACTTCAAACATTTTTTCAGGAAAACAGATTTCTCAAGTCCAGTTATCGCTCTTTCCAGCATATTAAAAAAATGGAGGAAGTGTACATTAGATGTTAAAATTGATGCTGGGGGACTAAATCAGATGTTAGAATGGGGAGGGGGGTAACCAAATGTTAAATGGCGGGGGGATTGTCTAAGCCAGATATAAGGTTTTAAAGATTCATCGTTTCATATCTGATCATCTCACAAAATTAATATTTTATATCTCTGTATTATCCAGGTGTAAACTTTTTTGTCTTGATTATAAATACATTTATTTTTTCACATGTACTTATTATTTCGAATGAGGCCTAAACATTTTTCCGCATATGCAACTTATATAAAATTATACAAACGCTTTAGAAAGTAATGTTTTGAGAGAAAGAGAGCAAAAATGAAAAGAAAGTTTTTGGATTTACTTTGAAAATTAATGGCAGTAATGATTTTGGACAATTCATACAGATCAGACCAACAGAATTATCACAGATTGAAGCCTTCCTCTTTATGTGCCGTGTTCTCTCAGAACGTAGGCAATCATGGCTCTCCACAACTTCCTGTCCCTTGTAGCTCTTACTAAACTTTGTCTTTCTGTCATTTCTCCTAAACCTTCTTTCACCATCCATTTACTCACGCTGACAATGTTATGCGTTGTTTTCCTCTATCCCCCTTGCCCTCTATCTGTCCCGTGAGTAGATGTTTACTCAATCCCTCACGAGGTCAGGTGGTGACACAAGGTCGGTTTAATATGGGGAGCCCGAGCGCGTGCACCCGGGCAGGAACAAAAATTCCCCGAGCCCCCGCAACCGTCGGTTGCGCTGGCCTCGATGCGAGCACCGATCCCTCCCTCTGGTGCAATGGGCGGGGATTGGCGCGCCTTGGGAAGCTGTTCCCCAGGGCTGGGCGCCTCTCAGTATAATTTTCTCAGTTGCCCCTCTGTCCTTTGACAGAGAAGCCCCTGAGCGTACTCTGTCCAATGACAGAGACGCAACTGAGAGATGATAAGTAGATGTGCACCTGCTCAAAAAGAGTAAGGTACACACTAATCTGTCCCGTGAGTATCAGATATTCCAAGCAGTCCTTCCTCATTATGAGCCCTAGAAGCCTGAGTTGTCTTTTCCTGATGTTTCCATTTTCTCCAAAACTTCGTCCTTAATGGCATGTTCGGTCCATGGCATAATCAGCAAACTCAAAAAATATTTTCCGATTTCTTTTGAAAATTAATAGCAGTAATGATTTTAGACAATTCCCACAGCAAGCTGAACAGCATTACCATAGAGTGACACCAAGAACATCGTCTTTTGTTCAGTTCTGAGTTCGAGGAGGACTTACGGCCACACCACGTTGAAACATCGGTTCCCGAACGATCACCGGTTAAGCAACGTCGAGCCTGGTTAGTACCTAGGTGGGTGGCCTCTTGAGATTATCAGGTAAGCTGTAAGCTTGGATGTGTGGGTTGTGTAATTGATAATGGCTCGGAATTGTTAATCGGAGAGCAGAGTTCTAATTCCAGTTGAGTTTGTTATATTCACTTACGCACAAATACTCTTGGGAAAGGTATAAATCTGTCTCCACCCGCTATGGGTTAATTAGTAAGACTTTTATAAATTAAACCATTATTAACCCCAAAATAAATAAATAAAACTGCGTACAAAATATTTAGTTTTCGATATTAAATAACCTATAGAGGTTGATATGCGCCAAACAAAAACAACAAAGGAACAATTATGTTGACCTAGCCCCAACATTGCCCATATTGCTGAAGATGTATATATTATACGGGAAGAGAGCAACGGCTAAAAAGTAATCTCTATGGATTATTAATCGGGTGCCAGTTCCCTAAACTGCCATGACAGTTAACTTCATGTTGCTTTTTCTTATATCAGTCACTTGCCTGCTAAGTCGTATAAACGAATGACAATGCTTCTACCAATCATCTTGTATAACAGGAAACAGGTAAAACAGTGCCAAGTTAGAGGATCCAAGCGCACAGAATTACATGGCCAAACGAGAGGTGTGAAATGGCTAATCTATCTATTGTCAGTTATGGCAGACGAAAGCTACTGCGATATCATCCGATATATATATATTTTTTTTTTTTTGGAATGTGCTCAAGAAAACATGCCAATGTTCTTGGTTCGGCTTAATGTTGCCCAGCAAATGCTCCGGAACGTCATGGTTTCTCAGATTTCAAAATATCGAATTTTTGTACGTAAGAATAAAAAAAAAAAAAAAGAAAGAAAAGAAAAAAACCCTCGAGTAACATTCTCCCCACTCACTTGAAAAAGAAACTCAGACAAAAAAAGTAACCAAGAAAAAAGAAACAAACAAAAAAAAAAAAAAAAAAAAAAAATGAAAAAAGAAAAAGGAAAAAGTTAACACTATCGCCCAAAATATTCTAAAGTGGGAGTCGCGTGTGCATTTGAGAATTTTAAACAATTTTTGATATTCTCGCATTTGGGTCATGATTTGTTAGTTTGTGAAATTGTTCCTTAAAAAAAAAAAAACTTTGAGATTGTATATACACAAATTGAAACAGTACCGGAAAAAATATAATCTCACAGATGCAACTGATTCTTATTTATTTGAACCCTTTACGGGAAAAATAACTATTTTTATTAAATACAGGATGCGGCAGAAATAGCTCCCATATAATGGTAAGAGATTAGCTAGATGAAGACACCATTGTCACTAATGTCTTACCGTTATGCAGGAGCTATTTCTGCCACGCATATATGAATTATTTCTTTTTAATCAAAGTAGAAGATTCTGAGAAGACTTTTACGCATTTACGGTCTTCCGTGGCGAAAATTGCCAATCGTTGACTTTACTAGAAATGTGCAAAGACCCTCAGGCAGAGATGAAACCAAATTTCTTTTACCAAACCCCACTTGTTTCTTATCGCTAGGAGTGGGAAAGATGATGATTCAAAAAAATTAAGAAGGCCTGGTAAAAAGGACACGTATACTTAACAGAAAGAGAGAGTTGAAGAGACGCCGAATCGCCATTATCTATCTTCCTGAATCCTGTTTTATTTATTGTCCTTTCCTTTCACTTTTCCACACTAACGTCTTCTCGTTCTTTTTCACTTCTAGCAACCCCATGCATCTTGGTGGTATTATCGCCTTTCTTGCTTCGTTAAAAGAAAAAACAATGAGAAAAGAAGGATAAGAAAATTTGACACTCACAGAACATAATGAATAGAAGGGAAAGCAGCGCATAACCTACCTTAGGAATTTGTGTAAATGTTTGGCAGAACAGAAATTAGGACATATAGCGAAAAGATGAAATTTATTAAGAAACTATAAGGGACAGCGAATTGTGGAAAGCCATTATCTCCCGCGTCCTGAAGAGACACAGTATATAGAAGAAGTAAGTTGGTGTTAACTATAAATTTCTGTCTATTAGAATTAATGTGTTTAAACTAAAAGAATCGTTTTTGTAGTCATTTTAATTTTAAGTTTATCCCCTAGTGTTGTTCACATTTCATTGCGATTAAAAGTTGTAAGAGCCGTAAAATTTTTAGTTGAAACATGCGCTAAAGAAAAAGTTGTAGAATGTTTTAAAATTCTTTCGCAGGTTTAAAGAACAATTTTATTAATTAATGATAATAATTATAAAATGATCACCCTGTGTTTATATATATATATATATATATGTTCGCGAAACCAGAGAGACGTGTAGCAGAATTATAGAAAATAGAGTATAATGTATATTTTAAAATACAAAACTCCACATTTCAACCAAAAACGTTTATAGTTTATCTTCCTTTTAATATATATATATATATATATATATATATATATATATAATTCTGTCCGTCATTCCGACACACCATCTAAAATAGTCATACATTGACTGATCGAAACCAAATTTTGGGAAGAAGTGCAAACAGGTAAGGGCGTACAAAGTACAGTTAGTTTTACAAGGGTGTAATTCATTCATTTTTGGGGTAAAAATTATGAATATAATTATTTAAGATACACAATATTCCTACTATTTTAAAAACAATTTAATTATTAAAATAAATACTTATTTCATAAAAATGCAATATTGTTTGTTTTGTTTTTGTTTTGTTTTTTTTTTGCATATCTTTTCTTTAAGTTTTTTTATATATACAAGAATCTAGTTTTCAGTTCGCCCTGCGAACTATAATCAAATCTGAAGGCTAAAAGCTTCAAAAAGTTGGAATTTGACTCCAGGAAGAAATATTTACGCATAGCCAGTTGAATGTTGCATGCTCAAGAGTATGAAATCTTAAGAATTTATTATTCGCTGTTAAAATGAACAAATTAAATTTTCTCAAAAAATATTATTTACCATAAAGTCCTATGAAATTAAAGAAATTATTAAATCTCGAAGTACGGTTTTTGTCAAAGTTTTTCCAAACAAATCAGGTTATTCAAATTTCATCGATTGGTTTACGAAACTGAATGAAAGGTAGAGTTTGTAAATCTCGACAAAAATTTTAGCGATAACTTCAACAATACGGAATATTGTGAGAATTTCAAATCGTTGACGCGTGTTGTAAAAAAAAAAAATAGTATTTTATATTTTGTGAATTTATAATTTGTAAAAATTTTTTCATGATTTTTATACGGTGGAGTAATGGATAGCGGCTCGAATTCGAGGAATCAGAGAGCCGAGTTCGAATTCCACTCGAATCCATATGACTCCTCTTTTTCTCCACCCCCACCCCAGCTATGGGGAAATAGCGGGACAGACCGGGTTCTATAGCCTTGGATGGCAACTGGTCTACCGCAGAAAGAAATGTCAACCCACTGGGAGAAAAAAATCTGCCTCATCAGTCATGTATCGAAAGATACATGATCGTCTAAGTGCGTATCACGCATTGCACATAACTGACTCAAATATCCTATTATAATTGCGCTTGTTCCTTCCTTAGTTTGCACAGCCGTTACGTCCTCTCAATACGTCATAAATAATCGACTGTTCCGTTTTGATCACTTGGAAGAAGGGGAAATGATAATACTTGATTTCAGCGAGAAAATGCAGGAAAAAAAGAAGGCAAGATAGAAGTGGGGAGAAAGAATCAGATTAAGCTGATAAGAACAGGTACTACACTATGATTTTAGCCAAGAGCCCGAAAAATAATGGTCTTTTCTTGCCCCCCCCCACACACAAGGTCAGTTCAAGGTGGGGTTTCCGAGCGCTGGGAACCTGGGCTCGGTCAAAAAAAAAAAATGAGCCTTGGCAACCACCGGTTATGATGGCATTCGTTGTCAGTAAAGAGGCAGAATTTTACGCCTTGAAATACGTTCTGTTAAGAATATAAAGACTTAAACTACATTATCTGTCTATATTTCTGAGATGAGGTATTATGTACACTATTTACATCATTCGGACTATAGGCGATTCATAATTAGAAAAACTCTCCATTCAATGTATCTAATACAAAAGATATTTTTTTTTTTTTTTTTTTTTAGCATTTCACCCCAAGCAAGGCAGGAAGCCACTAGGTCGCAAGGGGTTACAGAAAATTTAGAGCAAGATCAGATAGGAGTGATAGAAGAAAGGATGAGGGTAGTGGATAGATCAAGGGAACTGGAGATATCGATTGACATTACACTTGAATAGCTGGAGATTATAGCTCACAGGGAAACAGGAATAGGGAAGGAAGTTCCACAGGCGGGAGGTGCGAGACATGAAGCTATTGGAGTAGAAGAAACGGCTACATTTAGGAGTGTCGACAGTGAAGGGGTGAGAGCGTAATGCCAGCCTCGTATGGCGCTTGAACTCATGACGTCTGGGAACCAGCGAATGCAGCTCCTCGAAGCAATTTCCATGAAAGTATTTGTAGAACAGACAGAGGGAGGTGACGGCGCGTCTGTGAGAAAGTGACTGTAGACGAGACGCCAGGGCAGGGCCAACTACATTGCATTTCCTCCTCTGGAGCCTATCAAGAACCCCGAGGCAAACAGAAGGGGCACCGTGACCATATATGGCAGCTTTGGATTTGTATTTATTCTTAGTAAAATTTTGAAGTGCGTTTGTAAGTAAAAACCTGCAGAAATTAAGTCTTTCTGTACACTTTTTAGATGATCTTTAAAACTAAATGCTCAAAAATCGGTAAAAACTAAGCATTGAATTTTTTGCGGTAGAACCTTTCATACCAAACAGCAGCTTTCACATGGAGTGCAATCTTGATTTTCTAAAAAAAAAAAAAAAAAAAAAAATATTCCCCTGTAGCTTATCGTCTGTTTTCTAAGAACAGTTTCATCAGGATAGAGAAGGACGAAAGGACATTTATTTTGCGTGGGCGGACAGAGAGCGATTGGCAGAAAAGAGGAGTAGAACTGCATTTTCTTACGAGTGTTAGTTCCACTTTAGTCTTGATTCCCAACAACTTTGGCCGGCGCCAACCGTTAAACGTTACAGTTTTGCTTCTCGTCGCTGCTTTGGGTTCGAACTGGTTACCTCTGAGATTGCGGACCCTCCTGCTGTGCAAGAATGTTGCGCAACATATATCACAGATCTGGAGATTACAATTATAATTACCCGACACGAATCGTTCAGTGTATAAGGTGCAGCGATTTTCGGCTTAAGCAGACTGGAGCCGACCAGACTGGAGCCGACCAAAGTGTCCCTAAAAGTGTTAAGATAGGAATCTTTGCTGGATGTCGGTAGATGATAGAATTTCTGCAGGAATTCATTGCCTCAATTTCTTCGAGTCAGGTCATTTAGGCAATTAGCAGCAATTGTATGTACTGTACAGCAAACACACACACACACACACATATATATATATATATATATATATATATATATAATTATTATTTAAAAATATGTATTCATCGTGACACAGAAAATTACTGTTTCGAAACCAAAGCCTAAATCTTAAATTAAAATGGGTAGAAGAAAAAGGCTTTTAAAAAAGAGAAATGTTTAGGACATGACAAGCAACAGAGAGTAAAAATATACAAAAAGGAACCAATTCATGAATTGTCTATTCAATTCATGTAGTGAATTAACGTTATCAATAATACCAGTTCTACTTAAAAAAAAAAAAAAGCTTTGATGATCAAGAAAACAACAGTAGTAATAAAAAATTTAAATTAAAAACAATTCTTTCAAAGAAAAACTTAAAAAAAAAACTTTTTTCCAAATGGAACTTCTTCAAAAATATATATAACAGATTCTTTTTAAATAAATAGATAAGAAAAGGACCATTTTAAGTGAATAACAATATAAAATTATGAAGATACATATGCATATACAAACATACACATTCACATACATAAACATATATACACATATACAAATATATATATATACACATATGTATATGCATACATATACATACACACACACACATATATATATATATATATATATATATATATATATAAATAAATAAAAATATACCGATATGAAAATCTAAATTTAAAAGTATACATGTAGATCCCCATCTAAAAACATATGTCGGGTCACATATATATATAAACAAACACTTACACAATAAAATATATAATATCACTATAGATAGACAACACCTTATTATAAAATATAGATCTTCCCCCTCTTATGTTTGAAAAAAAAATTTTCGCTTGTGTCTGGATAAATGTAAAATTCCTCTATTGTAAAATTGTTTGCTTTGAAAAGACGAGATCTGACTGACGTTACGAAATAAATTATTACCATGGATTCTAAAGTCTCCGCTTTAATTATATATATATATATATATATATATATATATATATATATATATATATAAGAATGGATTTTTTATTTATTAATCCGACAGATTTTTATTACTTTACTATTTTTAGCGGATACTCGTATTGGAGTAAACGCTCTGTTTATTTATTAAACAGTAGATTTTTTTTTATTATTTTCGTCTACCGGCCTGAATATTTGAGAAACCTTTTGCACATATTTTTCTCCAATATTCAAGTCGGTAAAAGAAAATAAATAGAAAATCTTGCCACCTCTAAATAATATAATTTTCTATTTCAGATGGTTGACACGAGCTCTTTTAGAAAAATGGTGTTCATACAGACCTTCTCGATGTATGACAGCATCAATGAAAGTGGATAAACTGAATCCAATACATATGCTTTGTATTACTGTATTACATGTTCTTCTTTTGTTCTTATTACGTTTTGATTTTTTTTTTTGTTTTGTTTTTTTTGGTAGGGGTAACAAAACTTTCGGACCACCCCGTATAGCCCTTTCAAGACTCGGCCATTATGTTCCCACATTACATCATTCCCTAGGGGATATTCTCAACTTTTAAAGGTCTGACAAGCAAATCTGTAGCACAGAACAAGATATTTACTGTAGCTCATCTTCTCTAAGAAAAAAAAATGTATATGTTAACACCTCCAATCAATTAAGATCAAAGGTCTCGAGGCCCATGCCTGTAGTAGCAGCAGGACATTTATATATTAGTAAAACATTAAATAAATAACTCAATAATCCATCTTTATTGCGTTGCTTATTATGGATTAAGGGCATTACGATGATTCTAAAGACTTTGTCCATTAGGATCAGCAGAATTTGTGCGTTTTCTAATTGGTTAAAAATCAATGGAATGTAAACACATGATGGACGTTCGTACAAAATGCTTGAAAATCAGATTGTTTTTAAAAACAAAGACAAAATCCAGATTTGTTTATGCTTAGAAATGACTCCACCCATTCCATTACAACAGAACAGTAGTGGCAGCATATATATATATATATATATATATATATATATATGTGTGTGTGTGTGTGTGTGTGTGTGTCAGACGATTATGAAAAGTATCGATAGAAAGAGAGTGGATATCCAACGTTTGTACACTTAAAGCTACACATAGCAATATCATTAGAAAAACAAAGTATGACAAATACGGAGAGAGAGAAAGAGAAAATGGGAAACAAGACAAGAAAAGAGAGAGATAAGCAATAACAATAAAAAGAGAGAAAGACAATAAAGAAATGTGAGAGAGTGAAAAACAAGGAGGGAGAGAAAGAATGACCGATAAGAGAAAAAAAATTTAACGACAAAAAGAAAGAGAAGAAAGAAGGAACAAGAAAAGTGATGGAGAGAGAATGAAAGAGAAGAAAAAAGAAAGAAAATAGGCAAGAAAAGAGTAGGAAGGAAGAAAGGAAAGAAAGACAAGCAAAAAGAATGAATTAAAACAGGGAAAGAGAAAGAATGAAAGACAGGGAACGAGAAAGAAAGATAAAACAGAAAGTAGGAAGGAAAGACATGTAACGAGGAAGAAAGATACAGAAGGAAAAATAAAAGAGAAGGTAGCAAGAAAAGACAGAGAAAGAGAAAGAATGAAAGACAGAGAAAGAGAAAGAATGAAAGACAGAGAAAGAGAAAGAATGAAAGACAGAGAAAGAGAAAGAATGAAAGACAGAGAAAGAGAAAGAATCAGAGAAAGAGAAAGAAACACAGACAGGAAAAAGAAGGAAAGAGAAAGAAGGAATGAACGAAAGACAAGAAAAGATTGAGAATGAAAATCAAGAAAAGAGAGACGTCGAAACTGAAAAAACATGAAAAAGGGAAAATGAAAGACAAAAAAGAGCAAGAATGAAAGATGAGAGAGAAAGAAAGAGAGTGAAAGATCAGGCTGAGACAAGAAAAGAGAATGAAAGATTAGACTGAAAGCCAAGAAAAGAGAGAGAATGAAAAACAAGATAAACAGAAATGAAAGACATGCATAGAGCGAGATTTGGCAATAAAAAGAGAATGTAAGACAAGAAAAAGGAAAAATGGAAAATGAGAAAGAAAAGGAAAGGGATGAAACATAAGATAAAGCGTGGATGAAAGACTAGAAAAGAAAGAAAGAAAGAAAGAAAGAAAGAAAAAGCTGAAGGAAAGACAGAGATCAAAAACATGAAGGATCGGAAAAAAGAAAAAAGAAATTTCAAAAAGATAACAATAAAAACAGGATAGAGAGAAGTATAAGTACAGAAAAGGAGAGGGTAAGAGAATAAATAAAGGGAGAATTTGGTGTGGGGAGAAAAAGAAGATGGAAGAAACAAGTAAAGGAATTTAGGGTAGAGAGAACAACAGGAAAGGAAAGTAAGGGAAGCTATATATATATATATATATATATATATATCAGGTGGTATAGTTCGTGTTTGCCGTTCGTATTAAGTTTTATTGGAAGCAAACTCGAGCCAAACGCTTGCCAAAGTAGAAGGTATGCAACAATGTTTGCACAAAAACAAATATTTGTATTTCCATCAATTAAAACGTCACGATAAATAATGAATGTTAGTAACCAAAGAGTTTCCGATTTTCTCTGCAATTTCTTTATTCTTGCTTGCTTTGTTTTCTTATTTGCCTATCGTTTATAGCACAGCCTTTTTTTTTACTTTTTTTTTTTTTGGCTGAACTCTCGAAACCAGAGACAATTCTTGGATATGCAAAATCAGAGAATTTTCTTTCAAGAATGTCTTAGCTGAGCTACACGTCATTGACAGTTTTTAAAGACTCAATTATCTTTATGCTGTTGACGAAAATCCAATTTAAAAAGAAGTGTTTCGTCATCCAAAAGATTGTTTCACAAGATCTCTTGCTATGGAATCACTGGAAGAGTCTTCTCAGTGATAAAGATAGTTGTTAACGGCCAGTCGTCCGGGGTCCTAGTAATCAACGCTGGCGTCCCCCAGTGGTCGCTTCTCGGACCAATCTTCTTGTTACTTTATATAAATGATCTGCATAAGAGTGAACTCCGATCGTTTGTTAATATTAGGTTGGTGCAAAAATAATAACGTAATAATGTCGTTTTTTGACGTTAAAAATACGTCAAAAAACGACATTATTACGTCATTATTTTTGCACCAACCTAATATCTATACTGATGACACAACGGTATATGGCTGCACCTCCAAAACTCTAGATGACCACAGACTGGCAGCTAATCTCACCTCTGACCTAACTCTAGCAGCTCAGTGGGGGGGGATGGCTGGTTACATTCAATACCATGAAAGGCAAACTAGTGACATTCCATCATCGTCGATCAGAGCCTGAACTACCACCAGTCACGATGAATGGATGTTCCCTCGGGGAAGCCCCGGGCCTTGAGTGACTATTGGGCCTTAGAAACAAACCGTCCTCGAGTGGAATTCGTACATACGATTTATCGCTAAAGATGCAGGAAAAATAGTCGGTTCCCTGTACAGCGACAGTAAGTACGTGACACCTTGTGCTAGCCTCTATCTTTACAAGAGGCCAGATCAGGCCTAAAATGGAGCACTGCTGTCATTATTTGGGTAGGAGCTACCTAGTCCTCACTTTCCAGTCTAAATAGACTTCAAAAGCGTCTCCGATTCCGTGTTGGTGAGAAATTATTCTCCACCCTGCAATCCCTCTCTTACAGACGAAACGTCGAAAGCCTCCCACTACTCTATCGCTACTTCCATGGAAAGTGCTCAGACGAACAGCATTCCTTGGTTCCATTAGTTCTTACCTTCGCAGCTAGGACCTGCTATGCCACTTATATTGTAGCAAACCACCCTTCATATTCTATTCGTGAGAAGTAAGTTCCACTCGAACAGCTTCTTCCCGCGAACCACTGCTCTGTGGAACCGAGTCTCAAGAGACTATTTTCCCAATCACTACAATCTTAACCTGTTCAAGTCTAGGGTTAGACGTTATCTCCCCACATATCCGCATAAACTGTATTTCTTAAACTGTAACATCGAGTGGCTCCCGGGCCTTATACAGAGGGAACCCCACTGTAAAAAAAAAAAAAAAAAAGAAATTCCTAGATTCTAGTGATTAGCTCCAAATGGCGTATCTTTTTCAGACAATTTAATTATGCTGTTAATCTTTATTTTTCTTTGAATTTTTAAGCCTGCTACAGCGAACTAACGCAAACCGAAACTACAATATATGTTCTGTTTTTCACTTGCACCATGATTTGGCTTAAAGTAAAGAATGCCATGAAGATAATATAAGTTTACGAAATCTGTTCGTAATCTTAGAAATCTTTTTATTTTAAATAATAAAATATACTAAAATGATGATGTTATAAAACCTGCATTCTTTGAAGAGAAGAGAACTAGACACTGTAGAGAAAATAGCGTTTATATTTCGCAAGTCATTGTTTTGTATACAGTGTTGAGACAATAACATATTGTTGCCATTATATTGATCGCATTATGATAACTCAGAATCACCTGTAAGAAGATAACGGTAAGCATCCTGGAATTTAACTCTGCTGTGTATTTGTTCCCCACTGGGTGCTTCATAAATGTCATCTTGCATCAAAGTTGACTAAGTTCAATAAATATCGATTTTATTTAAAACGAAAATTACTGCACGGAAATGATTCTGTTTCCTCAAATTTGAAATAAAGTTCGATCCAATCAAATTGTACTGTTAACAGATGTAAAATTTAGCGTTTAATTTTTTAACACGAAGAGGTACTGAAAAGCTCTAAGCCCAACCAAGTAGGGATTTAAAAAATGCCGACGTTTAGTCATTTCACCAGATTTTATGAAGTGGATCGGGACAAGAACATTTCAGCACCCCTCGTAAATACCCTGTATATTATTAAAATATCTTATTTCACAGTTTTCTCACGAGCATAGTAATCAATACATTCATATAAGTATATAAGATGGAATATATGAAAGCCAATTGGATGTCTAAACTTTTATTCTGCTGTAAACTTTTCGATTAATAAGGACATCATCAGTCTTATTTAGAACTGATGTCTGCGTGAAGGGATTATGCGCTTATCAATCAGTAGGGCCTCAATTCTAAGTAACAAATTAATTGTGGGTATTCCAAGAGTTGAGAGTTGAGTTGGAAGAGAATTTCAGAGCAAAGCAATCAACTTTTATCTTTTTAAGTTTGCAATAACAAGTAAAAGAACAGGGGAAATAATATAAAGCAAACAATACATGCATTGGCAAATTAACATAAGCAACAGTAATATGGCAAAAAGTTCACAAACTAAGAATTGGCGTCGATACACAATAGCGCGTTCGAACAAGCGAACATAGCGTTCTGGCTTCAAGACAAGACAGATCGGGACCGCGTCAGGTGCAACCGAGAAGCGGTCTATTTTATTGGAGAGAGAATTGAAATCAACAAAAAGTTTTCTTCTTTTATTGTAATTGTAATTCTTTTTTGTCAATACATGAAAGTAGTTGATTGCTGTCTATATCTAGATGAGGTATTATGTACACTATTTACATTATTCGGACTATTGTCCTCGTCTTCGTCGCCATATTACAACGTTTCAGCCGTTGTACGCTCCAGCCTTCTTCAGGTGGTTGGAATGTCGAACTGAACCCTTTATTTCGCTCACTGGGGAGTTTCCACTTCATGACAGCTGTTCTAGTTCCACGTGCCATGTTTAATGGATGTCAGTTGTCAGTTATCTCCTGTTAATTCCGCTATCCAAGTTCTCCACTACATTAACTGGGTATTGAACTCACACCTTTAGGATATATGGCACAGTGGATAAAGGCGTTAGTTAGATGCAGTGACAGAACCCAAAGAGTATGAGTTCAATACCCGGTTAAGGCAGTGGAAAACTTTCACAGGGAAATTAACAGGAGATAACGGATAACTGACATCCATTAAACATGGCACGTGGAACTAGAACAGTCTACCCCAGTGAGCGAAATAAAGGGTTCAGTTCGACATTCCAACCACCTGAAGATGACCAGAGGGTACAACGACCGAAACGTTGTAATAAATATGGCGACGAAGATGAGGACAATAGTCCGAATAATGTAAATAGTGTAGTTGCTTGCTTTATATTGTTTTATGTTACTCATTTTTACTTGGACTTACAACCAGTTCGCAGTAATTGTTGCGAGGTGACTATTCCAGGGGACATATTATTACCCTGATCATAAGCAATCCTGCAACAAGGTGAACGACACAGAAGCAACATCTGTGGGTACCCCTTGAGCTGTGATTGGTTGTGATGTTCATCTGTTTATTTATATTGTTCTGTAACAGCGAATTTAGTTATCAAGTAATACTAACGCTGAAGTATATCTTTACTGATTCCATACCCATAATTTCGCTTTATTTTTTTTTTTTTAAATTCGCACCTTTTCATTAAGACGTAAAAAAAAACGATCAGACACACCACTAGGACGATTAAGATCAACGTTTCTCAGAAGCTGAAAAGGCTCTTGTCATCCGCTGACGACCGGAAAATCCTTCTTTTACTTAAGGCGATCATCAAGATATACAAGCGATGAGAAACAAAACAGGATAATGGCTCACAAGTGTAGACAGACAGCTTGCAGAAATGATTGATAAGATTTACGCTCAGCCTAGACAATCCAAATAATAAATAAGACAAGATGAAAATTTACAGAACAGTGCAACTGTTGGCCATTGTTGAAAAATTAATGTAACCTTTTCATTTATAAAATGGTGGCGAAAAACTTTTCGAAGACTACATGTATTTTTCCCCTTAAATATATTCTAAATTTCACCCACTACAAGACGCAAGGGGCACTTATGGTAGAGGGTTGCTGTGTGAAAAGAACATGGAAAAAGATTTTAGGTTTTGGGTTTTTTTTTTAACGGCATATATGGGTCATTTAACGCCGAAATGTTATTTTCTTGTAAACTTTGGTGATTTTTTTTCCAAAGATATATTGCTGGTATACTTTTTAGAATGAAAATGCATTGCTGGTAATTTTTTCTAATGTATTTTTATATTTTCTTGTTTTGACCCTAATGTGAGGGTTCACTATTTTTCCATAGCTGGGATACTAACAGGTGCTACCACTCTGAATCAGGGCCTTGCTACCAGATGTAGTTTATAGTCAATCATACCCAGGACGCTGAGAGAAAGTAGAAGGAATTGAAGACTAGAATAGATATCAATTGATCCTGAACTTGAGAAGTTTAAGATTGTAACGTTTAGGGAAGCATCTGCGTGGGAGTATCTTCCACAAAGTAGCGGTTTTCGCGAGAAAAAAAACTGCCCGAGTACAAATGGAATACAGGAGAAATATTGATGATTCGACTCTGTGGAAGTAGCAGGGCGAGTCCTAGATGTAAAGGTCAGAACTGGCGGAACTAAAGAGTGGAGCTCATTCGAACATATGCCAGATAAAGAGCAACTGAGTAGCGATAGGCTTGCAATATATAGTCTGTTCGAAAGCAATTAATTTAAATAATGGTATCTCAAAGAAAGGATTGATAATATTTGCAATACGAATGGCAATCAGCTATTTATTAATCTGACCACATATCTAACTCCAGTTCTGTCTATTGAACCAATTCCTTAAAATCTATCACAATCTCTGGAGATCTATCTTTCTTAACATGTTAATTAGTTAAGACTCTAAATATTTACATTATTTACATTATTCGGACTATTGTCCTCATCTTTCTCGCCATATTTATTACAACGTTTCGGCCGTTGTACGCTCCGGCCTTCTTCGGGTGGTTGGAATGTCGAACTTAAACCTTTATTTCGCTCACTGGAGTAGACTGTTCTAGTTCCACGTGCCATGTTTAATGGATGTCAGTTAATTTCCCCCTGAAAGTTCTTCACTGCCTTAACTGGATATTGAACTCACACTTTTTGGGTCCTGTCACTGGATCTAACCAACGCCTTTATCCACTGTGCCATATGTCCTTGAGGACACATGGCACAGCCAACCACCTGAAGAAGGCCGGAGCGTACAACGGACGAAATGTTGTAATAAATATGGCGACAAAGATGAGGACAATAGTCTGAATAATGTACATAATACCTCATTTCAGAAATATAGACAGATTCTAAAGATTTATTTATATATTTACCTTTGTTCATATTGTTACGAATGCAGATAGCCCAAACACGCATACACGCATATATTAAGGTTAATCTCCGCTTGACAACAGAAGAGGTCACGTGGGAGTCTCGAGACATTTTGGGGAAGCAGGGCAAGAGGTTGACTGATCCAGTTACCCGTAGCAACAGACGTCTATACATAATCTAGACAGGGGTCTGACGTAAGATCATGAAGCAGCAGGAACTGGAATTCGCGCCAAAACGCAGGACACGTGGGAATTAGAAAATTACTTGGAAGTCAGTTGCTGTCTTGTCTTTGAAGGAGCAAGATTCGTAATCGAAGCGCTGATAACTTATGAACGGAAAGATGAGACTCATTTTTGGTAATGATGGAACTTGTCCGATTCATCATAAGCAACTCCGGATAATAAATATAAGGATGTATATTTATGTTCGTTAACTCCAAATTGAAGGAGATAAATCGAGTTATTTATTACAGAAGACGCAAGGAAATTTGTACGCTGAGAATACAACCTGTGTTTGAAGAAAGAAAAGAGGTTTGAAGCTGAACTGTGTAAAGAAGAAGAAAGAAAGAAAAGAGAAAACCAGAGAGAAGAAAGTATATATCTCTGTTGCAGCCGGACCGTGTGTGAAATTGAATTTGTGTAAAGAAAAAGAAAGAAAAGAGGAAACGTGAGAGAGAAAAGAAAAGACAATGAGTAAGAAAGAACTGAATATAAAAATAAGTATTAGGTTGGTGCAAAAATAATGTCGTTTTCTCACATATGTGAGAAAACGACATTATGTTTGCACCAACCTAATAACTATATATTTTGGACCCGTGTTAGAAAGATACACATGCATCCATAAATATTATTTTCTCACAAACACCTTTCCACATGTCAAAATAGTAATATATAAATCCTTTCCCATCTCTTTTTTTGGTTATGCGTTGATTTCTACATTCGTAGTTATTCATACTTATTTTTTTTATCCGTTCGGGTCCAGTCGAATCCACTTGGATTTGGGCATATTTTGATATCCCAACATAAGTCTTGAGGTTCTGGTCGTCGGATGCTTTACTCATGCTTATATTTTTCTTTTATTATAATATCTTATGTATATGTATATATTAAAATTCTTATACCAAAATTTATTACGCCTTATCGTTCATCCTTGAATTGTGGATCAGTATTTGTGTTAAAACCGAAGCGAACCTGGGAAAAGATTACTGTTTGATTATCCCAATCGAACAATGTTCTTTAAAATATTTTTGTTTACTAATTGTCCATTTGTCGTGGTCTGGGAGAGGCAGCGCGTATCTCTCCATAGACGTGAGAATGTATATATCTCCTGGTCGGCGTATGATTGCATTATAAATTATTCGTCGAGTAGGGCATATGACAATATCTATCTATTTAATTCTCATTATATCTATCAATCTATCTTTGTCTATCCATATTTATCTGTATCTGTCCATATCTATCTATTTATGTCTCCATAGAGCTATATCAGTCTGTCCATATCTGTTCATTTTCATTTTTGATTTCACTCTAAGCAAGGCAATAAAGCTACAAAGACACAAGGAGTTACTGAGTGTAAATGAATCTAAGGCCAAAAAAAAAAAAAAAAAAACATTATTAAAGAGAGAGGTCAATGAAAGAACAGGAACTAAGAAGACAGAATTATATTGTTTTTAAATTAGAAAAGATCAAATTCGACTGGAAAGCAAGAATCAGGAAGAGAATTGCATAGGCTAGAGTTGCGAGTGTTAGCAATAGACCTTATGATTTTATCTAGTAATTTCAACTCTAAGATGATAAACCCTAACCGCCAATCTAGTACTGCGCTTAATTTCGAGGAACTAAAAGAGCTACTATTAAGCATAATCACATCTCTGTATCGTAGCATGACCATTATCTATTTCAGAACGTTCATTATCTATTTATCTATGTCCATACCCATCTATCTGTCTATATATATATATATATATATATATATATATATATGTAGCTCGGATGTGGCACAAGGCCGAAAGTATGGGGCACCCAGTGAGGATCGAACTCACTACTTAGTCGTCATTGTTCTAGCGAGACAAGCTTGCTAACCATTACACTACCTCGAGGTTATATATATATATATATATATATATATATATATATATATATATATATATATATATATATATATATATATATATATATATATATATATATATATATATATATATATATATATATAAAGAGTGTACTTATTATGTATTTTTCTATATCAGTATGTTTGTTATGCATGTATATATGTATCTATCTGTCTATCGGTTTGTTCATTTGCTGTTTATCTATCTCTCTGTATATCGCATTATATTCATTATCTTAGAATCTTAAAAAACAGAGAAGCACCAAAGCTGAATACCTGCGTTAGTACAAAAAAGATCGAGACGAGTGGCCATTCAAGATGTTTTTCATTTCATGATTTGATAGGAAAGACTAGTTCAGTTCAAAATGTGTCCGAAGTCAACGTAACATTTCAGCTTGTTAACAAGACCTGTATGCCAAACCCTCTCAAAGGCTTTCGAAATGCCCAATACTACAGACCTGGCTTCATTCTTTTTTTTTTATCTAGAGCATGACAGACTCTTTCCGTAATTATCGTTAGTGCATCAACAGTTGACCTGCAGTAACGAAAGCCATGTCTATTTATATTTCACTATGTTAACTCTCAAGACTGTTATTAATATGTTAATTATCTATATCCAAGTCGCTTCTTATCTATTGTCATCAATATGTTAATTATCTATCTTATCCTCTTCTTTTCTATCTGTCTATTATCTCTATCTGTCTTAACATAACTACTTAGCAGTATAATCCGACTTTGACCGGTTCTTTCATTACTGGGAATTTTTGCCGTTCAATTGGAGCAGTTTAAGTTTAAAGTCAGCCCACCCGAAAATCAATATTTGTAACGACAATTGGGTGCAACTGAGTCGCATCCCCAACGGGGGGTTAACAATTTGAATGGGGGTGGCTCTGAAAAGTGAACTGTATAAAAATAAATAATATTATTGTAATAATTTAAACTATTTATTTTTATTAAAGTTTTTATGAAAGATATATATACGAGAACAGATAGTAAAACATTGCTGAGAGTTATAATGGAATGGAGAGCCATTGTCGCCAAAAATTTGGACTCAAAACCGGCACTGAAGAATTATTTATCAAACAAAAAATTTCATCAAAATCGGATGAGAACTGTGGAAATGCATAAACATCCGATCACACATACACACATACATACACACACACACATTTTGAGAATTATAGATATAGATATAGATATATCCCTCTCAAAATTTTAATCGTTCTGGAAACACCGATTCTCGTTTCGTTCACCGAAGATAAGCAGCATCGAACCCAGTCAGTATATACACAACTTGTGCAAATTAATTGAAACAACCGCTTTCTTTCACCATACGGTCAGTTTTACACATACTGGAGTGACAGGATGTAATCGATTTCTGTTTTTCCTCAGATTAGGTAATTTATAGTGGTGTGCAGTAATATGAATCTATTTTCGGGGTATATGATGAAATCTGTTTGGCCTTGAAAAATATTGCGTCATCCGTGATTGCATCAGATTTTTATCACACCCAGACACTATTATCTCGACTGTCGATTAGTTGTCCTACGGCCATTGTCTGCGATGGACGTTACTCCAAGGACACGTACGAACATTGCAACGCTGCACAAACACAATGGCAAGCTTTACCAGTGAGCAAATCAAAGTACTATAGACTGTCCCAGAAACTATTCTGATTTAAAACCAATCGAGAATCTGTGGTCAATCTGCAAGGAACGACTTTGTGGAATGAACATACGAAGTACTAACATGTGCACTGAGTCATGTTTCATTGGAAAATACGAAAAAAATGTAAATAATAACGGAATTATTTGTTTTAATTCATTTGCACAAGGGTGTAGATGGGGAGCGATTGGGAACACCGAGTACTGTAAGCAAGCTCCTAAAATCTAAACTATGTTTCAACTTTAAGTAATCAACAATAGGTCGATAAACTGTAAAACAAGAAATCAATCAATCACAAAATGTTTTTTTTTTCTTTCTTTCCAAACCGTCCGTTCTAAATTCTATATATAAAAACAAGAGAGAAAGGAATTCGTTTGTGTTGCCCAAGAATTCGATTCATTATCTCGAAAGCAATCAAACGCGTAACTCAAGCATCAACGGCTGTTGACGTCCAGTTTCTCATTCATATTTTCGCTTTTTTTTTTATTGCCTCTTTTTTCGAGCAAGATGCGGGGCAATAGTTGGAGTGTCGAAGTTGAAACATTTCTTGTATTGCTCTTGTCACCCGCTGACACTTCAGCAAGTAACGATGACACCTCGGTGATGGATGGCCGAACATAAACAAAACCTTGGCCATGTCTTACAAGGCTATTACCTCAACAAAGATGGATCACTTCAAGAAACCGAGTACAGTTTAGCCTGTCGTCCAGACATCAGATTCAATTGGGACTGGGGTCCCGTGGGGAGGCGTTGAATAAAATACAACCCTCCCTTTACCGCTGCAGTTATTATTGTTGTTTAACCCAAAGTAAAATTACCAAGGACACGTTTAAAACTTTACCTCGTTACAACAGGAATTCCATGTACCTCTTAAGCATTATTTTAATGCCATGGCCATTCAAGACGTAAGCATTCATGATTCTCCACAATTTTATTTTCTTTATTTTCTGGGAATTGCCATGCGTTATTGGGAGAGATAGTGGAGTCAATTCACGTTGTCTTCTTTGCGATTTGGAATAAATAGTTTCCCTTCTCTTAGAGTGGATATCACTCAAGGCTAGAGAGCCAAGTCTACCTTGCTACTGGAGCCATAGCTGACAGGAGAAGAGACAGAAACATGTCTTTCACGAGGGTATTATTGCAGAAATGAACGCAACAGAATTTGAACTCAGATTGATACCCGTTACACTACCCACACATCCACCACCTTGACTAGTATCCCCATTGTTATTGTTTTTCAGTCGGTATGTAAAATCTCAGTCTGACTGACCATTAATGTAGCTTTACCTCATTTATTGTTTTATTTTTTGTGCTTTTTATTTATAATTGAAAGACTGGATGCATATCATATTTGCTATTGCTAACAATCTTTTCTTGCAATCCAAATTACTAGTCTAATGAGTTTTTAACTTACTAGGTGTCCCCATAATGTTTGAGCTAAAATTTGTTGAGCTTAATAAATAATACGGATGTATTAACGCAGATCATTAGTATTGTGTAGTATGTGTGGTCCTCACTCAGCGCTCCCAATTTGTAGCTTTGTGCCAAATGAAAGGCACCTAGTCAATGCCAACATACGCATGTAAAAAGAATATGTTATTGCTATAAACAATATAAAGGGTGTTCCAATAACTGATTTTAACTTAATTCATATCTAAAATCGGTCCAAGTTATTGGAACAACCTTTATGCAGTTAGTACATATCCCTGATTCTTAAACTGTGAAATTAATCTCCATCGGCCTAGAGATTGAAGTTCTTCAAGAAATCGAACCTGTATTCCATTTAGAATGCGGGAGACAACTTTCATACCAAGCAAGTTGTACCATTAAGCTATAAGGAGCCTTTACAGCAAAGAGAGGTTTCTATTCTTGACGGGAGACACATTTTTTAAGATATTTGATACCAGAGCCGGTAGCCATTAATTTTATAAAATAGAGATATCTATTCAAACACACGTTTCCACTAAATATTATGTTTATAGTAAAAAGAAATAATGTCGGTTTAAAAATGAATAACTATATATATATATATATATATATATATATATATATATATATATATATATGTGTGTGTGTGTGTGTGTGTCTATATATATATATATATATATATATAGATAGATAGATAGATAGATATGTGTTTGTGTGTCTATATATATATATATATATATATATATATGTAAAGAATTGATGGATTTTATTTTTTAATACGGCATGTTTTATTGCTTCAAATGTTACTTTCAGTGGAGACGCGTGTTTGACTAGACGCTTCCTTTTATTTAAAATTGTTTTGTTTACGAAACTGAGTAGATAGAAAATAGACAAAATTTATTAAAAGCTACAAAGTATGACAAATTGTGAAGAGCCATGATTTCCAGCGTCCTAAAAGAATAAAGAAGAAAAAAATTTTTTGATAAAATTACTCGGAATTCATTTCACCCAACAGAATGTTTTGAAAATTATTTAAATAATGCCCAAATAATCAAACAACAAAACCTTACGGTTACTAAAGCTCACGTAAGAGAGACTTACGACCACATTACATTGAAACACCGCCTCCTGTACAATCACCGAAGTTAAGCAACGTCAAGCCTAGATGGGTGACTGCTTGTTACTCCCAGGTGCTATCCGGTTGGTGTAATGGATACTGGCTCGGATTTGTAAATCGGAGAGCTGAGTTCAAATTCGCGTTGAGTGTGTTATATTCACTTACACGAAAATGGCCCTCGGGGAAGGTATGGATCCACCCTTTCTCCCCCCCCCCCACCAAACTATGGGTTTATTTGCAAGAATTTAACCCATAGAGGTTAATCTACCGTGAAACAACCAACCAACCTTGCGCAATAATTGAAGACCAGCTGATTCCACAAAGTGGTAAACTGACTCAGCATAGACGGAACGAGTAAGCTGATATTCCTTGGAAATGAGGAAAGAGGGCTTGGAAAACTTAACCATCACGGGGCATATTGAGGGCAAGAAAGATAGGGGAATGCAACGGGCCCACTTACCAGAGGAGTTTGTGTGAACGGGCGGCGGGAGCCTAAGGAAAAACTGCTAAGAGTCAGAAGGAATAGGAAGTTGTGGAGAACCATGATCGCATATATTCTGAAGAGATGCGGTATATAAAACTTCCGTTGAGCGGTATAATCACAACAAATCATGTCCGGTAAATTCTCAATAACACTTCGTATACGAATAACACAGTACAGTTAAGGATCCAGTCATGCCATGGAAAATGCGTTGACCATAAAATCCCCCTCATCTTGATGAAGGCTTTAGGTACGCAGTTACAAATAGACATGTTTTTAACAAAAGAATAGACTGTTTCAAAGTATCCCGGATGTAACGAAATATTTTTTCTTTATAATATAAGGAAAGAATTATGATGTTTTATTATTTTTTTTTTTTTAATAAATGATGTATTTCTTTATGAAGTAAAAGGAACAGCAGAAGAAAGTTGGTTCTACGTACGATCAAAACCAAAACGAGCTAAATTAGCGGGAAAAATTCTTCAAAGGTTTAGTTACAACTAAAAGGGAAAAAAAAAGAAGGAAACTGCCGAAAATCAAAAGAAGCCAAAGTAAAAATGCCTCTTCTTCATAAGAGACACATGCACTCTTTACAACTAACACGGGAAGATGGATTGATTTGTTGTATTATTTACGGTTTATTTACCTTTTGTGGGTTATTTAAAGCTAAAACATATTTTGAATTATAAGAATAATCACTTTTTGTTTTTGTAAGTAAATATTGTATTAGCGCTTTTTGTGAATATTAATGATTTTTCCAGATACAAGTCCTACTATTTAATCCATAGCTGGTAGAAGAAGTAGGTTCACATCTTTCCCAAGGGTATTTGTGCTTAAGTTAATTTTAACGAACCCAACTGGAATTCGAACTCGATTCTCTGATTTCGGAAGGGAAATTAATGGTAACTAAATATAACACCAAGATGCCTTGCGATTTATTTACAATTTAATTTCTTTATCATTTTTATTTATTTATTCGTCTTCACTGGAGATTAGAAGTGTCATGAGGTATTTTTCAATTTATGCTTTTCTTTTGTTTTTCGGTAATTTGTTTCTTTTTTCTTGGTTTAGGTACGATAAACAAACGATTTATTTGAAAACATCTTGAACATCATTGTTATACAATCAACCCCCACCCCGCCCCGACAATTCTTGATTTATGGTTAATGTTCGAAAGAAATAAATAAAAACGAGTAACACATGTTTATGAGAAACCATAATCTTCCGAAAGACGACAAGATCTCACGGGAAACTGCAGCTTTGAGGCACTTATGTACCAAATACAAGTGCCGGCAAAATTGAGTTATTTCCTTTATTTTTTCACCCGGCACGGCGCTTATTTGGTGCGGCATGCTTATTATTTTTTCAAAACCTTTCTATTATCCAAGCCGGGGCTTTTTTTTAAAACTGGTATGAAAATTATCTGGGTAATATTTGACCCAGGGTGCTTATTTTTTACGTTGAAAAATTCTCAACCTTATGGTTATTCTAAACGGTATTTGTATTTCGTACATACCAAGAGATATTTTGTGGGCTTAGAAAAACTTTAAAATCCAGTCTTTTTTTTTTTTTCGAATACGTATAAACTGGAAAAGCTAAAACCTTAAAATCGGATTCCCAATTGCGCAAGTTTTTTTTTTTTTGTTTTGTTTTTTTTTTACCCTAGACCTTTGTCAGCAAGTACTGATAAAAGGTCGATCAAGTGCTTTTCTTTTGTGTAGAAATTTAGTACCGATTCAACGCTTTTCTAAAAAATATCTTTCGTTCTCTATTCAATTCTTATTGTTTTTATTATTGCTTTTGCTATTATCATAGCTATTCTCTCACTCCTTACTTTCAATATTATTATTATTATTATTATTGCGTGAGAGCACAACACACTAACAAAGTGACTCTGGGGTACAAATATACGACGCCCACTATATCCATCATGACAGTCATTCTGAGAAGGGTATACCAAACCTATACATCACAGTCACATGTGCATGATATTATAACAGGTTTTGCTAAAAGCAGGTGGTCTGCAGTTAGAAATACCTTCAGATCGGGTAACCCAGTCCGCTTAGATGTTTTTTGATTAAGGATGTTCCCAAGTATCTAAACGTGACTCTCAACTTACTTTGGCTGCCTTATGCGTCAAGAGAAAATCTCGACACCTTCCAACTACAACCGCCCCACACTTGGAGTGTAATTCGACTCCATAGAAGCAGCATGTAGTATATAATAATAATAATAATAATAACAACAACAACAATGGCTACTCTTATCCAAGTATATCCGTCTGCTAGGGCGGCTAGTTAATCCCCATTGCAAACAGCTAACCAGGCACATTTGTGTTTTTTTCAACACCAATAGAATCAATCTGTGATTTGCAACTTTGCTGAGCAGACGTTAGTTACAATTTCTAAGAGCGAGCACATAATTTTGTAGTTAAACAAGGCCAGTACGATCAAACCCTCGGCCACGATGACTTGTAACGTCGTGTTATTACAGCCACCGACAACTTACAAAGAGTTTGAATATGTGTATATATAAGATTGCTACTCAAAGTTTTATGCGCATGACAATCATCACACATAAACATGCCTGATTATTGTCCCGCGTATGTAACTTTGAATAGCATCGTGTGATAAGGAACAATGATAGAATTTTTTAATATATATCTTAGCTCTTTTACATCGGGGACCGTGTTTTTCACCCTCAGTACTCACTGTGCACTACATTATATATATATATATTATATATATATATTAAAAACATGATAAACCGCAAACGTTTTTGGTTGAAATGTGTAATTTTTATTTTAAAATATATATTATACTCTAATTTCCTCTCTCTCTCTATATATATATATATGTATATGTCTGTGTGTGTGTGTGTCTGTTTATTCCATAGTGGCTCCTGGGTATGACGATGAATTACATTTGACAGCAAGGCTTCTGATCGAGATATTAAAAGTTTTGTGGAGTGTGGAATCATTCCTGTTGTTTCCAATGTCACCCTGATCCGCAGTAGTAGCACCTGTTAGGGTCCCAGCTATGATCAAGTAGTGAACCTAAACATCAACAAAATACTATGAAAGTATAAAAATACATTTCTTATTGTAAAATTACTGGTAATATGTTTTTTATTAAAAAAAATTAATAACAATACCTATTTATAGTAAAATTACCAACAATACAATATTGAATTACCAATAATACATTTTACCTGTAATTGAAGGCATATAATTACGTTCAAAATATATTTAGCTGAAGCCACAGAATTGTGTTCAAAATATTTAGATGTTGGCATTAAATAACCCATTGAAATGTTGATATGCTGCTAAACAAAATCAACCAAATTTCATAGTGTTTTTTCATGTCTGGGTCCAGGTTTTAAAGTATGTCGTTTTCATCAATGCTGAATGAATTCAACTTAGAAACTCCAAATATTGACATCTGACCACAAAGAAATAGTTCTTATTCTTCCTCTTCTTGCATTGGCAGAAAAAGAAAAAGTAACTCATCTGCGCATAAATGAATATATACAGATATACACATTGGCAATCACACATGAACATCTGTACTGACAGTAACAAATAGATCACTAACCTCTAACCCTTAGTACTAGACTGCGTAGGAGTGTAAAATCAAAATAATTAAAGAAAAATCAAAAGTTAAGTAATAAAATTACTTTAAAATATAGATAAGAATAATAATTAACAATAAACAAATAAAAAGTGAGATTATAAAAAAAATAGTTTAATAAATATGAAAACTCTCATCATGCACCGGAACAAGCTTTTTTGCTGCCAAATAAAACAGAAATGAAATTTTCTCTCTCTTCACCTTCGACGATCAAACGAAGCAGATGTCCGGGGACAGCACTCTGACACACAATGTTGCTCCCACCAGACAAGAAAAACCTTTTTATTTCTGTATATATATATGTCCTTTGAAATATACAAACATTACCCTGAAATGTATGCTAAAGCATATTATAGTTTTTGTGTCGTATCATATGATTTGATTGTAATTTATATATTTCATTTGTAGTGTTCATGATGCCGTTTTAACCCCCACACAAAACTCTTTCTCTCTCTCTCTCTCTTTCTATATATATATATATATATATGTGGTTTGGATTCAGACGAAGCCAACGTATCATCAGTACAACCCACAGAACATCCACACCATTATTTGTTTAAATATGTAACGGGGATGTTTTAAAAGTCTGTATTCTAAATTATTAACAGAACACTAACATCGATTGGGTTATTGATATAATCTCAAATTATCAATCGTATTTTTCGTTTTGTCGTCTTTCTCGGTTTTAAAACAGCATTTGGCTGATATATTTTGCGGCCTTCTTCAAATGGATGTTACATTCAGTTCTTTTCAGAACAATTTTTATCATTATTTTCACAGGAACTTAACATTCAGTCCTGCGATTCGATTAAATTCGATGTTTTACTAAAAGAGGAGATGAAAAAAAGAAAAGAAAAATTACGAAAATACTTTGGAAGACTAGTAGCTTCAATATATATCGAAGAACGTTTAAAGAATATGTTGTCTAAAAGTTGTAAAAAGGTAAAGTATAGGTTTCAAGAAATTGATAAGCTGTCATGTTAGTCTGACAAAAGGTCAACAGAGAAACTCACCCCTATGGAGATTCAATTTACTGTGGAACTAAAAGTATTCAAAACAGTAAAGGAGACTGGAAAATACCCGGGAAATTTAAATCATTTGAAGAACGATAACATCTTTTAAGAAATTCTCGAATTCCAGAAGAAAGAATCCTAAGGCGGCATGATGTTTTTTCTGCTAAAATGGTGATTGCAAATGGAACTGCGAGCATTGCCCTTTTCAAGTCTGATTCTCAAACATGGAAGAAATTTAAAATATAACTAAAAGAAAAAAGTCTTAGAAGAATTAGAGAAGAATTTCAATAATAATACAACTTAATAACATTGTTGGGTTTACGTTCGTGCTCACTCAGATAATAACGATTCAATTCTCATACTTGGGCGGGAGCTGCCCAGTCCTCATTCTCCAGTCTCAATAAAGCCCAAAAACGTCTCAGAGTCCTTGTGAGTGACAAATTATTTTCCACCCTCCAAACTCTCTTCCACAGGTAGGATGTGGAAAGACTCTCACTGCTCTATCGCGACTCATATCGAAAGTGCCCGCACGCATTACATTCCTTGGTTCCGCTATTTCTAATCTTCACGGTAAGGACTCGCCATGCCACGCATGTTGTACCAAATCGCCCCCATTCCTTCCATGTTCCATTGATAAAAAGTAAGTCCGACTCAAACATCTTCCCGTGTACCACTTCTCTGCGGAATAAACTCCCATGAGGATGATTCCCTGATCATTACAATATTAATCTGTTCATGTTATCTTCTCCACCTATTCACATACACTACCTCGAGTTGTACAAAGTGAACTTCACTGTAAAAAAATTGTGTGTGCTTGCGTAGCGTGAAAAAACAAATCAACATTTATAAAGAGTGGGAAAAAAATGAAAGAATTATAAACTTCCGGTGCGTCAATTACACTTCCGGTGTATAATAGTGACGATTCAAGTATGGGCACCCAGAGGCGGTGTAATGGTTAGCAAGCTTGTCTTGCTAGCACAATTACGACTGAGTAGTGAGTTTGATCCTCCCTGGGTACCCCATACTTTCGGCCTTGTGCCACATCTAAGCTACGCTTGGAAAATTGCTTTGGGCACCTCGGCGTGGTGTAATGGTTAGCAAGCTTGTCTTGCTAGGTCAGTTACTACTGAAAAGTGAGTTCGATCCTCACTGGATGACCAATGCTTTCGGCCTTGTGTCACATCTAAGCTTCGCTTGGAAAATCTTTAGGGCACCTCGATGTGGTGTAATGGTTAGAAAGCTTGTCTTGCTAGATCAATTACGACTGAGTAGTGAGTTCGATCCTCACTGGGTGTTCCATACTTTCGGCTTTGTGCCACATCTAAGCCGGGCTTAGAAAATCACTAGTGACGATTCAAGTTTATGCTGATTTTTTAATAGGTCAATTAATTTTACGCTACAGTTAATGAATTATTTTTTCTTATTTTGTAGGTGAAAAGTTGAGCATTTTATTAGTAGAAACATTTTTTTTTAAATAGAGGATAGATATACCCGGTGAAATGTCTGAACATATATGTTTTGCTGTGGATTTCATCATCAACAAGGAATCTTGGAACCTATCAATAGCTGATAACGACGTCATGATATTTATACAACATATACAAACAGAAAGACGAGTGTATAATTACATGAATTATTAGCAAAATGTACCCTTAGTTTACAAGAGTCCAAAAAAGATTTGTAGTTTTCGTCACGAACAACTTTATTGTTTCGCTCGATCCTTCAGTGAAGATCATCCTGTTCCTAATACCATCGAATTTGATGCATGAATAATCTATTTTTGTTTCCTATACATTAGCAAATATAATGTATATTCTTGTAGTTACTACTATGAAAATAGCAATATTGCCCCAAGAACGCTTTCATCATATGAGGACCCTGTGTTCAGGCAGATCTTTGAGGCAGAAGCATTATTACCAGTCATTCACGACACTTCAGATGTACCTCACGATACCACGAGGCTTTACTAGTTTTCTTTCACAATGGAGAAATGTCAAATTCAGCCTCTGTCAGATCTTAATTTATCTCCGCTTTTCTGATGACAACATTCCCAGTTTAGTTGGGTATGCCGAGAACGAGTTGGCAACAAAACCTTGGTATCCAACTTCAATAGGAAATATATTGTTCACCCAGTCATATCCTATAGAAGGTGATTGAGATGTAACTATTTTATGTATGATGAACACTCCTAACTATAATTTTTACAAGACGAGACAATCCATCATATATAAAATAGGGAGTTACTTTTCAGCCACCCCGTATATTTTAGATCAATTTTTCCCAGCTTATATTGATATGCCAAATCAATATTTTCTTTAGAAAAAATTGTAAATTCAACATCATTTTTTTCAAATTAACAAACTAGATCATAAAATCAATAAGTATATGTAGATCTTTCATATACTAAATCTAATAAACTTTATTTCAAATACCCAAACTTAGAGCCAAACGAATATATACTAAAAATATATATCTACGAAACCAATAAATTAATAAATATGGTATATAAATGAATAAAATAACAAATATATAAATAAAATACACAATCGAAAAGGTAATGACTATAAATATCCCAAATCATTAAGTAAAAATAAAAACCTGGGTATCCCCAGTGATCTATATAGAAAGAGTTCCCTAAACTAGTAGTGACACATCGTCTGACGATTTCTGTAAGCGTGAACATGACAGTCATGATGCAGTGTTGATTCCTATGCCCACATTGTTTATATATATGTATGTGTACGTTTGCTTTTAAGATAAAGTTTGTTTCGAGAATCTGTCATATGCAGTGAAAATTTTATGATGAAATTTTTATCCTAATGTTCACTTAATACAAAGCCCAGGAGCCCCTCAAGATAGAGGGCTTGTAGTGTTGTATAGAGATTTTTGGAACGAGAGAAGACTAGGTAGCGAAGTAGCTACACCCTCAGAAAGAAAGTTTATCTTTTAGTTGGATTAAATAGTCGGGAAGTATCGCTATGACTGTACACTTGATCATGGCATCGAGAGACCCCACAGAAAACTACAGAATCCCTTCACAAAATGACAGTACAATAGATCCACTATTATACACCTGGTGATGGGATAGCTTTCTAAGGGGTTATTCTAAGGTTCAAATCCCTGACTATCAGACGGTTAAAGCCAACCCAGAAGAGGTTTGCCCCCAGGCCACCCTTAATGAAGAGACCAAAAAAAAAAAAAAAAAAAAAAAAAAACAGGAAAGAAGATGCAGCCGGACTACACCAGATTGAACGCGTTTTATATACCCAGAATTCAAAGCAGTAGAACTTCTCCTTGGGTCTTTAAGCTGGGAGATCAGGCACCGAGACACGCTCGCTCACTTGTGAGGGCTAAAAGACCCCCTAAGAGAAGATGGGGGACGCAGAAGCATCTCTTATCCACATTATTCCCTTCTCCCAACAAAGACTAGTTAATCTTACTGAGGATCATGATTGCGTCCCCCGTAACACTTGACGGTGGTAAGAGAACCAGCGGCAGTCGTACGTCTTAGGCATGATAATCCAATCCCCTCCAGTTTGAATCCGGAGATTTTTTTCACATTGACTGATTAGTATTACTATTTACTCGTAGCTAAAAGGAGAAGGGACTCATATCTTTCTTGGGCCTATTTGCATGTAAGAAACTCCACTGAAATTCGAACTCGGCTTTCTCATTCCGCGCCACCACAGATTCATTTCCTAGATAATTCTACTTAAATAATTTTATATCAAAAGATTTCTACTTTTCCAGTAATGGCGCCATCACTCATCGCCATAGATTTTTTTTCTTCATTTTTATTAGAAGATATTGAAATGGTCGGTCAGGAATTACAGGACCAATCCTGTTTCAGAGCATTACATTTTTTTGGGGGGTGGGGGGTTGTTCGTTTCGTCTTCAATCGACCTTCTGTAATATCGAGCATTACTCTCTTTATTTCTAACCTCCACCCCCTCACATACTTCAACCAGTGACATGTTTTTTTAGTTTGTCTGTCTTTTATTTTTCTGTAACAAGAGTCTTGTTTAGACGCCATCATTCAGCGACGAAAACTTTATAGCTTTAATGGTTCGGCAGAAAGTTTTACAGGAATTGTCATGACGAATTCTGCAAAAAATACATCCTTATTTTGACACTAGTAAGAACCTAGACATATACATCCCTATTTTGACACTAGTAAGAACCTAGACATATACATCCCTATTTTGACACTAGTAAGAACCTAGACATATACATCCCTATTTTGACACTAGTAAGAACCTAGACATATACATCCCTATTTTGACACTAGTAAGAACCTAGACATATACATCCCTATTTTGACACTAGTAAGAACCTAGACATATACATCCCTATTTTGACACTAGTAAGAACCTAGACATATACATCCCTATTTTGACACTAGTAAGAACCTAGACATATACATCCCTATTTTGACACTAGTAAGAACCTAGACATATACATCCCTATTTTGACACTAGTAAGAAACTTGACATAGCTAATGAAACAGTAGAACGTCTCCGTGAATTTGTAGCTCGAGTCAACGAAACGTAATTATTATGTTTTTGCGAATTATTTTTTCTTCTTTTTAATGCCATGTCCATTCATAAAATTAGCGTTCATGACTCTCCACAGATTCCTTTTCTTTATTATCTGGGAATTACCATACATCCCACGGAAAGATAGTGGGATTATTTCCCGTTGCCGTCTCAATGATTTTGAATTTTAAAGTTGGTCTTCTCCTAGACTGGCTGCCAGTCTAGTCTGCTATTTGACCAATTACCAGGAAGATGAAGAAATGAACTGATCCCTTTCTAAACTACATTTGTGCGAAAGTGAAAGCAACAGAAGAATTATTTTCCACCCTCTAACCTCTCTTTCACAGGTGGGATGTGGCGAAGTCTCTCACTGCTCTATCGCTACTTCCATGGAAAGTGCTCGGAAGAACTAGATTTCTTAGTTCCGTTAGGTCTAACCTTCACGGCTAGGACCCGCCATAACATTTACATTTTAGCAAACCACCCACATTCCCTCTGTATTCATTCGGAGTGATGTAAGTTCCACTCTATCAGTTTGTTTCCACGAAACACGGCCCTGTGGAACAGGGCCCAAGTGGATGTTCCTGGATCACTACAATCTTAATCTGTTCAAGTCTAGAGTTATTAGTTATCTTCCGCTCCTATCTATATAAAATACCTTTAACATAACCCTTTACCTCGAGTGCCACCCAACCCCGCGTACCTTGTACAGGATGAAATTTACTGTTAATTAAAAAAAAAAAAAAAAAAAAAAGAAAAAAAGCAGAATCGGGCGAAATTTCTACGGTGAGTCAGCGAAACAATTGTCCTGATTTTTCCAAGTACTTTATTTTTGTTTTTGAATGTCATGTCCTTTCAGAACATAAGCGATCATATTTGTATCCAGTAAAATACTGTGATATTTTGTGGGGCGGTTTTATTCACGGTTTTGAGTTCAGAGTTGTCCTTCTCCTAGACTAGCGACCAATCAAGACAAGTCTATGGTGATATCTAAGCCATAACTGAAGAGAGAAGAAACAGACTGATGCCATTCCCATGGACATTTAAAAACGCAACTAGCTCGATCGAGATTTGAACTCGGTTCACCAATTCCCCTTCAACCATTGCATTATCACGCGTCCTATCTATTTATATGTACCATATCTAGTTTCATAACAAAATCTCCGTTTTTATTTCACTCTCTCTAGTAAAGTGATACAAAACCTGTTAGACTTCCTATTCTAGATTTGCCTGTTACTGTGCAGAACGCCTTTATACCGGAGGACCTCGCCCCTTGCTATTCTGGTTTCACATTCCCAAGCGTTTGTTTCTAATTCCGATCAGGGTCACTCCGAGCAGAGGAAGCTTCGGTCGTTGAGTCTAACCTCACGTCATTTGAACCGTCAGCTGTTCGTCTGCATCATTTCGACCGTCGATTGACGCGTCGGTATCCAGGCGGAGCATTCGACGCGGTACTGTTATCTGGGTGGAGAAATACCTCACCTCGATGCAATCGCACTGATAGTGTCTTCAGAGTTCTGAGACCAGAATTTAGCAACGCCCTTAGGAAGCCTGGAGGAGTTTAGCGGGTGCGGGTGCGGGTTAGTGGGGGGGATCGGTGCTGGAGATCACAGTTTGACAACCGTCCAAGCTTGGATTTCACACGCTCATTCCAAAATTGTAATTAAGAGAAAACCATTTTTTTTTTTTTTTAAGCGTGAGAATCATTTTCGGTATGGTTAACAGCCGTTGACCGTCAACATGTGGAAAACAAAACTTTAAAATTTATCTCATTAATTAGAAGTGACAGGATAAAAGGCAGCCTTTTTGCTCCAAATTACATACATAAGATAGTGTTAATCGCTGGTGCGAGTTCAAATTCTGGTCCAGTTGGATACATTCACTTCCACACTAACGCATATAGGGAAGACAGGAATCGTCGCTTTTCACAGCTCCCCAACTATGGGTTAAATAGCAGCGTAGATTCTGCTCTATAGACTTAGGTGGCAGCAATTCGGAATTCAAACAGTGGCGAAAACAATGAGAAAATCTCCCCAAGAACTCATGGCAAGTCACAGATAATAAAGAAAAGGAACGTATGGAGAGTCATGATCACCTATGCACTGAAGGGATATACCATTAAAAAAGATGGTATTCCAATTCTTGATGGTCTTATAGTTTCTTCAAGCCCTTATAAAAAGTCAGGTGATATTTATGATCCTTTTTTATTCAGTTTTAGTCAACTGCATTTTAAAAATACTAAAAAATAACAATTACAGAAAATAAAGAAAAGAAAAATCATTATTTATACTATTTATATTTGGTCTGGTGTCCTCATCTTTGTTGTCGCTATCACATCGTTTCGGTCGTTGTGACCTCTTCATCAATCTTATATCGATCCGGGTAACCTACACAGAATTCTGAACAGAACCCTTTATTTAATCTACGTGGTTAGACTGTTCCCTTTCCGCTTTTAGTACTGCTCAGTTATTGCTCACCTGTTTCCACTGAATTCATGTACACACTGCCCGGCTTAGGGATTGAACTCACAATCACTATGTCACCATATCCACGAATCAACGCTTTAATCCACTAGGCTATTGTCTCGTAAGTTACCCGATATACACTTGATGGAGGTCGGATGGCACAACGGCTGAAACGTTGTGATAGCAACAATAAAGAGGCGGACAATAATCTGAATATAAATGGTGTCAATATTGATAACACCTCATCCCAGAAATTCAAACATAAAGAAAACAATATACGAAAATGTTGTCTTTGTTCAACGTAGCCGAGAATTAGGAAGACCGTAGTTAGAGAGAGTATCGCAGGGAAAGAAGACTAGGTAAGGAAAACAGAGAAGAAGAGGTTCATTAAATACTCATACACAGAACGGAAAACTTGAGTAAATCAAATACTACTCAAATCCTACTCTAATGTGGCTACTTGCCATATTTATAAGTAAGAACAGTACATTGTCACAGTAGTAGGGAGGGGAAGGAAGTACGCTATGTCCTACTCTACAACAGAAAACAATAACAAAGAGAAGAAATAGAAAAAGGGCAAATACAACGGAAAGAGAATTATTACTACGACTACTACTAACAATAATTTATAATACTACTACTAATGATAACACTAATACTACTATCGATAATAATACTAACACTACTACTAACAATAATACTACTAATACTATTGATAATAATAATTTCTACTTATATTACTACTACAAATAATAATAACAATGATGATGGTGATGATGACGATACTGCCAGAGTTTTATTACCAACAAGAGTGTGGCTTATTGAAGTGGCAAAATAACTTGCGCATGGATTTCCACATTCATTTTTCCACTGTACCCTTTTAAGACTTCTTCAATTCAGTAATCGACTCATATTTACGAGAGACGGAAACACTCCTTTCTGCTTCGGTATTTGACACATCAAACGCAACGTAGAATAGAGAATCAAAGCTTTGAAATTGTTTCTATGTACGATAAAAAGCGCGTTTGAAATGAAGGCAAACATTCCTTCTCTATCATTTTCAGACAACATCGTTCAACAATTTCGTATTCAATGACCGGACGTGACAAGTCTGTCACTAGGGACGTCCACGTTGAATCTTTGCCCTGTTTTCATATTTATTTGGCCCACATATCATAATCATCATTCTTCTTTTGTTGTAATAATTTATAATGCTACTTTTTCTTCGAACTCTTATAATTCATTGTTTCAATAGTAAATAGCGCAGCCACTTGAACCCGCCAGTCTATTAGGCTAATACCCACTGCTCAGGCACATTTGTGTTTGTTCAGCACCCACAGAATCCACCTGTGGTTTATACTGCATCTATGCTTAGTTACAGAGAGAGAGAGAGAGGGGGGGGTATTTAGCGTGATCAGCAGTCTGAACAAGGCTAGCACATTCAAACCCTCGGTCACAATGACTTGTGACTTCATGCTAGCACAAAGCGTTCCGTCTACTCAATTTCACTCTCAAGGCTTAAGTCAGCCCGGGGTATCGTTTTCAGACGCACGCTGGGATCGGCTTCTCATTCCAGATCGATAACATCTAGAAGACAAATCGACTATGGTGAGATTCGAACCAGAGTGTCATGATCAGATAGCGAACATTGTAACCACTCGGCCACGTGGCCATATTTAAGAGTACTGTTCACCTAGTAGAAGACAAAAAAAAAAAAACAGAGGTTCTCAACCAGCGTAAAATCCCTCAAGTGGGATTTCCAGGGTTTCGGAGTTGAATCTTTCATTTTTCTTGTTTTTTTTATTTTTTATCTACAGAATCTTTCTTTATCGAATCCCAATATCTTGGCATTCTATTTAATTTTTTTTTTTATTGAAGTATGCTTTAATTATTTATTTAGTATTAGGTTGGTGTAAAAAATAATGTCGTTTTCTCGCATATGTTACTATGTGAGAAAACGACATTATTTTTGCACCAACCTAATAATTAGTTAATGATTATTATATATGCTCGTGTATAAACTGACTTCATACATGAAGTCAGTTTATAGTGCGAACTCTGGAGTTTTTGGGTAACTCCTTCAGAAAAACTACCTATGTGCAACTAGTCACCGAAAATGTATGATTTTTAACTTCTTCAGTTAAATTACCTGTGTATAGGGCAGTCCCATATTTTTTGCGTAAAAAATATCCGATCATAAATACTCACTCTACTTGAGTATATACAGCAAAACCAATTATTGTAGATGTATTAAAGTTTGAAAATTCATCAACAATTTCTATTGTTATTAAATTTGTAAAACTCCTCTATAAAAATAATCCATGTAAATGTATATGTACTAATATGGAAAAAAATGAAGATTTGCAATAATATATGCATATCATTTGAAATGCACATTTTGAGTTGAACCAGTGGTCGCCAAAGTTTTTGGGGGCTTGCCCCACTTAAGCATCTGTAAAATCCTGATGCACCCCACCTGTGACATAATTCTTATTAAAAAAATAAAGTGGAGGAAGCCTAAAGTACCATTGACTTAACTTTACTTAAAAACTTGACTCTGCATATATGCAATTGTATTATAATTTAATTTTAAAATTTTACAATATTTATGAAAATATTGTGTTAAATAGGAATAAAGTGTCGCTGCTGACACTTGAGTTTGAACATAGATCACCACTAAGCAAACACAGGCGATCCCATTTTTGAATTAAGTAGACCATGTGACCATAGAGAAAACGCATGTATTTAGGAAGTAATTGACGACTAACGATCCTTATTTCTATTCTATCTTCTATTACTATTCGGGTCACTATTTCTAGTCTATCCTCTATACTATACGGATCAGCATTTCTATCCTATCTCTATTACAATACGGACTGATATTCTCTACTCTATTCGGGCCGCTACACGGATTCGAACGAGTATTATCGAGCAGGTACTATTCGAAGGCGTCTAACACCAGTATTGTTCAACAGCGTTACTATAGTTGTAATCAGTCATTACAATGTCTCTACTACAACGACCATTGCGAAAGTGACAACGGGTGTTCGTTGACATCACAAAATATTGTTGCTAATATATATATATATATATATATATATATATATATGTGTGTGTGTGTGTGTGTATATATTGTATTCAGTACATAGGTAATTACACATGTACATACATGCTCACAATTTTTTATGTATGCATACTGTATATGCAAGGTATATAATAACATGCACACAAACCATACACACACAGACTCACCAGAAAAAAATCTCGAATTGCCCCTCCCCCATAATAATCAAATTGTCCCCTTATGGGGTGTGCGACACACTTCGGGAAACATGGGAGCTGGACTACCTTGGAAAGAGGGCGGTGATGACATTCTGACCTATGGTGAAAAAGGTGCTTTGGGCAAAAAAAAAATTGAGAGCCACTATGTTAGAGTTTTACTAAATGAGGTTTTTGTATGGCCCTACAAAGAGAGAAGTAATAAGACACATATGATGTCGTGTCACTTCAGAACGTAAATGATCATGGCCCTCCACAACTTCATATCTTCTGTCGTTTTACTGCTCCTTTTTATCCTATTTTCGTCATTTACACGAACTTGCCAAGTAGGCGACTTGCTGTTTTTCTCTACTTTTCTTGCCTACAATATGACTTGTGAGTGTTAAATTATCTAAGCGTTATTTCCTCATTATGTCTTCCATAAATGTCATTTACCTCTTTCTGATTGTAAGTTTAATTTTCCCTATTGTTTATATTTTCTTTAGAACTTCCTCATCGTTCACATGTTCTGATCACGGTATTCTTAGCAGTTGTCGGAAGAAACACATCTCTATTGATTCAATTCTCTTCATCTGTGAAGAGATTATCCAATATTCAATGGTATATAAGAAATTACATCTGAGCCAGCAGTCAACACTTTTTTATTTGTTTCTTACGAAATTTTCACATGTAATACTTTGCTTAGTTTCTGGAAAGCACCTTTCCTTATTCCTATGCACGTTCAGATTTCTGGGTTTTATTTTCCGCCGTCTATTACTAGACGACGGTGACAGCTGAATTTCTGTACGTGTTTGATTTTGACATTCGAAATACTTTATTCACAGCTTAGACAGCTTCTTTTACTGAGAAGCATGCATTGTCTTCTGAAAATATTTAGTCCTTTCATAGACTGATGATTTTAAACACTGATTGATTTGTTTGTTTAACGGCATATCAACTCCTTATGGGTCACTTAATGTCGAAATTTAATTTTCTTGGGAGCTTTGAAGTGGTATAAAGCTGATGTACGTTAGTCTGTTTTCATAATTAAATACATGGTAGATGATACTCAGATTTTGTGCATATACATGTTTGTGTGGGTATAATTATTAGGAAAGGTGATATGTGTGTTTTATATTGTAGTTTGGAATACAGTTTGATTTCTTTAAGAAATTGTAGATTAATATATGTAATTAATGTCATGAAAGTACTTTCATGTTTGATTTTGTTTAGCGGCATATCAATCTCTATGGGTTATTTAATGCCGTATTTTGAACGCATTTTTATGGTTTCAACTACAGATAAAAGATACTGTTGGTCATTTTGCTATAAAATGTATTGTTGCTCATTTTTTTTTATATAAGAAAAGGTATTGCGGATATTTTTACTATAAAAATGTATTTTTATCCTTTCATAGTGTTCTGGTTTTGTTTGGTGGTTAACTATTTGCCCATAGGTGGGACGCTAGCAAGTGCTACCACCGCAGGTCAAGGTGAATCTGAAAACAATAGCAATTAAGGGGTGATTCCATGATCCACACAACCTCCAATCTTCCGATCAGAGGCCTGATATATTATGGCCACCTACATAATAAGATGTTGATCCTACGTGAATCCGCAAAATAGGCGTTTTTCCCCCCAAATAAGGTTTCGATTGTACCGGTCTTCTAAAGGTTTTTCACGGGGATCAAGTGTCAGGATATTAACAACACTTTCTTTAACTGTTACAAATTGGGGGTTCTGCAAACTTGTTGGTTTAAGACATCACATAAATTATGTAATGAGATTAAGATCTGGGAAGTTCAGTAGTTAAGACAACACAGCGAAGTCTTATCTTTCTGCAATCGTTCGCATACGACTCGTGAAGTGTGGAGTGGGTCATACAGTCGTGCCGAAAGATGCCATTATAGAAGACGTTTGGTAGGAAGAGGTGTACCTTGTCTTTAACGAGGTAGGTAGTTAGCGACAAAATAACTTCCGCATAAATTGCAGGGACCGGTTTTTACTAGCAGAAACTCAACAACTCTATTTATAAATTCGAATAAAAGCTAAAAGAATTAGATAAAGATATCAGGTAAGCAAGTTAACAAGGGGGGGGGGAGTTCCACAGGTGATAAAAAAAAAACTCTCGGAGTAAAAGTGGCGGTTGCATTTAGCTATTTCAACAGTAAAAGGGTGGGACCTAAATGCCAATCTAGTAGCACGCTTAAATTCATGTAGTTGGGGCAGCAAGGAAAAAAATCTCATAAGAGCAGTTGTCATGAAAATATTAGTAGAAAAGACAAAGGGAAACCACACTGTGTCGGTCAGAAAGTGACTGAAGTCGAGATGCTGCTTAGGATCGATTACATTACAAATCTTTCTTTGGATCTTGTCAAGAATCTTGAGATGAATAGCAATGGCACCAGACCAGATATGGCAGCAGTATGCACAGACGAATGATAGATTTATTGTGGCCTCTGCCATTTTTTTCAACCGCTATTTTTTAAAATTATTTTTTAACTTTTTAACGTTACATTGTCACTCATTAACTAATAATATACATCGTGTATCTGCATGGCCGGTGCGGTGCGTACTACGCAGGAACCCCCGACGAGGGTGGAGCCCCCCAAAAGCTAGTTCCAGCAGCGTTTTTTTTTTGTTTTTTTTTTATACTTCTTCCTTTTTTTCTACCTAAGTTGTATTGTCAATCATCAACTATAATAATCGGCAGGATCGGTGCTTACCACTCTGAACATCTCAACAGCGTGGGGGCCCTATGCCTACTGGGGAAGTAAAAATTTGCGAATTAAACATTTTTTTCGAATAAAAATTAGTAATGAAAATATTGGTGGTTATTATAAAAAGAATAACAATGTCTCAGATTTTTTTAAATAAAAAAAAACTATTCATTATAAAAGTAAATAGTTAATGAATATGTACTGAAATTTTCATTTAAAGTTGATAATTTCCTGATTAAGCGCTGTCCTACCCCCTATTTTCCTTCGAGAGTTTGTGGCTCCCATGTTGGGAAACGTTGAAATCGTCATATAGGAGAGAGGGGAGTCCCGTATCAAAGTTTTGGTAGGAGAGGTCTCGTGATCCTAGCGCTGGCCATTGTTGTAGAGAGCCATAACAGCTCACTTACAGAGGAAGACTGGGAAGTAACAAAAAAAAAAACCAAAAAAACTGTCCTTTAATTGAGAACGACAATGTGTGTATTAAAAGGGAGGAGAACGAAAACTCATCAGTATTGAAGATTCTTCAGCCAATTACAACAGAACTCGTTTGCGATAGTCTCAGAGCGTGAAAAAAGCAGAAACACTGTACAAAGCATTTAAAAGACAGGCATTATCGTAGACAAAAATCCTGAACATTGTTATGCTACAACAGAGAAGGGAAACAAAGGATTTAGTCTTATTGCACCTCAAAGCAAATGCATCGTGGTATTTATCTCTACACTTGGTCTACTGAGGAGGTTGTCACAATCTAACACAGGAGTTTATTCTTTCAATCGTATTATCCATCAGTGTTGTTCTTTGTCTATTATCTTGATTTCACTCTACAAGGGTTAATTAAAGGTTTTCCACTCCATAAATAATCAGCCCTTTTTTTTATCATTTCACACTATGCAAGACAATAAAGTCATTGGCGCGCAAAGGGGGGGGGGGGGTTACTGAATGTGAAGAAATATAATAAAAAGAAAACGATATTAAGAAAAGAGGACAATAAAAGAACAGGAATGAAGAATACAGAACATAACGATTGATATTACAGTTAGATTTTTGGAGAACAAAGTTGACAAGCAAGAATCAACTGAGTTTCACAAGCGAGAAGTGCGAGAGAAGAAACTGTTAGCATAGAACTTACGGTTACAGTTCATCTGTAAAAATGATGAGACATGCTTGACTTCAGAGTCTTTCCTCAGACAATAGTTCCATGTTCATCCGCCATTACTTTAGGAAGCATTTGTTTTGTCTTTGCATCTCTTGCTTCTTGGGTGGAATACATACAGGTCTTTGTCATCCGAGAGGAAACTGATTTGGGTAGAGATATCTTTCAAGGGTTGAGTTGCTTTTAAATACAGTCCTGATGTATGATCATCAGGATCCTTTCAGATGTATTCTTGGTAACCTAGATATGATTGTTTTGTCTTGTTTTTTTTTTCAGTGTTTTCCATGGTTTATCTGTATCTACTCGTAGACGCTAATGCTATGCTTGCAGGATAGTTGCTGCATTTAATAGTGTCTCTAATGCAGATCATCATATGACTAGATAAATAGTTATGAGCTTGGTTTGATGTTGTACGCAACGGACGGCCATTTTCTGGACACTGTATGGATGGTGGAAATTGAAGTTCAGGTATTTCTTTTGAATGTTAGCTTCCGATAAATCGATATCATGAACCTCTATTCTGTGTTATCAATAAATCCAGGAAGACAGTTGATCTTTCGCTTATTTTTCTATTGTGAACTGTATAGAAGTTCTTATTAAGTTCAGCAATACTTGCAAATCTCCCTATTACGACATGAGTATTAAGGTATCATCACATGGTTTTAGTGGTGTCGTTTCGATAGCAATACCCTTAAGTATTCTAGGGATATTTGTTATTATCAGAAATAATGGTGATTCCATAGCTAAGCCTTTTTCCTGTCGGTACCTATTGGAACCTAATCGAAAGTATATTGTCTGCTCGCATGTCAACAGCACCATCAGATTATTGGTTTCGACACCTGTATGCTCTCCTAGGTAAGAGTTCGATTCGAATTTGTCTGAAGCGACAAATAAAATCTTATCTGTGGGAACTATATTCAACAGTGGACTGTGTAGTGACAGTTTGATTCGTTATCTACGGTTAATCAACTCTTTTCCGGTCGTTTAAATCCAGAAAATATTTTTTTACATTGTAAGAATTTTTGTCAAACACAGATAAACGTGCCCGCAAAAGGACGGTTTTCTCATGACAGCACCTTTTTTAACTTCACTCTTTGGTAAGGATTATTGTTTTTAAAAGCGATGATTAGAACTGGAATAAAACTTAAACATATGATGAAAGAGAATTTATACATATATTTCTTTGTTCTTGAGAATTTACAACAAAAATTTTAAGCAATATTTAATTAGTTTATTTATTTACAAAAATAATTTTATATTTACAAAATATATCATAAATTCATAAGTATCTACTAAATTTTATTAAAATATATGAACCAAACTCTAAGTAAATCTTTATTATTTATCATTTTATAAAGTTTGAATCAGTTGGATATTAGCCAATATTTTTCCGACTGTTCACATAAATAATATAATAGTGTAAATAGACAATCCAATAAATAGATACATAATGTTTATTATTTTTGTCGTCAATTCTCAAGAACAAAAAATATAGAAATTCGCTTCAGGTTTTATTCCAAGTGGAAAGACTATATTGAATCAATTGCTAGGTCAGCTGTTCGTTGGTTCACTGTGTCGTTCTAGACAATTTTTCTCTCCAGAATCTATCTTACACATCTATAAATCTACCATTAGTCCATGCTTAGAATATTGCTGCCACAGATGGTCCGGTGATCCTGCTATTTACCTTGAGCTCCTTGATCCAATCCAAAGAAGAATCTGCAATATTATTGGTCCTGATCTGGCGTCTCGGCTTCAATCACTTCCCCACTGCAGCAAAGTTGCCTCTCTGTGTCTTTCCTATAAATACTTTCATGGTAGTTGTTCGTGTGAATTATTGTTTTATTCCCCCTCCCCCACCCCAGATAAGAACTGTACATATGCGGGGCTAGTAAGGACTACATAGATATTCTGAGGTATTATGTTGGATGAAGTAAGAATGGTAAGAATGCACTATTTGGTATTAGGTATGTTTGGTATATTGTGGTATGTGACTTGCTAAGTTTAATGTTAAGCGAGAAAACCGTCCTTTTCCCCAACCCCCTTTTTTGGGCCTTGTGCCACATTTCTGTATTTCAAATAATAAATAGTGCCCTTTTTTTTGGTATAGAGACTTTTTGAATTTAAGCGCAGTACTGGACTGACGTCAAGATCTCATCATTTTACAGTTGAGGTGGCGAGATGTAGCCGTAAGTTCTATGTTAATAGTTTCTTATCACGCACTTCTCGCTTGTGGAACTCCCTTACGGCTCTATTTACCAGCAAACTTTAATCTGAAAAAACATAAATGCAATATCAATCACTATCTACTGTACTCGTGATTGCTCTTTTCTCTTCTCGTTCATTATTAATGTTTCTGTTCCTACTTCTCCTAGATCCTGTAAACCCTTGTGTCTTAGTGGCTTTACTGCCTTGCATGAGGTGATACCGATTAAAAAAAAGAATAAATAGATAATGAATATATTGAGATAGATAATTAACATACTAAGATAGTATGTTAATTATCTATCTAAAATAGATAGATAATTAACATACTATGAGAGATGAATAATTAACATACTATGAGAGATGGATATATTGACGGATAGATAATGCAGTGTCAATCGCTATCTACTGTCCTTCTGATTGCTCTTTTCTCTTCCCGCTCATTATTAATGTTTCTGTTCCTAATTCTTCCACATCCTGTAACTCATTTTGTCTTAGTGGCTTTACTGCCTTACAGGGAGTAATACCGATTTAAAAAATTCTTATCATGGCTTTTTAAAACAATAAAGAGAGCCTAAGATAGTTAAAAAGCGGTATCATGGGAAAAACCACCCTTTTAATATTTGCCGAATTTCTTTCATTCATTTACATGTTAGATATTGTTATATTACTGCTATTATTTACTTAGTGTTCTCACTGGTGATGGTTGATACTGTATAGCAAATCTCTTTAAGACCTTAGCGGTCTTTGTAGTCAAACCTCTTCTCGCAATGTTGCCTTGTGAATGGTTCTGAATCATATCTACTTTTTTTTAACTTACTTTCAGATTTACTCTGTGATCTCCCGGAACAGGAGAAATCCATTATTCGGAAGAGGTCTTTTTTTATTTCTTGTTTACGAATCCCAGATCCGGTCTCATGGGCTGGATTGGGATCCGTTAGGATCTTAAAGCCCCATAGTTTGTTTTCATTGTTTCAGTTCAAAAGGCGTGCTTAAATGTTCTCGGGTCGATTTACTTTCAAAAACCTAACCAAATAAACTAACATCAAATTCATTTTAGTCGGACTGAGAACTTTTCAGCAGTTGCTCGTATTATTATTATTATTGCTGTTGTAACCCAGAAAAGGTTACTGAATAAGAATAACCAAAACGAAGGAATGGTAATATTTATAACATTAACAACATACAAGATTCACCAGCGGCTTGTAGTAAGTAATCAATTGCTAGTGATGAACTAGTGGTGAATACCTCCCACCAGACAAGTATATTCCACTGTATTTATGAGGATTGGGACATGCACATTATAGTCCATAGGTACGGTATAACATTTATTAAGCGAGAGAACAGTACGCAGACAATATAACGCCGGCGTACACATATTTAAAGTTCAATATACCCATCCTGATATCCAGTATAATAAGTATATATCAGGCACATGCATCGCAGCCAAATGCGCGCGGCATTATGAAAGGTTTTGCTAAAAGCAGTGAATAATCTTGCAAGTAGGGTCCAGTTAGAAATACCTTTACTTCTGACGAAACTCCTAAGTCGACTCGGCTGCCTCATCTTCCACTCTTTAAAAATAAAATAAAAAAAAAAACTTCTCGATACCTGACCATGATATACGCTACTACTTCCGCCTACGGTGATTTTGTAAGCATAGCTTAGATGTGGCACAAGACTGAAAATGTGGAGCACCCGCTGAGGCTCGAACTCACTACTCAGTCATAATTGATCTAGCGAGACAAGCTTGCTAACCATTACGCCATGTCCAAGTGCCCAACTGATAGTTTTCTAAGCGTAGCTTAGATATGGCACAAGCCCGAAAGTACGGGGCATCCAGTGAGGATCGAACTCATTTCACCACGTAATTGATCTAGCGAGACAAGCTTGCTAAGCATGACACCACGTCGAAGTGCTTAAATGATTTTTAAGCGTAACTGAGATGTGCCACAAGACCGAAAGTATTAAGCACCCAGTGAGAATCCAACTTACTATTCAGTTGTAATTGCACCACATCGAAGTACTTAAATGATTTTATAAGCGTAACTGAGATGTGGCACAAAACGGAAAGTGTGGAACACCCAGTTAGGATCGAACTCACTATTTAATCGTAACTGCTCTAACGAGTTAAGCTTGCTAACCACCACACCACGTCCAAGTGTCAAACTACTCCCGTTTATAAACGGATGCACAGAGCATCAAACCCTAGGGGACATGCGCAAATTAGGTTAGGAAACTAACTAGCAAATCTGCAGTAGTGAAGAGGGTATTTTTGTAGCCCATTTTAATTCTCCAAGACAAAACATTAACATGTTAACACCTCCAATCAATTAAGATCAGAAACCATTAGAGCCTCGCCTGGCGTAGCATCGGGACCTTTTATTATTTCTGTTATTATTCGACATAAAATAAACATGGATCTGTGGGTAATATATAGTTTCCCCGCGGAATACAACTTACAATATGGCTTTCTGTTCCCGACCGAAACGTTTTGTAAATAATGGTTAAAAATATCCTTCAACAACAAGTTATTTCTTTTTTAATGATAAACAGTACAAAGAAAATGTTTGTAGAATAACTAGTCATTTGGGACTCATACGATATAACATGAATTCTTGTTTGCAACATTTACAAGTTTCATTCTTTTTGCTTCTTTTTTAGAGCTTTTTCTTTTCTTTTCTTTCTTTTTACATAAATCATTTCCTTAAGTTTTATCTAAATCATGCCAGTTTCACATAAAACGTGTCTTACTTTTTACATCAATCATAACAATCTACGTTGGAAGACTAAGGATGAAATATTCTTTCATATTTATACCACAGATCAAAGAAACTACGGCTCTTTAATAACTATTATATTCTTGGTTTCTAATATAAAACTATGACAACTACAGTCATCCATAACGACGTTAAAAAAAAACTTCCACGCCAGCAACTGATTCCATCCCGTAAATATGTAATGCCCGTTTGTAGGAGAGACTTTGTAAATCACAGATAAAATAATAAAGAGTGTTCCAATAACTTGGACCGATTTTAAATGTGAATTAAGTTTAAGAATCTAATGATTTTTGTCTTTTTCTTTCGGATTTAGCAACTTAAGTCTTTGGCAACTTCAACCATGGAAAGATTCACAATCAACTAACGTGTCCAAGTTATCAAAGCCTATGACAAAAATGGACGTTCAAATTTATAAATATACGACCCAATGATTCCGCTAGTAAAAAATGCACACCAAACAGTGACCTTTAGTGGATGCAGTGGCTTTTCAAGAATCTTCCTTGTATTTTCATCAGCCTAAATGTGACAATTCTGCTTATTAACGAATCCACCAAGATGAAAATGGGCTTCATCACTAAAGACGATTTTTTGTGAAAAATCTTCATCGGCTTGTCTTTGCTCGTGCACCCAAATGACGAATATACGGCGCTCCAAATGGTCAGCAGGTTTAACTTGTTCTGTCAATTGAATTTTGTAAGGGTTTAGAGACAAATCTTTTGTCAAAATTCAATGTAACGTTGTTATGGAGAGGTTCAATTCCTGCGCGCGATGACAAATATAGGCGTCTGCATTTTCGGCCACATTCTCGTGTACTGCAGCACTATTTTCAGCTGAACAGCGTAAACGAGCACGCAATTGTGTTTTCACATCTGCTACCGACCTAATTTTTTTTTTTTTTTAATTTACGAACAATTTTTCCAATTGCTCTCTCAGCTGGTCGATTATGTTGACTAAAAAAATCGCGAAGTGCGCGAAATGCATTTCTGTTTGAACAATTCTGGGTCAGACGCCGCTAATTCCCACATATATATATATTTTTTCCCTTTACCCGTCATGTGATCTAATTATTTCAAGATGAGGTCGACTGTTCTTGCTCTCTGGCGATCCGTGTTGAAACCCAAGTGTTGGCAGCAACACTTTTCCTATATGACAATTCCTATATTTAAATGACAGACTCGCTTCTTAATTTTTGTATTCCAGGTCTTTTTCTTTTATGTGCCGTGTCCCTTCAGGACGTAGGCGACCATGGACCTCCACATCTTCCTGTCCCTTCCTATTTTTGTTATTTCACCCAAACCTTGTTCTGCCATCCATTTGCTCAAGCCCATCAAGTATGTTACCCGCTGCTTTCCTCCTTCACTCAAACCTTTCCGTATCAGATTTTCCAAGCCCTCCATCCTCATTGTGTGACCCATTTCAACTGCCTATTCCTGATGCTAAGCATAAGTTTCCTTTTTGTTTCCATTCTCTCAAAAAAACCACATTGTTGCTCACATGTTCGGTCTATGGCATCCTCAGCATCTTTCTGTTGAACCACATTTCTGTTGCTTCGTCTCTTCTTTGAGGAGATTGTCCAGCATTCGCAGTCATACAGGAGGACGGAAAAATCCCGTAACAGTTCAGTACACTTTTCTTTGTTTCTAATGCTTGATTTTAATATCCCCTATCTGTAATTTGCATTTTGGGCTCACTCTTTTTCTGATAACCATGCATTCTGTCTTTTTGTAGTTTATGCTTAGTCCTTTCTTCTCGCTTTCCTTCGTCAAGGAAGTTTTATAGTTTCCTTTCCGTGCCTGCTATCAGCACTGTTGTCTGCATATCTGATTGTTCCGCCTATTTCATGGACTGAACACTTTTAGCAACGACGAGAATATGGAAACAAAAATAACACTCATACATAGCATCAGAAAGAGGAAGTTGAAATTTCTAGAGTACATAATAAAGAAAGAAGGCTTGAAAAATTTGAGACTCACAGGACATATGAATTGTTAAATATTATGATGTTTAAAAAATGAAAAGTAGAAGTCATAAAAAATATTAAATATTGAAATGTATTAAATCGTATAAATAGCTTATAAAATTAAATATTAAAAAATATGAAATCTATAAACAAGATGATATTATTAAAATAATTGAACAGTAAGAAATTGTATGAAATATAATGAAAATCATTAAATATTGCTAAATATTATGAAATCTTATAAAAAAAAAAATCAAATATTAGGTTGGTGCAAAAATAATGTTGTTTTCTAACATATGTTACTATGTGAGAAAACGACATTATTTTTGCGCCAACCTAATATTATAAAATAGTATGAAATACAATAAGAAGTATAAAATCTTATCCTCAACTTTTAACGAGTTCAAAACATATTTACTGGAAAATAATTTACAGTGTCTTTCTTCTGTACACGGTCCTGTTTTTTCATTTAACTCTTACACTTCGCAATATCCAAAACTCTGAAGAAAGCAACGTATAAAAATGTCGGTGGCTCAATACTGTGTAGAACAAGAATACGCTAACGAGACAAAACGTGATTCACGTTCATCCATTATTCTGATAATACTGTTTGATCAGTGTAACATGCAAAAAATAAACATTTCCCAACTTATCTTTTTAATCATTTCCACAAGAAAGGCAATAAAGTCACTAAGACGCAAGGGGGTTACTGAGTGTACTGAAAAAATATACTATTAAGGAGGGAGGACAATAGAATAACAAAAATTAAGACAGAATATAACGATTGACATTAGATTTAAATTTTTAAATATCAAACTTGACTGAGAAGCAGTGAACTAGAAGAGAATCTCATAAGCGAGTAGTGCGATAGAAGAAACTGTTAGCATAGAACTTACGGTTACATCTCGCCATTTCAACTGTAATATGGTGAGACCTTCCCGCCAATCTAGTACTGCGCTCAAATACAAAATCTCTAGGTATCACAGAAGAAAGTGATATTTGCATGATTAAACTTATTTCGCCACAAACTCTGACCCAAACACACCACAATATTCCTAACACCAAAACAATGCATTCTTACTTACCTTCCTTATTACATTCACCATAATACCTCTTGTCTCTATGAAAGTTCTAACTAATCCCCATATGTATAATTCATTGTCTATGGGGTAGATGAATAAAATAACAAGAGGAAAGTTCATCAGAACAATTACTATGAAAGTATTCATAGAAAAGGCGCAGCGGGGTTACGTTAAGGCGGTGGGGAAAGTGACTAAAGCCGAGACGCTAGGTTAGGTCCAGTAATATTGCTGATTCGTCTTTAGATTTTATCAAGAATCTCTCAATATATATGAGAAGCACTAGACGAGATGTGGGAGCAAGGACGAATGGTAGACTTATATATATGTAAGATAGATTCTGGTGAGAACTGTCTAGATCGACGCAGTGAACCAACTTTACTAGAATATATATTAACTTTCCTAAACGTTATATTTTCTCAATATCTCTTTTCTAAAACTAACCTAGAAAAATATACTTAAATTAGTACGTATGTATAAAATCTATAGGAATGTTGCATGGCTATGATAGTTCCGTATTCCTCACTAGCAACAGTAATCGGTGATCTTGTACATGTAGGAGCCAGGATTTGAATACCGATGTTTAAGTTAGGTAGGCCTTCTCTTCTGTCGCAGCACACTATCCCTACTATCTCCTCACAAATGAAGATGAAACTTGGAACGACAAAAATATGGTTCTAGAAAACGATGCTGAGAATACCATGGACGTAAACATGTGAGTAACGTGGAAGTTTTGGGGAAAATCGACATTGAAAAAGAGGCTGAACTGTCATGTAGCATAAATCCTCCTGATATGACAGAGAACAATTTCCTCACAACTGAATAGGTGACAGAAGACAACAAAAATGTGGTTCTACAAAATGCTCATTGTAAGGTTAGCAGCGATCTTATAAGGAAACATTCGGTATTCATTGACCGAAAAGCGTGTAGTACTGTCGGTTGAAATTTATAAAATCTTCCTCTTAAAACAATTTTTCAGGAAAACAGATTCTTCATTTCCAGTAGCTATTATTTCTCTTTCCAGTATTGATGGGGGGGGGTCTTCCTAACCTTTTATTTGTAGTAATGTGGAACGTCAACATAATGATTATGTCATCATTTTCTGTCTATTTTTCTGAAATGAGGTATTATGAACACTATTTACATTATTCGGACTATTGTCACCATCTTTGTCGCCATATTTATTACAACGTTTCAGCCGTTGTACACTCCGGCTTTCTTCAGGTGATTGAAATATGGCAACAAAGATGGGGACAATAATCCGAATAATGTAAATAGTGTCATCATTTTCTTTTCGATTTTCATGTGATATCCATTTTAGCTTTTGCTTCTGTTACGTGATACAGTCTTTTGTGATTGTGTAGCGCCAGTCCACAAGGTTCGAAGTATGATGTTCTTCGCCAAGACCCACATGCTTCATTCGCTTTAAGACATTTTTAACCATTGTTCTGAGAAAGCGGTTGTATACAGCTGACAGTTTAGATATTTCTGAACCGGTTTGGCGACAGGAATGACATCCATATGAAGGTTTCGACCTGACGGGGCTATTTAAGAATATGTCTTGAGTTTTCGGGTTAATGATTTGGTTTTGTACCAATTTGTGGGGTTAGGCGAAACTACCTCTAACGCAGGCTATTACAGGTTCAATTTCCTTTTCTCCTGTCCTAATTTTGTTTTTTATAACTTATCCATGGGCCCAGGTATTTGAAGTGTTTAGTATTTACTAAAGCCACATCTTGGATTTTTATGATGGATTCAGTTAAGTACCATCACTTTCTTTCATTCCAATTCCAGATCATAGTTTCGATTTTGGAAAGATTTATTTTGAACCCGAAAAAAACATTGGGAATGCCATTGATGGAACATGTGAACGATAAGGAAGTTTCAAGGAAAATGGAACAAAAAGGACACTCGTACTTAGAATCAGAAAGAGGCATCTGAAACTTCGCCACATAATGAGGAAAGCAGGCTTAGAGTGTTTGACACTCACAGAACTTAATGACGGTAAAAAGGAATGATTGAATCAGCTAGTAACCTTCAAATCAGATTGTGTAAATGGATAGCAGAGCAGAGACTGTATGAGATGGTAAGTGGACAAACGTTCAGATTTACAAATGACAGGAAGCTGTCGAGAGCCATGATCTCTAATTCTCTGAAGGAAGAAGACTCTTCGCTCTTGACCTTCAAGTGTACCAAATTAAACTTAGTATATACATGTAGTAAAAGGCGTTGGACATAGGTGCTTTTCTGGCGCTGAGGGGGTTCAAAAATCTTGGAAATGTATGGGGTTGAGACAGGATGAGGGTAGGGGTGTTCGTGCCAAGAAAAGAAGGCTCTGCCAGAATGGGAGATGTGCTGGAGAGGAGGTGGAGACAAGGAGGTAGAGTGTAAAGTAGAATTACCAGCGGGAGGTAGGAGGCATAAATATAAGTAGGGAGGAGGAGGTGGCTCCTTTCACCCCATTTGTTTCCGGTGATAAGCATTCTATCAGAGAGATCAGGAACAAAGGTAAGACCGTTATCAACTAGTGCTCGCATTTCCGGTGATCAGTAAAATAATACCCCATAACTGGATGCCCGGCACACTTCTCACGGTATAGTTGGGGAGAGGGAGGATGTGGAGGAAGCACGCGAGGTAAGAGGTTTGTAAATGTGCTTTTTAAGTCTTTTCTCCTTTTTATCTATCTATCTATCTATGTATCTATCGTGTGAGCGCCCTTTTATCTTTACTGAGTTGTATCTCTTAGAAAGTGAATACTTAGCGATATTGTACTTTAGGTCTCAAAGACGTTTTCTTTGACTTATTTATACCTATGTCTTGATCATAGTTCCTGCTTTTTCTTCTCTCTCTCTCTCTCTCCTTCTCTTTTATCTCTCGTTCTAATTTTTCTCTCTCGTTCCTTCTATTTTAGCTCTCGTTCTAATTTTTCTCTCTCATTCTCTCTCTTATTCCTTCTCTTTTATCTCTCGTTCTAATTTTTCTCTCTTATTCCTTCTCTTTTAGCTCTCGTTCTAATTTTTCTCTCTCATTCTCTCTCTTATTCCTTTAGCTCTCGTTCTTATTTTTCTCTCTCATTCTCTCTCTTATTCCTTCTCTTTTAGCTCTCGTTCTAATTTTTCTCTCACATTCTCTCTCATTACTTTTTTTTTAACTTTCGTTCTAATTTTTCTCACATTCTCTCTCTTATTCCTTCTCTTTTAGCTCTCGTTCTAATTTTTCTCTCCCATTCCTTCTCTTTTAGCTATCGTTCTAATTTTTCTCTCCCATTCCTTCTCTTTTAGCCCTCGTTCTCATTTTTCTCACTCATTCTCTCTTATTCCTACTCTTTTAACTCTCGTTTTAATTTTTCTCTCACATTCTCTCTCTTATTCCTTCTCTTAGCTCTCGTTCTAATTTTCTCTCTCATTCTCTCTCTTACAGCTCTCGTTCTAATTTTTCTCTCTCATTCTCTCTCTTATTCCTTCTCTTTTAGCTCTCGTTCTAATTTTTCTCTCACATTCTCTCTCTTACTCCTTCTCTTTTAGCTCTCGTTCTAATTTTCTCTCTCATTCTCTCTCTTACAGCTCTCGTTCTAATTTTTCTCTCTCATTCTCTCTCTTATTCCTTCTCTTTTAGCTCTCGTTCTAATTTTTCTCTCTCATTCTCTCTCTTACTCCTTCTCTTTTAGCTCTCGTTCTAATTTTCTCTCTCATTCTCTCTCTTACAGCTCTCGTTCTAATTTTTCTCTCTCATTCTCTCTCTTATTCCTTCTCTTTTAGCTCTCGTTCTAATTTTTCTCTCACATTCTCTCTCTTATTCCTTCTCTTTTAGCTCTCGTTCTAATTTTTCTCTCCCATTCTCTCTCTTACTCCTTCTCTTTTAGCCCTCGTTCTCATTTTTCTCACTCATTCTCTCTTATTCCTACTCTTTTAACTCTCGTTTTAATTTTTCTCTCACATTCTCTCTCTTATTCCTTCTCTTTTAGCTCTCGTTCTAATTTTCTCTCTCATTCTCTCTCTTACAGCTCTCGTTCTAATTTTTCTCTCTCATTCTCTCTCTTATTCCTTCTCTTTTAGCTCTCGTTCTAATTTTTCTCTCACATTCTCTCTCTTACTCCTTCTCTTTTAGCTCTCGTTCTAATTTTTCTCTCCCATTCTCTCTCTTACTCCTTCTCTTTTAGCCCTCGTTCTCATTTTTCTCACTCATTCTCTCTTATTCCTACTCTTTTAACTCTCGTTTTAATTTTTCTCTCACATTCTCTCTCTTATTCCTTCTCTTTTAGCTCTCGTTCTAATTTTCTCTCTCATTCTCTCTCTTACAGCTCTCGTTCTAATTTTTCTCTCTCATTCTCTCTCTTATCCCTTCTCTTTTAGCTCTCGTTCTAATTTTTCTCTCACATTCTCTCTCTTACTCCTTCTCTTTTAGCTCTCGTTCTAATTTTTCTTTCTTATTCTCATTTTTCATTCCCTCTTTTATTTCTAGTTCTAATTTCTCTCTCTCTCTCTCTCTCATGCTCTGCTTTATCTCTCTTTATCTAATTTTAATTCTGTTTCCTTCTCTCTTATTCCTTCTTTCTCTCGTTTTTATTTCCTTTCCATATCTTATTCCTCTTTTTATTCCCTCTCTTTCTTCCATTCTTATGTTCTCTCTTATTCCCTCTTATCCCTCTCTTTCTCATTTTCTCTCTCTTATTCCTTCTTTTTTTCTCTCTTTCTTTCATTCTCTCGTTCTCTCCGTTTTATGCCCTCTTTTATATCTCTCTCATTCTCGTTCTCTCTCTCTTATTCCCTCTCTTTTATCTCACTCTTTCTCTCTATTATTCTGTATCTTGGCTCTCACTTTATTTTCCTCTGAATTTGAAAAAAAGTAATATGCCCGTACATGTGTCTACTCGTGCGTATGAAACTCCGTAGAAACAAAATTTTGCCACAAACATCAACCTATTTTAAATTCTTAAAATAAAAAGAAAGAAAGAAAGGGAGAAATAAAGAAAATAAAGAAAAATAAATAGTTATAGGCAAAATAGCAAAACAGACTAGTCTCTCTAGCGTTGGATGGCAACCTGTCTAAATAGAAAAATTTTAAATTCAAACCGCAGAGATGATGAAGACAATAGGAAACTATCACAGATTAAAAAGGAAAGGAGGCTGTTGTGGGACATAGCATTAAGGTGTAAATATACGTTTTTCTTCTCATGAATGTGAACTTTGACATATTGTTTACTAAATCCTCCCAGTTATATCACCGGTTAGATTCTCAAGTATCATTAAAATAATTACCAACCTAATCCAATAGTAAAATAATTTGCAACCTAATCATATAATACAACAATTTCCAACCTAATTGATAGTAAAATTATTTGCAACCTAATTCAATAGTACAATAATTTGCAACGTAATACCATACAAAAAATAATTTGCGACCTCGTCCTATCATACAATAATTATCAGTTTAATCATATAGTACGTAAAATCGTAAATTTGCAAAGTAATCCAACAGTAAAATAATTCGCAACTTAATCCAATATTAAAATGACTTGTAACGTAATCCTTTATTAAAACAATTTGCAACATAATCCAATAGTAAAATAATTTGCAACGTAATCCAATAGTAAATTAATTTGCAACATAATCCAATAGTAAAATAATTTGCAACGTAATCCAATAGTAAAATAATTTGCAACGTAATCCAATAGTAAATTAATTTGCAACGTAATCCAATAGTAAATTAATTTGCAACACAGTCAATTTTTTTTCACAATAGTTTAATAAATCCAACCAGTTATATCCTCGTTAGCATATTCAATATTAAAATAATTTCCAATGTATTTCTATTGAAAAATAATTTTTCATGTATTTTTACAGAATAATTTATCATGTATTAGGTTGTTCGGAAAATAATGTGTGATTTTAGAATCAGCATTTATTCCTGAATTAATGTATTTAAAGAGTGTTTAAATCAGTCGAAGTAGGAACCCTTGAACAACTATACATTCCTGCCATCGAGTTACAAGGTTATTTGTGCCTTTAAAGATAAAACACTAAAGGGTTGGAGGCCAAGAAATGTTGGAATGCAGTTTCTGAATTTTCTTTGCAACTGAATATCTTTTGGCTTAAAAAATTGTCAAGATGCTTGAAAAAAAGTGGTAGTCAGTGGGCGAAAGGTTAGGAATATGTGGGGATGTGACCCAAACTGGCGTTCCAAGTCGGTAAGCTTCTGTAGTTTCATCCTGGCAACGTGTGGCAAAGTATTGTCGTGAAACAGAATTGGACCTCGTCGATTGACCTGTTCCGGTCGCATTTTGCTTAATTGAATCTTCAATTCATCCAATTACTCGTAGCAAACTTCGACAGTGATGCTGTGGTTAGATTCCAGGAAGATATAATGGGTAACACTAATGGCAGACCACCAGAGAGTGACGATAATTTTCTGTTGAAGCAATTTCAGTTTTAGAAAGTATATAGGTCCAATGCCATGATGAAACCATTTAGCCAATCGTTGACGATTGTTATAATTGATCTACTGATCATCAGAAGTCATTATTCGATCAGGAAATGGTCCATTCGAATTTTGCAGATATGGCATCGAACGCAATTTAAAACGTCGAACTCTTTGACTTTCAGCGAGTTCATGTGGAACTCATTTACCGAGTTTCTTCACCTTGCCAATTCTCTTGAATAGTTGAAATGCTGACACCCATTATCTGTGGCAGTTCTCTGACGTGGATTTCGTTTGACTAGTGTTGTCAGATGTTGATTGTCAATTGCAGATGAAGGTCTTCTAGCACCTTGATCTTCAAGACTCGTAACCCCCACCCCAGAAAAATTTCATAAACAAGCGCCGTACTCTTCGATTAGAACTGGATCATTCACCTCATGTTCTGTTAATATTGGAAGCAATTTGAGAAGCATTATGGCCAAGATTGAACTCATGCAAAAAAGAAACGCATCTCTTCCTTTTCATGTTTAAGATGAGGGGCATATAATGTTTTTAGTTAAATACTTAAAATAATTGTTGTAAAATTAACAAAGAGTACAATTTAATAATTAGTAACTAGTCATAAATTTGGGCGGGGGCACCTATTATAATAATATATTAGAACACAATTATAAGGTTTATTTGAAAATCGGACATTATTTTCAGAACAACTTAATATTTTTATAGTAAAATAATTTGAAATAAATGTATTCATATGCTTTTAGGTATATTTTAAACATGTAATCATGAATATAAGTAAAAACCTCATGGTTA
>OZ010577.1:27831477-27851477 GCA_963932145.1 Acanthosepion lycidas | reverse complement strand
TCAGATACCATCGCAAAATACAATAGCTTGTACTCCAGTATCAAAATAAGAGTATTAAATGAGAATAAGTCCTCAATCAATCTGACGAACCATTATTATAAAGCAGGATGCGATACAAGCAACTTCTCTTCTACATCAGCTCTCCACATAGTCGTCCTGGGTATGACGATAAACTACATCAGGCAGCAAAGACACTGATCGGGGGATTGGAGGTTTTGAGGATCGTGGAACCACATCTTAATTGTTGTTGTTCCGAAGTCTACTCTGATCTGTGATGGTAGCACCTGTTAGGGTCCCAGCTATGGGCAAATACTGACGTCACAAAAAATAACAAATCAGCAGTACATTTTTATAACAAAATGAGCAATAATAGATTTTTATAGCAAAATGATAATCAATGCAACACTATACAAATACATATGTATAGTAAAATTACCAAACAACACATTTTATGATCTACAAACTATATATCTAAAATAACACAACTTTACCCTGAAAGTATAGCATTATGTACAAAATATCTAGTTGAAAGCATAAAATTACGTACAAACTATGTAGATTTCGGCATTAAATAACCCATGAAGTTTGATATGCCGCCAAACAAAAATCAACCAACCAACTAACCTTTCTACTGAGAACTGAGAACCTAGTCCGTCGTATGCAACTAATTCCGTCTGTTGCAACGCAGGAAAGGTTACAGAATGAGAAATAACCAAAACGGAGGTTGGAAATGAAATGGTAATCTTTATATCATCAACAAAATACAATACTCGCCAGCGGCGTGAAGCAGGTAAACCACTGCTAGTGGTGGACTACATAGAGAGCATATTACCAGCTCTCCACTTACAATAATGTCCAACGTATTTCCGACAGTCTTACACGTAAAATCCTGCTATTTCACTACTTTTATTAAGAACGCCAATTACTCGCTATAAGAGAAATTTATTTGGGCACCTCTCTGTCGAGCAAGGGTTTCCAAATCGATCATTATCGATCCTGGGATTGGTTTGGTTTGTTTTGTTTTACGGCATATCAACCTCAATGGGTCATTTAATGCTGACAACTGGTAATATTTTTGTTCTGTCAAAAATCTATTTCTGTTAATATTTCTTTTCCTCAAAAATGTATAGCTGGTAATATTTTTTCAAAAACGTATTGCTGGCAACAGTTTTTTCTACAAAAACGTATTGCTGGTAATATTTTATAATGCTTTTAACCTCAGTTTCTGGGTTAACTATTTGCCCATAGCTGGGACCCTAACAGCTGCTACCACCCCGGGTCAGGCTGGACCTGGGAACACCAGCAATTAAGAGGTGGTTCCACGCTCCTCAAAACCTCCTGATCAGAGGCCTTGCTATTGGACGTAGTTTATCGTCATACCCAGGACGCGGGTGTAGTTTATCGTCGTACCCAGGACGCAGATGTAGTTTATCGTCATACCTAGGCCGTGCGATCAAAAAGTTGGGCGATAAATTGTGGTGATTACGACTAAAACTCACCAATTTCCAGCCAAATATCAATGACCTTGCTGTTTATCAAAAGTATCCTTCCTATTAACTATATTTAGTGGAGATATACCGTATATACCTGCGTATCATGCGACCTTTGAAGACGTAATTTTGAAGCTACAGTAAATAGATATATAGTTTCGTCAGGGCCAGCAGTACACACGCTAATTTTATGTCTCGTGTATCATGCGACCTCCTTAAAATTAGCTTCAAAAGTCGCATGATGCGCGAATGGTATCTATTTTTAATGTTTTTATTACAACCTATATTATTTGTGGAGGTTATCATTCGTGTAATAAAGAATGAGGAATAGAATTTCGAAATGGAATGACAAAACAAAACGAAAATGAATCTTATCGCGAAATAACAAAAAGAAAAGAGAAAAGGATTTTCTAATTTTAAATAAAATAAATAAATTTTATTCGTATTTTCTGTACACACCTGTGCGTCGACGCGGAATCAATGTTGATTGATTCGGTGATTCTAAAGCGAGTAGTTGGGTAGAATCAAAGAAGTTGCGAAAGGAAGTCAGTTTTGAATGAAAGCGACTTAACCACTTGAGATTAGAATAATTTTTTTTTGTTCACTTTTTTTTTTCTTTTTACCCCCAAGCAGATTTTCAAGAAAAAATATCACCTTGTCCTTCTGAGATTCATAAACCCCATAAATGTCAGTGTATGACGTCAAGTCGGCGACATATCACGTCTGTCACTTTTGACAATCATTGCGTTCACTGTCGTCATCACTATTCATGAATTGTCTTGAATCATTATTCACTGTCAAATTCTAGACTCAGAACAAAAATTTCTCTTGAGATATCACATCAACTTGTCCTGCGCGGCCATTGTTTTCACTGGTCTCACCACCTACAAATTGTCTTGAAATATTGACCGATTCAGTGTCATCTCGAACTCCCAAGAATATCACGAACTTCCTAGGAAGCGAGTGCATAAATTTTCTTTATGGCCCCCGACATTTTGAAATTGCCATTTTGTTTATCTAACTGCTGTCTACATCACGAAAACTATCTCTAATGCATATATATATATATATATATATATATATATATATATATATATATGTCTGCTCTACGGTTGTATTCAGCTCTTTTAGTTAGTTGTTTACTCATGTCAGGGGTTTCATTTTTTCAACCTGTATCTGTGCGATTTTTTTCGACAGACTTTCATGTTCCTGGCTCTTTCTTATTTTTTTAAATCTTTTTTTCCTTCGAGATTGATTTGATTATTAGCAAATCAAAAATTCGAAGGTTTTTCAAGACGAGTATAGTTACATATATATATATATATATATATATATATATATATATATATATATAGCTACCTTGCGAAAATAGGCAGACCTAGAGTTCGTTTTCAAGATTGGAAAATTAAATTTGGTGCCTGGAAAAAGAAGAGGAACATCAAAACAGACATGGGGATAACATAATTCTGTGGTCATCAGTTAATGAGTGGCAGACAGTAAATAAGCCTGTTCAGGATCATAATAAATGGCTGGAAATAAGTCATGATAGTTCGCAATCTGCAACAGGCGGAAACGGTAACTAATTAATGAGGATATTCAGTACAGTATAATTAGTTTAAGGACCAGTCAATATGTCAGCTGATCGAGAGCAAAGGAAATTTTCGCTTTAATTTGTTAAGAAATAATGCTGAAGATCAATCTGTCAGGCCCTGTTTTCTATGGATTTAATAAAGGTTTCGGTTCAAAATCGCGAGAAGGTTATCAAGTACGACAGATACCTGAAGAAACAACCAAGATGAGGATAAGTGTTCGAGGATAAAGGCAAAATAAAAACGAATTCTAAATTTAATTCTTTTCTGTTTTTTGGGGTTTTTTTGTGGGGGGGGATTTTTTTTAAATAAAAATAAATTTTAAATTTTATCCGGTTTAAACTTGATATCAATTGAAGTACCAAAAAAATAAACAGGAGTAAAACTGGATCCGTTCGTAGTCACACACCTAATTGTTTTCTATGGCTTAACAATCCTTTGTAGGTTGTCACAAGGGTCCCGTCAACCCAAATTTCATACACAACGCGTGGCATGGTTTTCAAACACTTTCCGCACGCTGTGATTGACATCCAGTCGATATTCTATCCAATAACAATCTCCTTTCTGACACATAGACTATGGTGAGATTCGAACCTGAGTCTCATGGTCAGAAGGCGAACGTTCTAACCACTCGGCCCATAAGTGTATATTTTGTATATTATAAAAGTCCTTATATCAAATATCCACCGAGATATCCTTATTCGAACAACCCCTTTTATTATTCAGGAAATTTAACACCACCCTTAAATTTTGATCAAATGAAAAAAAATAGAAAGATCTAGATCTAACCAACGCCTTTATCTACTGTGCCAAAGAGTGTGAGTTCAATACATGGCTAAGGCAGTGGAGAACTTGCAGAGGGGAATTAACAGGAGATAACTGATAATTGACATCCATTAAAAAAAAATGACATGTGGAACTAGAACAGTCTACCCCAGTGAGCAAAATAAAGGGTTCAGTTCAACATTCCAACCACCTGAAGAAACGGTGTAATAAATATGGCGACAAAGATGAGGACAATAGTCCGAATAATGTAAATAGTGTACATAATACCTCATCTCAGAAATATAGACAGTTACTGAAGGTAGCAGTGCTTGGGATGAGAGGAACTGTCTCGTTAAATTTGGAATACGGAGGGGATTCGACTCTGTGGAAGGAGCATGACGTGTCTTAGTTCTAAACGACTGAACTAGTCGAACTAGAGTGGAGTTCATTTGAACAATTGACATGGAAATTGAAATGCAATGGCGATAGGCTTGCAACTTTGCGCCTGTGGGAAATAGATTGCAAGTAGTACTGGTTGGGTGGTAGTTATAGGTGAGTTGTTGACTTGAGAGTTCTCTCACCTGTCCTCTTTTTTTGTTAACTATCGTGACATACCAGAGACAAGAAATCTTTTGTCGAGGTATCTGGCAACGAAGTATGAGAATTGGAATTAGTTCCAGTTAAGAAAAGTTGCCGAAGAATATGAAAGAAAGAAAAAATTACAAAGATTTAGTCTGACGTTTTGTCTTCTCCCTCTCCCATAATTAATAATACCAATCACATCAAAAACAGCTGCGTTGTTTGATAGAAGACCCTGCTGACGTCTGGGTAGTAATTTCATGTAATCAAAACGGGATGAAAAATTATGATTTGGCCAAACAATATTTTCCTTCTTTTCGTTGGAAAGTGAGCATATTTCCTGTTTATTCCAAACATCTTGGCAACACTGGTTGGATATTAAGTGCGTCGGTTGCTTCTTGAAGAAACCAATCAAACATAAGTAGTTTTTAGCATATTAAGAATTTTCCTTTTTTTTTTTTTTTTTTTGCGCATCGTAAATTTTTTCTTTCTTTCTTTTTTACTTTCATTCTATCAAATTTCCTTTTGTGATCATTTCTTTGTTTCTATTTTATTTTGTCGTATTTTCTTTTGTGATTCTTTGTATTTTCTTTCATTTTATCGTATTTCCTTTTGAAATCCTTTCTTTTTTTTCTTTCTATTCCATTTTATCATATTTCCTCTTGGGACCCTTTATCTATTTTTTTTCTATTTTCTTTCATTTTATCGTATTTCCTTTTGTGATCCTTTCTTTTTTGTTTTTCATTTTATTACTTTTTTTTCTCTTGCGATTCATTGTCTTTTTTCATTCGTTCTCCTGAGTAATATTTCCTTATTTTCCTTCACTGATGTAATTCGTATTCTCCCTTCTTTTTTCTTTTCTTTCTCTTTGTTTCTTAGGTTCTTTACATATATATATATATATATTAGTTTCACCGATATTCCTCTAATATTTCCTTTGTATTTTTTCTACTTCTTTTCTTGCTTTTTATCCATCATTCTTTTATTTTCTTATCGTCTCTTCGCATTAATGCCAGTTTTCCCCGTTTCCCAAAATATTTACTAAACTGAAAAGTCCTCTCTTAAAAAATTTTATGGTTAGTAATTAATTCGATAAAACAAATATTCCCCCCACCACCACCACCACAGAGTTTGGTCACCCCTTTCTTGATGTCTATACCAAGGAACTTTCTTTTCATTCTTCGTAAACATATAATAGAAAGAAGGATTAAAAGAAAAGGAATGGAACGTTTTTCTTTTTCTGTCTAAAACCATGGAGAAGGCAATGGGAAATCATTTCGCAATATTTCCTCATAAATTATGCTAAGTCACAGATATTTAAAAAGAAGGGAGCTGTGAAAAGCCATGACCTTGAAGAGACATGGCATTGGTGTCGTTCAGGGATTTCTTTTTTTTAGTTAGGCCATACAGCTGTATGCAAACTTTGTTGCATCAATGAGACAAGCATCTAATTATTGGCTCTCGCTACAAAAAATTGTTTACACATTCCTTGTTTCTTTCTTACTAAAATATCGAATATATTCCTTGTTTCTTTCTTACTAAAATATCGAATATATTCCTTGTTTCTTTCTTACTAAAATATCGAATATATTCCTTGTTTCTTTCTTACTAAAATATCGAATATATTCCTTGTTTCTTTCTTACTAAAATATCGAATATATTCCTTGTTTCTTTCTTACTAAAATATCGAATATATTCCTTGTTTCTTTCTTACTAAAATATCGAATATATTCCTTGTTTCTTTCTTACTAAAATATCGAATATATTCCTTGTTTCTTTCTTACTAAAATATCGAATATATTCCTTGTTTCTTTCTTACTAAAATATCGAATATATTCCTTGTTTCTTTCTTACTAAAATATCGAATATATTCCTTGTTTCTTTCTTACTAAAATATCGAATATATTCCTTGTTTCTTTCTTACTAAAATATCGAATATATTCCTTGTTTCTTTCTTACTAAAATATCGAATATATTCCTTGTTTCTTTCTTACTAAAATATCGAATATATTCCTTGTTTCTTTCTTACTAAAATATCGAATATATTCCTTGTTTCTTTCTTACTAAAATATCGAATATATTCCTTGTTTCTTACTTACTACATTATAGAAATTAGTTTCCTTCTTTCTTTCTTTCTTTCTTACTACATTATCGAAGAGATTTCTTTCTTTCTTATTACTAGGCCTCAAATTTTCAAATGACTTGAAGTGGAACGACTACATTGAATCAATAGCTGCATCTACTGCAAGGAAGGTTGGGTCATTGTGTCATACCAGAAGGTTTCTCTCGTCGAAGTCCATCTTGCATATGTACGAATCTACTATTCATCTGTGAATGAATACTGTTGCCATATCTTGTCAGGTGCTACTGCTACTCATCTCGAGGTTATTGACAAAATCCAAAGAAGATCACGCAAGGTAATCGATCCTGACTTGGCATCTCGGCTTCAATCACTTTCTCACCAACGTTACGTGGCTTCCTTCTGTTTTTTCTACAAATATTTTCATCGGTACTTTTCTGACGAGCTTCTTTCCCTTGTGCCTGGACTACGTGAGTTTAAGTGTGCTACTAGATTGGCATCTATGTTTCACCCTTTTAATGCTTAATTAGTTAAATGTAACCGCCATTTCTACTCTAACAGTTTCTTTCTCGCAATTTCCGCCTATAGAATTCCATTCCGTTTCCTTGCTTCCCTGATAACGACAATCTTCAAAAACTTAAATTCAACGTCAATCGCCATTTTCTATCTTCTTGAACCCCCGTTCAAGTTTTATCCTTTCCTCGATCTCCGCTATGCCTAGTCTTTTCTTTCATCTTCACTCTCTGTAACACCCGTCGCGTGCGTAATAGTGGCATGCATGCCTTGCTTGGGGTGAAAAGATTTAAAAAAATTATCGAAGACAAATGAAAGTGAATTTACTACTCGATATTCAGAAACAGTGCTTAGCGTTTTGTTTTTTTTTTTTAACTACGAACGCTACATAATTGATACCGACTCATTTTGACTTTGATCAGCCTCTCTGTCCGGGGTCGCTGGGTTCGTGTAAAGTCTAATTTGAAAAGAAAAGTCTGGTGTTGTTAAGAATTTTATTTGTAGCAGTGGTCAAGTCAGTTATTGTTATTATATAAAATACACGTTTCTTTTTTAGTTATTTTATCATTTATACTTTGCTTTCAATTCATTATGCTGTTTATCTTTTCTTTTTCACTTTCTTTTTAAGTTTTTCTCTTTCACCGGTCCATTGTTTGCTTTCCTTTCTTTTTCTAACACTTCTCTTTTTTTTTCTCTATTTTTTTTTTCCACACCTATTTTTTCAACTCTTAAAATTGTCTCTTTTTTCACTTCTTTTTCTTACTTTTTTCTTGTACAACCATTTTTATTGCCTCTTTTTTTTTGTTTCAATCTTTTGTATGTCATTTCTACTTTTCTCCTCAAACTTCCCTCTTGCCATCTTTCAGCTTTTCGAAAAGACTATCAATTTTAAGAAAAAATGTGTGGTTGTCAGCAAAGTGCGAATTGGAGTCACTAAAATCAAACAAGTACATAAACTGAAATGTGTAAGAAACAGGGAATGGAAAATGTGACACCAAGACCCGAAAGCACATTGGAATAGCGAAAGATGTTTTCTGAAAGCTAAGCAAAGTATTAAGAAACACGGACATTTCGTTAGATACAAAGAAAGGAGTGCTGAACTGTTAAGTAATATCGGCCATCCTGTCTGGTAGTAAATGTTGGACAATCTCCTCACATTTGAAGAAGTGATTTCAGGCAACAGAAATGTGGTTATACAGAAGGATGATGAGAATACCATGGACTAAACATGTGAGTAACGGCGAAATTTTAAAGAAAATATAAACAAACAGCACACTTATCAGAATCAGAAGGAGACAGTTGAAATATCTAGGGTACATAATGAGAAAAGAAGGCTTGGAGAATTTGACACTCATAGGAGAAATTGCAGATAAGAGAAACAAAAGCAGAGAGAGAAGCAAGGAGTAACCTCCCCTAACGACCTTGTGTAAATGGTTGGCAGAACAAGGATTAAGATGGATAGCAAAACGACAAAAACAAAACAGCACATTTTGTTGTAGCTTTTACTATACAAAAGACAGGCAGTTGTGGAGAACCATGATCGTCCACGTTCAGAAGGACATTGAAGAATACTTTCGTTACTTCCTGTTCAGTACTTTTATGTTTTATTCATTTCGTTTTTGTTTTCACCTCTCATCGTCCATGTTTTTTTTTAATTCAATCATGCATTCCCTGAATACATTTTATTCTTTTCTCTTCGTCTTTTTCTCTTCCCTGTTCTTTTTTTCCTCTTCTTATTGATGAGTGCTTCTTTTCTTTTTCCTGTCTAATAAATTTCCCTCTCTCCCATTGATGAACTTCAGACAGCGATGAGTTACAGGAATTTCCTCATTTTACTAAGCTATTACGCGACTTCTTTACGGCAGCGAATGTCGAACGACTTGCTCAAAGATGAAGAAGAGACTCGAGGTGACAGACATTTGGTTCCACAGAGGGATGCGAAGGATATCATGGAACGAGAGTGTGAGCGACGATGAGGTCTTAGAGAGGATGCAAACAAGGAGGAGGCTTATACTTAACATCAGAAAGAGGCAGCTGAAGTTTCTGGGACACATAATGTGGAAGGAGGGCCTGGAGAATGTGATACTCACGGGTTGAATAGAGGGAAAGAGAGACAAGGGAAAATAATGCGTGACATACCTGGCGGGCTTAAGCAAGTGGATGACAGAACGTCGTCGGGGGTGGGGAGGTTAACAAAGGGAAGGAACTTGTTGAGAACTGCAAGGGATAGAGGGGGCGGAAAAACCATGGTCGCCTACGTCCTGAAAGAACATGGCACATAAAAAGAAAGAAAGATGGAATGAATTTATCAGAGAAGTCTTCCAGGACGAAACAGTACAGTCGGTAATATACAAAAATACCGACGTATTGGAAATATAAAAACTGAAATGGAAGCTGCACTGACGAAATTGAACAGAAACGAAGCGAAAGGGACAAATGGATTCTTAATAGAGATGTTGACAGCCTTAAATGATTTCGGCATAGACAAGGTTACAGAAATAAATGTAATCTACAACAGTGGTGATACACTGGAAGACGAAAGCAGATCTATTTGCATATACCGATCCGAATCTGAAGAAGAATTATATGATCAGTGAGAAAACTAGATAGGGAGGACAAAAGGTAAATGAAAACTCGAAGTAGGACACTTTCAGAGGACCTTTCATAACATCAGCAATCGAGAACCTTTAATAACATCAGCAATCGAGAACTTTTGGTAACATCAGCAATCGAGAACCTTTAGTAACATCAGCAATCGAGGACCTTTAGTAACATCAGCAATCGAGAACCTTTAATAACATCAGCAATCCCAAATGAAATTAACAAAGAAAGAAACGAATATATGACAGACGAAAAAGAAACAAAAATCTATGCCAAGACACGAAAAAGAATATAGGACACTACAAAATGTCATGGGGAACAAATGCAGGCAGAATAAAGAGGAATGTCTCAACGAAAAATGAGAAGAAAGAATGAGCATCACAGATGAAGCAGTTATGCATAAAGAAATAAGATAATTAACAGGACAAAAGGCAATGTTCATCAACAGGATGAAATAAAGTCCAAGGACGGAACGTTGGTATTAGAAAAATAAAAAAAAAAATACTTCAGAGATGGAACGAATATATTGGTGAACAACCGGCAATACACAGAAATATCGACGGACCGGAAATATTAAAATGTGAAGTGAAAGCTGCACTAGGGGGGGGCAGTAGGGATTGTAATAGAGATGCTGGAATAGATAAGATTACAGAAATAAGAAATTAAATCTACAAAAGTGGTGATATATCGGTAGACCGAAGTAGATCTATTGTCATAGCACTGCTTAAGAAGCCAGATGCAAACGAATGTGAACTCCGTTGGACAATCAGCCTAATGGCCCATATAACAAAACTTATTATCCGAATTCTGATGAATAGAGCTCCCAGCAGAATCAAACCAGAAAAAGAACAATAACAGTGCGAGTTCGTCAAAGAGAATAATGAACACGAAATTTATGCCCAGAAAGAGTAATAGAATTACAGAAGAACGTGTACCTGTGTTTTATAAATTACGCAAAGGCATTCGATAAAGTATGCCACAGAAATCTGATAGAACTGCTCACAACCTTGACATATTTGGGAAGGATATTAGAATAATCAAGAACCTATACGGGCAGCAACCTGCCTGCATCACGATAGAAAATGAGTTCAGCAGATATACAAAAATAGAAAGGAGAGTTTAAGAAAAGAATGTGTCATATCACCGGACTTATTCAATGTATATAGTGAAACGATTCTGAGAGAATGAGAAATCCTGCCAAGATTCATTATTGGTGGCCACAAGCTTAGCAACATAAGATCTGCATATGACACAGTGTTGATAACAGACACGGAAAGAATACTAAAAGAACTCTTACAGAAGGTAATGAAGGAAAGCGAGAAGAAAGGAGTAAACATCAACGGCAGAAAGACAGAATGCATGGTTGTTAGCAAAAGGGTGATCCCAGAATGGAAATTAGAAATCGGAGATGGCAAAATCAAACAAGTACAAAAATTTAGATATTTGGGAAGTGTTTGAACAGACGACGAAAAGTATGACACTGAAATTCGAAGAACCATTGGTATAGCCGAAGTGCTTTCCAAAAGTAAAGTATTACAAAACAGAAAAACTTCGTTAGAAACTGAACTTTTACGTGATATGTATCCTCTTGTATGGCAGTGAATGAATACTGGACAATCTCCTCAAAGATGAAGAGACTTGAAGTATTAGGTTGGTGCAAGAGTAATGACGTAATTATGTCGTTTTTTGACGTATTTTTAACGTCAAAAACGACATTATTACGTCAATATTTTTGCACCAACCTAATATCAGAAATGTGGTTTTTCAGTAGGATTCTGAGGATATCTTGGACCAAATTTGGGAGCAACGATGAAGTTTTAGAGAAAATGAAAACAAGAAAAAAAGGAAACCTATATTTAACATTAGGAAGAGACATTTGAATATTATAGGGCACATAATAAGGAAAGACGACTTGGAAAATCTGATACTCAAATGACAGATTGAAGGCAAGAGGGACAGAGGAAAACAATGCATTATATACCCAATAATAGCGAAACAGGGTTTAGGAGAAATAACAAAAACAAAACAAAAAACAAAACAAAACAAAAGGGAGATCTGAATGCTAAAGCAAGATGGTGAAATAGTTGGCAAATACTGACTAGTAACCGGTAATGAACGCGGAGAAAAATGGATCCAATGGTGTACGACGAATGACAGGGTAGTAGCCAACATCTGATTTAAAGAACGCCCAAGACATTTATGGACATGGAGAAGGAACAGAAAACCAAATAGGCTACATAACTATCAGCAAGAGATTCGGTAATACAGTTTTACACTGCAGAACATATCAAAGTGGCGACTGTGGTAGTGATCACTTTACGGTGATATGTAAACTTAGAGTGAAACTACAGAAATTGAAGAGGCCTAAGCCATGATCGCCTAAATTTTGAAGGGATACGGTTCATAAAGCTCTATCCCAAAAGACCCAGCTTTATGTGAAGGAAGTCTTAATTTGACATTAAAATTTTAATTAAGAGTTCCCTTGAATTTTTATTTTTTCATGAGACTGGGATTTTGTCCACTTTGGAGACAGGAGATTGGATTTTTTTTCCGCTGATCTGGTTTATTTCTTACCGAGGATTACATTTTAATTAATAAAACTATAGATGAACTAGGATGGTCAATGTTCATTTTACTGTTTTAAAAAAGTCGTAATGTCGACGAGTAGCCCTCATAGTGTGATTTGACTATAATTCTGTATATATGTTACGTTAAACATGACAGACATCGAATATTTTCTAATTTTTTATTCAGCTTGTGTGTGTGTGTGTGGTGTTTCCCCATGCTTACCATTTTTTTTTATTAAAGAATAACGTGTTGAGAATCTGACCAAGTGTTTATTGTCTACAGTGCTTTCGGTTACTGTAGCCATTTTTAAGGGAGATTAATTTTCGTGGTAACGAGGATTATTCGTAAATTTTCCACTAAAATTAACCTTACTTGAAAATGGCTATAGTATTAATCGAAAGCGCTCTAGGCAATAAATACTATAGACTTTTCTCCACACAGTGCTAAAAAATTTTTTTTAAAATACGGAAGGACAGAAATTTCAAAATCTTCCTTGACAGTCATAATTAAAGAAACATTCATAAAAATGATTGCTGTCCACATTATATATATATATATATATATATATATATATATATATATATATGTGTGTGTGTGTGTGTGTAGTACCTCTAAAGATTCGCTAAAAAAGTTAGTACACAAAGTTTTATCGTCAGAATCTTTTTATTATTATGAGAAATGACCCAAGGGTTTTTTTATTATTAAATTATATTTCTTGATCCTTTCTAGCACGTTAAAAATTTTGTTTACCTTGCGTTAGTGGGTGATCATAAATTAGTATAGGAAATTTTAGCGTCTTTTTTTGCAGTGAAAAATACATTGATTTGAAAAATTCTTGCAAAAGTCAAATAATTGTCGGATTTTAATGAATCTTTCAGGACTTATTCACAAATGAAGGAAAATATTTTAGAACTGTTTCTTTTTTAGAAAATCTTGGTAGAAATATTTTTTAAATCTTTTAGCCCTCTACCACTTAATTAACTATTGAGAAATTCCTTTTTTGTAATGCTCAGTGAGTATATTAATTATAAGCAGAATCCCGTGAAGAGATTAAATCATCGATGTTTTTTGCAAAACAGGACCTCCAGTTAGCAAAAATCTGTTCTGAATTGTAAAATACAAAAATGCCATAAAACTAAGGCATTCTTTAATTAGAAAAGCTTTTAATAAGATATATTATGGACACTATTGACTTCAGAAAAAATTTTCGATGAATAATGAATTTTGACAAGAATTGATTTCATTTTTTTATTAAATTTTAATTAAAATAATTTGTAAAGTTTTAAATCTTTTATAATTCTAAATTAATTTTTACGTGTTAGTTGATATTGCTATTAAGTAAAAACTATATTTGCTTATCATAAATAGAAAAACCAACTACAATTCAGCGATCCCTAGTACTTTAAAAAGAATTTTGAATATATTTGTGCGTGTATAAACGTGTCGATTTTTCTAAATACGGACGTCCATACATGACATTATCAAACAATAAGACCGATTACTACTGTAAATTTAAATCCAAATTGCATAAATTTCAATAAAACAGCAGAGAGAATTTTTCCTAGATTTTAAAGATTACTGGGTAGTTTAACATTATATAAAAAAGGCGCTCACGTTATATTTGTCAAGTCATTTTTACACATTAGTTAAATTTCCGCCTGTTAACAGAGATGCCAATACGTAATAAAAAAACACCTACCCCTGTTTAAAAAATGCATTTCTGTGATATTTTAAACTAAAATTCAGTAATATTTATTTAAAATTAAATTTTAAATCAGCTAATATTCCTCAAATAAAGTGTCAGAAAAATATATTTTATTTTTAAAAGATTTTAATAAAGAGAATTACATTGTGCTGACAGATGGTCAAAATCTGCAACTTTTAGCGATTTAATAAAAATATTCCAATTAATTTACATTCGTTTTGAAATACAGAAAAGTTTTTTGCCTATTGGAAATATTAAATTTAATCTATTAATTTGAAATTAAAACTAAAAAAAAGTTTCAAGAAAGATTTTTACTTTTTATGAATTTTAAATCTGAAGGATCGTGTTTCTTTGGAGGTGTGTGTGTGTGTGTGTGTGTGTGTTAATCTGTACCCTATCTAGCTTTCACCCTGGACATTAACATGACCACTGGCGGCAAGTTTCCATGTAAGGAACAGTAATTGACACGATATATACAATTTGTTATTTTTATCAAAATCAACCAAGAAACATTCACTTCCGTTTAAACATTATTATTATTTGCTATATTTACTCTTTCATAAGGGGTCCTTCGGTACAAAAAGTTCAGTGTGTTACTTCCTGAAATGACGTATAATATGGCTGGTCTCTCAACACACACTTTTTCTTTTTATAATTCTTGTTTTCTTTTTCACGTTTATATTTACACACACACACTATTTAAAGTATTTACATTAACTAATGTGCTTTTAACTTGTTTGTTATTATCACAACGTTTCAGCCGCTTATCCTCTCCGGCCATCATCACGTCGATTCGGTTAATGTTCAGAGAATTTTGAACTGAACCCTTCATTTAATTTACAAGGATAGATTGTACGTATTCTTCTGACCAGGTCCATGAATATCTCATTTTGTTCTTATTTGATACTGCTCGGTTATGGCTCACCCTGTTCCCACTGCATCTAAGTCTGTACTACTCGGCCCAAAGATTGAACCATCAATTACTACATCACCAAATTCGCGAACGAGTGTTTTAATCGACTATGATATTGAGAGTAGCCTAATTGAAACAAAGATTAGGACAATAGCCAGAGCGTAAATAATGTAAAAAATGATAATTCCTCATACTGGAAATTCAAACACTTAAAATTAGGTATCATCACTGATTCGCTAAAAAATGAACATACCATAATGAAAAAATGTCCAAAACTTAATAAAAAACAAAGTCTTATCGTCAAAAACTTTGTTTTTATTGTTGTAACCTAGGGAAGGTTATTGAATAGAATAATAACACGTTGATTGGTAATAAACGATAATACTTAGGACAAGAACACAACATATAAGATTCACCAGCGGCGAATAGAAGTAGTCAAACTGCTAGAAGTGAGTCAAGTGAATTCCACACTGAATCTACAACCGCAGACAAATACATACAGTATTCACTATTGTATTTATCGGAATGGGGGCATACCCATTATCATCTGTAGGTATGCTACAACAATTATTAAGAGAAATACCAAAAGATTTTTTATTATTAAAATCTTTTTTAGTATATTCGATATTTTGGTTAGAAATCATAAATTCTTTTACGTCAGCACAGTAGCCAAAGAATAGTATAGGAAATTTTAGTGTCTTTGTTGCGGTGAACAACACATTTATTTGGAAATTCTTGCAAAAAATCAAATAATTGTCAGATTTTAATGGAAATTCCAAGACTTATTCAGAAATTAATTATTTTAGAAAATCTTGGTAAAAATAATTTAGGGAGAGAGAGGTTTGATCAACCTTCGGATCCCGACATACGACATAACTTGTTTAACTATCTTAGTACGATGAGGCACAGAAATTGGTCGTATTAGAATAGCAGAAGAGGCCTTCCAAATTTTAAGCAAAATATTAAAAAAACAGGAAAATTCCGTTAGAAACAAAGAAAAGTGTTTTTGAACTGCTATGTAATATTCAATTCTCCCATATGGCAGTGAATACTGAACAATTTCCTCACAGATCATGGGGAGAAGCGAAGATCCTGGGACGTCAGATTCCTACGATAAAATACTGAGAGAATACAATGGACGAAATATGTGAACGGTGGCGAAGTTTCAAGGAAAATTTCTGGAACACATAATGAGGAAAGAGTGCTTGGAAAATTTGACACTCACAAGATATATTAAAAGCGAGAGGGACATAGGAAAACATCGAGTCACCTAAATTACGAGATTGTGTAAATGGATAGCAGAATGGAGAATGGGTGTAAAGAGACAAGTGTTCTTTTCGATCAAGAGACTTGGGTTCGAATATCACCGTGCTCGATTTGTCAAGATGGTAACTTCTTCATATTATGGTTTAGTCGAGGTGATCACATCATGCGGCACTTTTATAAAGTATCCAAAGGCCACACCACAGGCCAAGCCAAGCCTTGTGAGTGAAATTGGTTAGAGGGAACTATTTGGAAGCCGTCGATAGCTGTGCTAGAACGAAGTCACAAGACATCGTGACCGAGGGTTTTAGCCTATTGACGTTGTTCAAACTGCTGATCATGACAGATTATACGTTATATCCCAGAAACTGTAACTAAGGTATGCTCAGCACAGTTTCAGTATAAACCACGGGTGGGATCTGTGGGTGTTGAAGAAACCTGCATGTGTCTGAGCAGGTGTCTGTATCAGGGATTGGCTAGTCGCCCAAACAACTGTGCCCCCAAAACGAAAGTAACCAGCCATATTTTACTGAGAACTATACAGATTCGCCAAGATATCCGTTAAGAGGGTGTAAAAACGGGACACTTCCTGTCTTCTGTCTCTTTTCTCTCTTTTCCTTCTAGCATGCAATAGATGTAGAGCGATATCATTCTCCTGAATGACTGAACTCTTATATACACATACAATTCCTAATGCTACATTTTAATTTCTTCTCTTTTTCAGTTATATGTGCATTCTGTTATATTGGTGTGAGTTCGTTTCAAACATCCTCGTCGCTACTGAATTTTGGTGTGAATTCGTTTCAACAATCCTCGTCGACACTGTTATATTCTGTGCTAAGGGAATAAACACACAACACTAGGTGGATACTAGAAGAAAGGTTTATTGTACACAACAAGTACAATATGAAATACAGTACAGTTACACACAGGTCAATCTAGTAGTGAGTGCCACTAATTGGAAGATCGGACGATCTTGCGTCATCTATATCACTCTTCTGTCCTGAGTCTCTCGTAGACGGTTGACTTTATAGGTACTTACTACCTATAGTGTAATCATTCATGGGGGTAACTGGTTATTCCATTACATCACATTCATACTAGTGTATTTTCTCTCCTTTGTTATTTATAAATTGTTATATAAAAACTAATGAAAATATCACCTTGTTGAAATTTATTCCATTTCCTTTCACCTCTACTAACAGTGACCGTTGGTAAATTTTGTTTGCCACTGTTTTTAGTCCAACTAAGAGCATTATTACAACAATTGCAATTGACTTATTAAAAAAATAATTGCTGAACATTTTGTAAAGTCGATAACATTTTATTTTTCAAAAAGTAAAGAGAATAATTATTTAAATAATCGCCATTGCTTTGCCATTGCCAACACAAGTAAATCAGACGATAGCAGAATGACGCACATGCGTCGAGACGGCCGTCGTCTACCAGTGAAGACAGTCCTCGATTTCCCAATTCAGTTTGCCATTGCTTTTAGTCCAATTATGGACAGCACCGCAACAAAGTTAATGGAAACCAATATCTTTCCCCTAAGAAGGCATGGCAAATCATATAGTAAAGAGAGGAATCCGTAGAGAGTCATAATCGTTTACTTTCTCAAGAGACATGGCATTAAACAAATACTTTACCCGCACATTCACCGACTTTTTTTTTTTTTTGCTTGTCATATTTATGTTTGATCTTCTGTTATTATCAATGTCGTTTTCCTAATCACCAACACCCCATTACACGAACCCGGAACCCATGCTATTCAATCTCGTTTCTTCTTTTAACACAACACAGTAAATCAGTTTCGAAGAGAGTCTTCGACCGGAAATAAATCTAAACAGTAGGGACTGAACGGACATCCGGTTTCTGGTGTCTAAATACAATACGCGCAGTAATTCAAACTCCTTTTTCGTTCCTCTTGCTTCTCTTCTTTCTTTTACCTTCTTAGCCACAGGTCAGGCGAAAATGGTGCTAAAGATCACTCTGGTAATAGAGAAGTTTCTCAGGTCGTGATAACGGGTCGCTGAAGTAGAGATTGGGTTACGTGGCGAGAGTGATGGCATTTGTACCCATTAGTGAATGCCGGGCTGACGGATGAAGCGATTCAACAGAGAAGTTGCTGAAGAAAATTGAACTTTTAAAGGAAACACTCTATAATGACATTTAAGGCTTTTCTTTTTAGAACAGCAGGTTTACGGAAGCCTTTTCTGGACAAATATCGCGTTTTGACACTATTTCTTATCTATATTCTTATCGGCATACGCTACCTTTAAACTTTTTAGCTGCGTAAATGCTAACCGGAAAAATGTAAACATACACATATGCGTGTATGGGTTTATGTTTTTTTTATTACTAAATGTTCATCCAATACAAGGCTCAAGAGCCGTTCAAAGTAGAGGCTTAGTGAATGAATGCTTTATGAATCTAAGAGGAACAAGGAGGAGATAAATGCAGAGTGTGAGGATACATACTATAGGTAACAGATGATTCTAGACTTGAAGAGGTTAAGATCGTAGTCTTCGGAGAAGCTAAAGTAGAGGAAAGAGGGCTGGGAGAATTTGACACTCGTAAGAGATATTGAAGGTAAGAGACAAAAGCAGAGAGAGAAGCAGCGAGTAACCTCCCTAACGACCTTGTGTAAATGGTTGGCAGAACAGCGATTAGGAGAGATAGCAAAAAGACAAAAACAAAACAGCAGATTTTTTGTAGCTCTGACGACACAAAAGACAGACAGTTATGGAGAACCATGATCGCTCATATCCTGAAGGAACATGGAAGAATACTTTCTTTGTTTCTTGTTCAGTACTCCCTTCTTACCAATGGAATACGAAGGGAGAATAAGGATGATTCGACCCTGTGTACGTGGTGTGGTGGGTCTTAGATGTAAATGTCTGAAACTGGTGGAACTCAGGATGATAGCTCGAGAGAATATTTTTCTATGGAAATAGCAATTGTCTAGCGAGAGGCCTGCGACGTTGGGTATATGGGAGAGGGGTTTTAGGATGGAATATAAATAATCGCCTACAAGGGGCTGCGTAAATGATTTTGAACTATGTCGAGGCTGGAAAGAGAAGACTTGACAGCTCCAAACCAGATATGACAAAAATACTCCTTTTTTTTTTTTTAAATCTAATCTGACCCTTAATGTATGTATGGGTGTGTACATGCGTTCGAGATAAAGGGTTACTCAGCTCATCTCGCAAGTTATTGGTACTGAGTTAGTTTATTATTGGTTGCTAAAACATGGCATTATTATAACAGACTAGACACAGATATTTTCTCTCCCGCCCCTCTCAAATAATTGAATAAGAAACATTGGAAAACCTTTATAAAGTTAACAGGTTTCAGGACTTATTTAACTTCTGAAATCTTTCGGAAATTTTCACAAAGATTTCTGATAAAATTAAATAAATAGGGAAATTACTTGTATTGTTTACATTATTCGGACTGTTATCCTCATCTTCATTGCCATATTCACAACGTTTCAACCGTTGTACCCCTCGGCCTTCTTCAGGTGGAGAATATGGCAATGAATATGAGGATAACAGTCCGAATAATGAAAATCAGGGATTCTCAAACTTGCTTGCCCCATGAACCCCTTCCACAATTTGTTAGAATGGCATTCCTCCTCTTTTTCAAGGTGACAAACCAGATAGATCAAATCGGCCAAATTCTATAATTGCTCTCCTCCCCTCCTAAATTTACTGTGGTCACAATTATCTCCTGAGAATCCGAAATCCCCCCCCCCTTGGGGGTGAATTTCACACCTATTAAGAATCCCTGATGTAAATAATGCAAGTAATCATAATACCTCATCTCAGAGATATAGACAAATAGGGAAATATATTAAATTTATAAAGGTTTTCTTACTTGCTCCTTATGTAATGATTTTGTCAGATATAAACCATATCTTGAAATATATCAAGCA
>OZ010577.1:27813977-27826477 GCA_963932145.1 Acanthosepion lycidas | reverse complement strand
TTCTTAGTTATGATTTCATAGTTTATTGACATGTTTGCTCATTGACACCTCCACGGTGACGTTATTGAGATGCCACCTCCACGGTGACGTTATTGAGATGCCACCTCCACGGTGACGTTATTGAGATGCCACCTCCACGGTGACGTTATTGAGATGCCACCTCCACGGTGACGTTATTGAGATACCACCTCCAGTTAGTTAACCTTTTATTCGTCCGAGCCCATTTGCCCTTTGATATTATTTTATTTTTCATCCTATAAGGTTGCTAACCACCTTCCCCATCCCATTTCGAGAGGACCAGGGGGAGCTTGATTTTCGCGGACAATCCGACGAAAAAGAAAATTCTGCAAATGTTATGAGGTATCTCTAGATTTGCTCCCTTGGTTTATTAAGAAGTTATATAATGACTGGCAGCTCCTTTCCAAATACATCCATCAGCTAGAGTGGTTGATCTCTGTTGCAGACACGCTCAGGCACATTTGTGTTTCTTCAGCACCCACAGAACTAACCTATGCTGTAACTATGATGAGCTGACTGTAATTACAGTTTGAGAGAGAGAGAAAAAAATTATGGAGAGGACAGCAGTTTGAACAAGGGCCGTACAGTCAAGCCCAATGTCAGGGTGACTTGTGTTTTCGCTCTAACACAACGATCGACGGCTTCAGAATATTTTCGTCTACACAATTTCACTCAAAAAGCCTAGGTCAACTCGTGATACGGTACCGCTCCCAAGTCAATATTTATCAAGAAGTCACCCCCTTCACAAATCGAGAGCAGTGAGCTTCGAATCGCAGTCTCATGGTCGGATCGTTAACGTTCTATCCACTCTGACACACACAAAACACACATACATACATACATAGCTTATATATTAGATTTACAATTGTTAAAGACTTTTTACCTTAAAATAAAGCTAAAGTTAAAATTAAACTTAGCAAGGATATTCATGTCTTCTGATTTGTTGGTAAGGCGTCAGTGTAAAATGGTTAAAAATTTAGTCTAGCCAGAAGAATTGTTCGTTACTTTGGTTACCGCATCTCCATATTACTACTACTACTATTTACTGTGTCCCTTCAGTACGTGGGCGATCTCTTGCATCTCTTAGTAACGGTTGTCCTTTTGGCAAGCCTCTCAGCCCAAGTTCCGTCATCCATTTAAATAAATTCGTCAGGGTTGACCATTGTCTTTCTCCATCCATTTTGCCTTCGATATGTATTTTTTTTAATTGAATTTACCCCAACCAAGGCAATAAAGCCACTAAGACACAAGGGGGTTACTATTTGAGAAAGAATTAGAAAACAGAAACATTATGAAGCAGCGAGAACAACAGAAGTGTAATCAGGAAGACAACGGTTGATAAAGATAACAGGAAGATAACGATTGATATTGCATTTACATTACATTTCAAAGTTGGCTTGAAAGCATGACGCCAGAAGAGATTTCTACAAGCGGAAAGAAATTGTTAGCATAGAATTTACGGTATGTCCTTTGAGAGTAAATTCTCTCAGCTATCTTTCCTCATGTGTCCAAGAATTTTCAACAGTGTCTTTCCGGTTATGAGTGTAAATATCCTTTTTCTTCTTTTCTTTCCTCAAGATCTCCTCCTTACACACATGCTTATTCAAGCATTCTGTAGAACCAAATTTCTCTTGCCTCAATTCGCCTCTTTGTCTGTGAGGAGATAGCCATATTACACAGCAGTTCAGCACTGTTTTCTAGAGAAACTTTTTACAATTTTGTATTACTTTGCTTTTGAATTGCATCTTTTGCGATTCCAATATGAATTCGGATATTTCATAGTCTGCTAAAATACTTCCCAAGCACAGTATTTAATATTCTGTATGTCTAATGCATAGTTTGCCCTTTGGGCTTTTTCTCTTGCTGACAACCATATTCTGTCTTACAGTCAATGCTTAGTCCTTTCTTCTCGCCTTCCTTTACTACTTTGTCTAAGAGGCCTTGTGTCTGCCATTAACACTAAAGTGGGGCGTAAGTTCGAGAAGCGCAAACTTTTTTTTAACAAGATTTCTCGAATATTCAGGCCGGTAGATTAAATAAATATACTGTTTAATGAATAAACAAAGCGTCTACTCAAATATGAGTATCCGCTAAAAATAACATTTAAAGTGGTAAAATTTGTCGGATTAATAAATTTAAAAAATCCATTACTTCTTTATAAATTGCTTTGTTTACGTTCAGATACGAAACTGAGCAGATATGGACTTTCGACAATCTGAAAAGGATTTGTGTCTATAAGGCACTATTCAGCCTTGCATGACCGGCGACGCACTCTTGGCCGAGTCGGTCTAAAACACGTCGGATCTAACAATGGTCACTCCTGCAAAGCGAGACGCAGGTTCGAATCCTGCCTGAGAGGGCATATTTTTCTTTAATAAGATTTCTCGAATGTTCAGACTGACAGACGAAAATAAATATGCTGTCTAATAAATGAACAGGGCGTCTACCTAAATATGGATAGACACTAAAATAACGTTTAATTGATAAAATCTGTCGGATTAATAAACAAAGATCTGACACTTCTTTAGAAACTAATAATATTACTAAATTCATTCATGTTTCTTTTTATATTGTAACATTATGTTAGAAATATAAATGTATATAAACTAATTATGATACAGTTTAATTTCAGAATGTTCCAAATAGATTCATTAATAATGTTAATTAATCTTGAAGGTGAGAATTTTCATCGCAAGAAGATGGCAAGACTATGAAAAAAAAAAGTTATATTTAGGAACTGTCATGAAGCAGTATATTTACTTATTTGGCATAAAAGTCTCATTCTCTTCTCCTTGGTGATAAGATGTATCGCGTCGCCATTCTGCGGGACCTTTTGGCCCTCAGCGAATCTCATGTCGCATCGAACACAACACGGCAAACAATTCCATATCATTGTACACGCATACAATTCCCAAGACTAACTTGACTTGACAAAAGGCATATATAACAATTCTACCAAACCTGGAGATATAGAACTCTTTTCACAACGTAAATCTCTCGTAATCTTTCAAAAGAACTTCACACGTACACCATCTACATACACACATTCACACGTGATACATCTTATCACAAATGAGAAGAGAATGTGACTTTAACTCCCCTTTTTCTAATATACTGCATTGGCAGCACCATCAAGCAGTCATTAACAGAAGTTCTTTGATATACAAGTATAACAATCGCAAAAACCTATTATATAAAAACAAAAAACAAGATATAAGTAAATCATTCACAGCAAACTTTAACAAAACTTAATTACTAACTTCAGAATTTTCTTGAACACAGCAGTAGATTTGTAGTGACATTAAGAGCAGAAAAGGGAAGTTACCTCTTTAATAGATTAAACCATAATGATATATTAGGGGCTTTGCGCAATGGGCTCCACGCATAACTTCCGATTGAAGTTGATTAAATACAATCCTAAATAAATATATGTTGACCAATAAGAAATGAGCGCATCTGGAATAATCAACTTAATCGGAGCCTCTTTCAACTTCGCTAACAATATAAATAGACCCAGCGAGATTCCAACAGGAGACACAAAAAGACGAACACTTACAACTGTGATCGGATAAAGCAAAGGCATCTCGGCTTCAACAACCACTACCACTCCTCACACCTCTCCCATCATTTTTACCCTTTTTACTTCTCTCATACAGTCAACCTCCTTTTACTTATACACAGGACATTACCAAATTAAACTTGCATCTCTCAAAACATTTCAGTTCTTTAAAAAAACTCTTGTATTCATTGAAATTTAATATATTTTTTTATTTAATCCTATTTAAATACCAACCTTGTGTCATCTATGATCATTACTACTGTTTTTGTACAATACGATACCACTTATTAATGTTTATATAATTTATTATTGCTATACGCCAGACTTGATTGTTCTTAAAATGTGATTTATCGTGTTTCATTCATCCATCCCTTTTAGTGGGTTAATCTTAACAAGGTCCAAATCCAACCCCACAAATAAACCACTATAGATTGTGGTCAAACAGATATTGTGGCAGAAATTGAAATCGGCCTATCGAATTCAAATTCCAGTGCAGTCCGTTGCATTCACTTTCGCAAAAATTGTCCTTGAGAATGTCTTTAATCCATCTCTTCTGTCCCTCCACCTCCAACTTATGGCTTAAATAGCAAGATCGGCTGACCTCTTATGTTTTGGGTAACTTCCTGTCTAAGAAAAGAGCTACTCTGAATTGAAAACTGCAGAAATGCCAACGGAAGCCAATCCATTAAAGAAGGTCTAGCAATTCACACATAATAATTCAAAAGGAATATGTGATGAGTTGCTACTGCTTATATCCTGAAGAGACATGTTAATGGTAATATCAGCCGTTTCCTTATAAGGAAACATTCGGTACTCATTGACCGAGCAGCCAGTGAGTCTATCGGTTGAAATTTATGAAATGTTTCTCTTAAAACGGTCATTCAGGAAAATAAGTGTTATATAGGAATAAAGTGTCGCTGCCGACAATTGAGTTTGAACATAGATCGCCAGTGAGCAAACACAGGGGATCCCATTATTGAATTAAGTGGATCATGTGACCATAGGGGAAACGCATATATAGGAAGTCGCGTGACATCTAGATTGATCTCCATTTCTAGTCTATCGTCTATTACTATTCGGATCGCTATTTCTATTCTATCCTCTATACTATACGGACCACTATCCTCTATTTACTATACTATTCCTCTATACGGATTACTATTCGAGCATGTTTTATTGAGCAAGTACGATTAGAGCGAGTGTTATTGGATGGCGTCTGACACCAACATTATTCAACGGTGTACTATAGTTGTTTCTCAAGGCCAGTAGCTGTTATCGATTTCCAGTATTGAGGGGGGGGGTTCTTCCTAAACCTTTCTTTGAAGTAGTGTGGAACTGATTGATTAGGACATTATTTTCCCTTTGATTTACACGTGCTACCCATTTTAAATGTTGCTGTTGTTGGTAAACCTCAAGTGATTCAGCGTCCTGGATATGATGATAAACTGCATCCGCCTCCTGGGTAAGACGATAAACTACGTCCAGTAGCAAGGCCTCTGATCAGGAGGTTTTAAGGATCGTGACACCACCTCTTAATTGCTGGTGTTCCCAGGTCCACTCTGACCCGGGGTGATAGCACCTGTTAGAGCTCTAGCTATGGGCAAATAGTTAACCCCAAACTGGGTACAAAGCACTATGAAAGTGTAAAAATAGGTTTTAATACCGGCAATACATTTTTGTAAAAAATTATTACCAGTAATGAATTTTTGAAGAAAAAATTATTACCAGCAATAAAAATCTTGTCGGTATTAAATAACCCATTGAGGTTGATATACCGTAACAAAAAAAAAAAAAAAAAAAAAAATTAAGTGATTATTTGGTACAGTTCTTCACCAAGACACACAGGTTTGACTTGCTTAAAGGCAATTTTAACCACTGATACATAGCATTAAAAAAATCAGAACGATTCTGTGAGAAATTCTGCAATTTAAGCTCCTATTGGCTGATTTGTAACGACCAATTTCATTGGTCGAATTTTGACTTGGTTTTCGCGGGCATCTTTTAACGGCCCGTGCCCTTTTGACTCAGTTGCAGCAAATTCGTGGAAAAGTCTGGACTCATTTTTGAATATCTTTGCAGGGCCTTTAGCGCCCAAGATCAAGCCCAAATAATTAGGCTAAGATTCCTTTCAACCAGTTGTGGCATATTATTGGAAATGTCCGGACTCAATTTTGAATATCTTTGCAGGGCCTTTAGCGCCCAAGATCAAGCCTAAATAATTAGGCTATGATTCTTTTCAGCAACCAAAATGGTAATGCTTCAGAGACGACGTCATGTCCCAGCTTAATTCCTTCAAGGCTGTATAATTCAGTCCTTTATTGGCTGTCGTCAAATGTGTACGTTTACACAAAGAACTTTATGAATGATTTCGACAACAGCCGAATTTCAACTTCTGCAACCGAATGGTAATTCCAGCTTCTCCAAGCAAATTCCAGCTTCTACAACTTCGTAGAGACCAATAGAGTCCCACTGAAGCAAAAGACACTACCTATTCATTGAAGAACTACCCCACCCTGTTCCCAGGGGCAAAAAAGGGCAAAATCTTTTTTGCAAGGATACAATAAAATTTGTTTTAAGTTTTAAGGTAGGCCTTGTTGATTGTATGTCTTTCTTGTCTCTGCCAAGGGTTGAACTGTGTGAGAAGAAATTCTCACAATGGCTTTTATAAATGTGTTTTTTTTTTTTTATGTGCCAATGCTCAAATCAGAGATCAGAATGTCTGTGCAATCTATGCAAACAACTCGTAAATAATAATTCTACGATATGAAAGCAAAGATTCTTGTTGGGATTTTTCACAAATAGCATCCCATTTCACCGAAAAATTGTTCTTGCCTTAAAAATAAGAAAAAAAATCGGCAGACTCAAAATTGACACTGATTTATTTTAACTACCTTCGCTGCTCAGCAATTTTTTTTTTATTTTAAAAAACGATGATTAAAATTGTTATAAAACTTAATGAAAGTGAATTTATGCATTTTTTGTTCTTGAAAACTAACAGCAAAAATAATAAACATTATTTATTATTATTGGAATGTTTGGCAAAAAATCGGCTACTTTCCAATTGATTTGAACTTTATAAAATGATATGTAAAGATTTCATTATAGTTGGTTCATATATTTGAATCATTTATTAAATGTTTATAAATTTATAAATAAAAAATATGTTTACATATTTATTTTTTTTATAAATTGGTAAATGATAAAAATATTGCATTTTATCAATTTTAATTGTATTTGTTTTTAGAAATGAATGTAAATATGTAATTATTTCTGTAAATAAACTAATTAATAAATAGTGTTTAATATTTTTGTTGCAAATTCTCAAGAACAAAAAATGTATTAAATTCACATTCATCATATGTTTAGGTTTTATTACAATTCTAATCATCGCTTTTTAAAACAATAAATGTTCCTGGGGGTGGGGGTGAAGGTAGTTAAAAATAATAGCGGTGTCAATTGAAAACAATCTTTTTGACACTTCGTTTTTTTGTTGTTTTTTTTTTGTTGTTGTTGTTTATTATTATTATTATTATTTGCAGGCATGAAGGTTCAAGTTTGCTAAAAGATCGAATGGATGAAGTTTTATTAAACATCAATATTTAGTCTGAAGATCGAAGAACACATTCCCTCCCCCAGCCAACTTTACACTTAATCGTGTAAAACTGTGCGTTGGAATTTCATTAATAAAAGGTGAAAACGTCATTGGATGTCGCTACCAACTAAACCGGATTATAAGAGAGCTGACACATCTCCTGCTCTCGTGAAGAACGAATCAACGATCATACTTACATTATCCCCCCCATGTTTCACATCGAATTGGATGAATTGTCAAGTAGAAGTAATTTATTGTACTTCGACCGACAAGCTTTTCCAGAAGAGTGAACATTGACTAGAGCATTTTTCCCACAAATCAGACGCGCATCGCCGAGTCGACTTCTCACCTATGCCCCCACCCCGCACTTTCTTTCTAAAGTGTAACGGCCTATTTAAGTAACAGCCAGAAAAAGAAACCCCAGAAGAATGTGGGGAAGAGAGAAATCTCGTAAGAGGACGTGGGGGAGGGGGGAGAAATCTCGTAAGAGGACGTGGGGGAGGGGCAAGAAATCTCGTAAGAGGACGTGGGGGAGGGGCAAGAAATCTCGTAAGAGGACGTGGGGGAGGGGCAAGAAATCTCGTAAGAGGACGTGGGGGAGGGGCAAGAAATCTCGTAAGAGGACGTGGGGGAGGGGCAAGAAATCTCGTAAGAGGACGTGGGGGAGGGGCAAGAAATCTCGTAAGAGGACGTGGGGGAGGGGCAAGAAATCTCGTAAGAGGACGGGGGGGAGGGGCAAGAAATCTCGTAAGAGGACGTGGGGGAGGGGCAAGAAATCTCGTAAGAGGACAAGGGTGGGGGAAGAAATCTCGTAAGAGGACAAGGGTGGGGGAAGAAATCTCGTAAGAGGACCAGGGTCGGGGAAGAAATCTCGTAAGAGGACCAGGGTCGGGGAAGAAATCTCGTAAGAGGACCAGGGTCGGGGAAGAAATCTCGTAAGAGGACCAGGGTGAGAGAAAGCTCATAAGAAGACGAGAGGAGAGAAAGTTCAAAATGTTTTCTTTTATGGTGAAAATAGAATGCTGCGTCATTTCATGACAAATGTTAATATGTGTAATTGAAAGAACGAATGCCAGGTCACCGTATAAGAAACGCACTCTGTATCTAGCTAGATTGTTAGGTGTTTATGTAACATATTTCATAGAGTGCACACATACTACATTTAGAACCTAGACCATGGGTCGGCAACCTTTTGAACGAGCCAGACGGCTATGCAGTGTTTCAGAGGAAGGCCATATCAAATCTAGTATAATAAATTGTCTTGATCTCAGACCGCTCCGTGCAGAAGGCTGCCATGGTCTAGAGGTTTAAAGAAAACACGGCGAAGTTAATGCTATATCATTCAAATAAGGTTCCTTATTTTGCTACAGGATAACGTCTAAAACAAGCAACAAAAAATGCAAATTCCTTACTACGGTTAATTTGGCGGCCCAGACAAAATCCTTCGCTGGCCGGATGTGGCTCGAGGGTTGCCGATCCCTGACCTAGACAAAGGGCCGAAGAACGATATTTTTATCCGCGACATCAAGAATGTATAAAGAAGCCCATAATTTGCTAGTGAAATTTATAACACAACATATCGTTATTTTCTAAGCGCAGCTTAGATGTGGTACAAGGCCGAAAGTATGAAGCATCTAGCAGGGATCGAGCTCAATTTTCTGTTCTAACTGATCTAGCGAGACAAGCTTGCTAACCATTACACCATGCCGACGTGCCCAAAAATGATTTTCTTAGCGTAGCCGAGATGTGGCACAAGGGCGAAAGCGTGGAGCACCCAGTGAGGATCGAACTCACTACTAAGCCGTAATGGCTCTAGCGAGACAAGCTTGCTAACCATTACACCACCTCGAACTGCCCAACATATGATTAGTAATGAACGGTTTGAAGCAAAATTAGGCATAAAGAAATCGAAGTAAATCAGCTGCAAGATCGAATTATTTGTAAACTATAAATAAAAAATTAGTAAATTCGACTCACAAAATTACTTCTTTTAATCGAATCCGCCAGAAATAGCGCTCGGTGGGTTCCTCGCAAAAGCAAGCCCTGACAAAACTAAATCATCATATATTAGTGTGATGATGTGCTGGTAAGTTATCAGACTAACCAAGAATGACAATGGTAATATCAGCCTTTTCTTTATAAAGAAACATTCGGCATTCATTGACCGAACAGACAGTGCCGCTGTCGGATGAAATCTATAAAACAAATTTTCAGGAAAATATCTCGAGTCCAGTCGCTGTTATCGCTCTTTCTATTACCGAAAGGGGTTTCCTTCCTACCCTTTTATTTGAAGTCGTGAGGAATGTCAACATCTTGACTATGACATTATTTTCTTTTTGAATTACGTGAAAAACATGCATAAATTGACTACTTAATTATGGGAAGATTGTCTAGACTCAATCGGTCAAATTTCCTATCTACTTTGAAAGTTAGTATTTAAAATACTGGATTTTACCTTGCCTTAAATACTTAACAACAGCACCGAGGTGAGGTAATGATAATATTAGCCGTTTCTTTATAAGGAAACATTCGGCGTTCATTGACCGAACAGACAGTGCTGCTGTCAGTTGAAATCTATAAAATCTTTCTGTTAAAACAAATTTTTAGGAAAATATGTTTTTTAAGTCTAGTCGCTGTTGTCTCTTTCCAGTAGTGATAGTTTCCTTCCTAATCGTTTATTTGAAGTAGTGTGGAACATCAACATCTTGATTATGTAATTTTCTCTTCGAGTTACATGTCATATCCGTATTGACTGTTGTTGCTGCTGTTAAACGTCATCAAATGATGTTATCTGGTACAATTCGTTGTGATTCTGTAGCGCCAATGTTCTAAGAAGCATGTTCTTCGCCAAGGTCCTCAAACTTCATTCGCTCAAAGCCATCTTTAACTATTGGTGGTAAAAATCTGTTGTATACAACCGACAGTTTAGATATGTCTGAACGGGTTTGGCGCCATGCATGACATCCATATGAAAGTCATGATCTGACGTGGCTATTTAAGAAGATGACTCGAGTTTTCAGGTTAATGTTTTCGTTCTGCATCAATGTGGTCGAAACTAGCGCAGCCTATTTTATGTTCAATTTCCTTATCGCCTATTCTAAATTTGTTATAGATGATCATTTTAACGAGGTATCTGAAGTGTTTCCTATTTACTAACTCCACGTCTTGAATTTTTATAACGGATTCAGGGTTAGGTGCCATTAATATTTTCATTCCAGTTCCGCATTATTGTTTTTGCTATGGAAATAACTATTTCAAATCCGATTTCTTGGAACACTTTGTAGAGGATGTTGATTTTCTGTTCAAGATCATTCTTAGCGCAACCATGGAAACGTATGTTGTCGCCATAGTCACCAAGTATCAATAGATTAGCCTCGAGGGGTAAATAATGGTTACTACTAATATTAGTTGATTCGTTTGAGATGCGGTACAGAAGGCTTAAATGATCAGTGCCAACCTCGTCCTATTAGTACATCTAAATGTGCAGAACACAGTCCAGGAAGAAGATTAAATAGATTGCGGATCTCATTTCATCCTCGTCGTACTACTGATGACATTTGAAATGTTTCCGGAGGATAGGGAACCACGCCCCGACATCTAAAATTTGGTGAACCGATAAAGTTCCCCTGTCAGATTCGGAGCTTGGAAGGCTGTTTCTAATGGATGAGAAGAAGTCTTTATTGATGTGGTCATAAGCTGCTGTTTGATCTACAAATTCATATTAGAAAGGTATGCAAATTACTAATGTTTTGTAATAACATATGCCATCATTACATCCCTTACCAAAAGGAAAACGAAACTTAATCGTAAGTTGACTTTCAGGAAACTAGAAGAGCCTACTTAATATGAAGTTCATAAGGGATGCTAAAAATCTGATGTTTGATCAGATATTAGGAAGAAAGTTTAGCCGAGAACTATTCAGCATCCCTCATATTTAGGAAAGTTACACGTACCGTATATTATTTACATTATTCGGACTATTGTCCTCATCTTTGTCGCCATATTTATCACAACGTTTCGGCCGTTGCACGCTCTGGCCTTCTTCAGGTGGTTGGAATGTCGAACTGAACACTTTATTTCGCTTACTGGGGTAGACTGTTCAGGATGTCAGTTATCAGTTATCTCCTGTTAATTTCCCTCTGAAAGTTCTCCACTACCTTAACCGGGTATTGAACTCACATACTTTGGGTCCTGTCACTGTGTGCACAGTGGATAATAGCGTTGGTTAGATCCAATGACAGGAAACTGTTGAGGTTGGTATAGATGAGGGTCTATGAGATATATAAGGGGACGGGGCGCAGGAGACATATAAGAGGACGACGGGGTAAGGGAAAGGTCTAAGTGAGCGAGAGTGTAGAGGAACGGTCTAAGAAGAAGCGAGAGTGTAGAGGAACGGTCTAATAGGACGCGAGATTGTAGAGAAACGGTCTAAGAGGAAGCGAGAGTGTAGAGAAAAGTTCTAAGAGGAAGCGAGAGTAGACGAACGGCCTAAGAGGAAGCGAGAGTGTAGAGAAACGGTCTAAGAGGAAGCGAGAGTGTAGACGAAACGGTCTAAGAGGAAGCGAGAGTGTAGACGAAACGGTCTAAGAGGAAGCGAGAGTGTAGACGAAACGGTCTAAGAGGAAGCGAGAGTGTAGACGAAACGGTCTAAGAGGAAGCGAGAGTGTAGACGAAACGGTCTAAGAGGAAGCGAGAGTGTAGACGAAACGGTCTAAGAGGAAGCGAGAGTGTAGACGGAACGGTCTAAGAAGGAGCGAGAGTGTAGAGGAACGGTCTAAGAAGGAGCGAGAGTGTAGAGGAACGGTCTAAGAGGAAGGGAGATTGTAGAGGAACGGTCTAAGAGGAAGGGAGTGTATAAGAGGAGAAGGGGTAAAGGAGGTGTATAAGAGGAGAAGGGGTAAGAAGGTGTATAAGAGGAGAAGGGATAAAGGGGTGTATAAGAGGAGAAGGGATAAAGGGGGTGTATAAGAGGAGAAGGGATAAAGGACACGTATAAGAGAACGAGGGTGTACAAGAAAGGTGTAAGTGTATGAGAGTGTACAAGAGATGTCTAATAGAACAAGACTTGAACGGTATGACAACACGTATAAGAGGACAAGTATGTAACGAAAACATACAATCGGAATCGATTCACGAAAGTTTTGTATTCGTCAAAAGACAGCCATTACTTGATAGAAAAATTGAGTCAACTTCCCAATACAATATCATAATGAAGAATTAACTCTCCCGTGAACCATGTCAAACTGGAATGTTTTAGAAAAGAGCGGGGATAAGCAATAAAACCAGGAAGACCTAATATATGTGAAAAGATTTTTTTTTTCTTCACAGATT
>OZ010577.1:27773977-27808977 GCA_963932145.1 Acanthosepion lycidas | reverse complement strand
AGATATATAGCGATAGAAAATGATTGAAAGAAGGATCTGCAATGTAATTGATCCTGACCTGGTATCTCGACTTCAGTCACTTTCTCACCGACATGATGTGGCTTTCCTCTGTCTTTTCGACAAATATTTTCATGACAATTGTTTTTATGGGTTTTCCTCCTTGATGCCTATACTGCATGAATTTAATCGTGCTACTAGATTGGCAACTAGGTCTCACCGTTTTACTGTTAAACTAGCAAGATGCAACCGCCACTTCTACTCTAACAGTTTCTTTTCTCGCACTCCCCACCTGTGGAACTCACTTCCGATTCCTTGCTTTCCTGTCATCCACAATCTTCAAAACTAAGTGCCACTCCAATCGCTATCTTCTGTCTTCCAAAATCCTGTCCATTTTTTTATTTTTTTTTTATTGTCCTATCTCCTTACTAAATTCTTCTCACTTTCTTCCACTCCCAGTAACCCCTTGCGTCCTAGTGGCATTATCGCCTTGTTTGGGGTGAAATGATTAGAAAATATATATACCATGGACAGAGCATGTAAAAAAGTGAAAAAATGAGAAATTTATAAGCGGAACAATAACAAAGAAACTTCTCATAAAAGCGACAGTTGAATTTTTTAATGAGGAAAGATGGCTTGAAAAATCTAACACTCACTGGACGGCAAGAAAAATAGAAGAAAGCGAGTAACCTACTTGACAAGTTTGGCGTATAGTAAGCACAAGAAAGAGAGGGGTCATAAAGTATTCCTAAGAGAAACAAGAGGTAGGAAGCTGTGGAGAGCAATGGGTCCTAACGTCCTGAAAAGTCGGCACACAGTGTGTGAGTGTAGAAACTAAATCAGGAACACTTTTCTATCTCGGTTACAGCTAACGAAGGAAGCCGAGTAAATTGTTGACAAATTCTTGACAGACGGGAGATAAACTCATTCTTTGAGATCCTGGCTAAACAGTTCGTAGCAAACAGTGAATCTAGTTGCTGGTTCCGAGTGTGTTTGGATAAATACTAGTCACCATTATGTTGCGGAAATCAACACATTGGAGCGTTAAACTTTATGGACTCCTGGAAAATGTAAGTCGCAAACAATATTGGCAGATTCAATATGAGGCCGGGTAAAAAATGATAACACAAGTGAGAAAACGATAAATATTAAAGAAACTACAATGCACGTATTAACACAAAGAATCACGTGACGAAAGGAAAAAAAACGTAGCTATAATAAGAATGTGTGTGTGCGTGTGTAACTAGCGTGTGTTAGTGAGCATAAAAGCCAAGAGAGAAAAACCATCAAAATAAACGTATCCCAGTGAGGTACGCTTTAACCACTTGCGACTACATCTTAAAACCAGAGTTGAAAAGCTGTAAAAGCGGCAAGGGGGATAAATGCATGCCTTTTTATAGGCTTAAGAAGCGCCCTCTAGCGACGGTTTTTAGCAAAGTGGGATAAAAAAAAATGTCTAAACCGTGTTTCAAGATTTTAACTATCTTATTTCAACAGCAAACGTTTTATTCAATTTTAATGCCTGCAAATATGTATGTGCATGAGTCATCGTTCCCATGTATATACAAAGTACGACGGATGAATAGCCGACATTTTATATTATTCATTTCGTGCATGGGCGTTGTTTGTTTTTGATTTTGTCGATTGCACAGTATAATAGGGTAGGTTGTGCACCGTCTGTGAGAAAAGGAGCACCATGACGCAATTCACTCCGCCAGAAATTTGCAAACAAAATGATGAACTGATTGACATTCGCGCCGGAAGCTCCAATACGAACATTTCAGAGTGTTTAGGTGTCAATCTGAAGACAGTGCAGAGGATTCAGAAACAGTTGGATGAGTTTAATGGTGATTACGAAAGTGTTCGGAGTGATCACCAGTGATGGTGACGTTATGCCTCCATTAATCTTTCCACGGGGCCTCAGACTCAACACGGGGCCTACATCAAGTGCATTGAAGAGGTAGTGCTACTCAGGGTCTTTCAGCTGCCCACCTCTTGACCCAATGTCAGGCAACAGAACACAGCAACATGCCACACTAGCAGGCGAACCCAGTCATAGCTGTTAAACAATTTCTGTGACCATATAACCCCTTTAAATTTGGCCACCTAACGCCCCAGACTGCAACCCCCTTGATTATTATGTGCGGGGCACGGTTGAGTGAGAGACCAATAAAACTCCTTGTAAGACCAAAGATGAACTGAAGGCAGGGATTATGTAGGTATGTTCAATAATTCGCCGAAAAAACCGTATAGCATGATGGAAAAAGGCTTCAAATTTAAAGTTTTATCATCAAAATGTTTGTTATTATTAAGACGAAAGACCAAAGCATTTTTATTAGTTTTTTTTTTAATTCTTTAATCCTTTCTAGCATGCTCGAAATTTTGGTTAAAAATCTTTTTTTTTACGTCAGCGGTCGCGTAATATTTATCATTTGTTATTAACGCCTTTTTCAGTTAAAAGACACATTAATTTGGAAATTCTTATAAAAATAAAGTAATTGCCGGATTTTCGTGAAACATTCAGAACGTATTCAGAAATGAATGAAATTATTTTAGAAATGTTTGTTACTAAAAAATCATGGTAAAAATATATTTGTTTTACATCTGTTATCGCCCCCAACCCTTACTTAATTTCATGAAAACTCGAAAATTTGACTGAGTGATTTTGTTATTATATTAGTTTGGTGCAAAAATAATGTCGGTTTTTGACGTTAAAAAAATACGTCAAAAACCGTCATTATTTTTGCACCAACCTAATACTAGTTAAAATAGAAGACTGAACAATATAAATAATCGATTTTTTTTCTTTTTTTTTTTTGTAAATCGAATCTGTTTTACCCAAAATTCAGCTCTGAATTGTAAAATAAAATTAAAAAAAAACAAAAAAACAATAAAACTAAGACATTATTTAATTAAAAAAACTTTTAATGGCTTTTATGAATAATATATATTAAGGACATTATCGTTTGAAGCAAAAATATTTCTCCGATGAAAAATCAATTTTTCAAGAATTTTTTTTTTTTTTTTAATTTTAAATACAAAAATGTGATTAAGTTGTTGAATATTTTACATTTATGTTTGATTTCGTGTCTTTTGAGAAATGCTGTTATTAAAAAGATTTATTTTTACGCATCATAAACTTAAAAGCTTGTTACAATCAGCCATTCGATAATATTTGAAGATATTTTTTAATATGCAAAAAATATATCAAAAACGTTTTCTCCAGAACTATGGATGCACGGTTCAGAAATAATAGGTCACTTGGTTTAGGAGAAAGGCCTTGAGAAATTGCTTTTCTTTCCTTCTGATTAGCATGTATCAAATTATCTGACTGACCATCATGGTCGCATTTTCAAAATCCTTAATTTTCTTTTTTACATCCTATTTCATTAAATATTTTAATTTCATTTTTTTAAATATAATTAATTTATTGTTTTTTCAATAAGAGACATACTGCAATTATTATAATTTTTCTTTCCTAGATTCAATTTTAGTGACGGAAATAATGCAGGCTTTGAATATATCTTCGTTAAAAAATATATGTAAAAAAAATCAATAAAATGTTCGACTTTTGAAGGTATTTAATTTTAAAAATTTACTTTAATAAATTAGTTTACTTAAAATTCGAAAATACTGTCACTTCTGTCCTACCTCCGATAAATTGCCCTGACAATATTTGTCAATACATTGACGTAAACGTTAATTCCCATCTCCAAAACCAATCAATATGCTTCTCTTATTCTCAACTAATGCCTGTTTCCAATTATTAGGTTGGTTCAAAAATAATATCGTTTTTTGACGTTAAAAAATACGTCAAAAAACGATATTATTTTTGCACCAACCTAATACATTAAGTAAACATTAAATTTTCTAATTTTCCTCAAATAACTTTGAGAATTTCACTTTTGTTTACAAAGTTGGCAAAAATGGCTGACATGATCGATTTATGGCAATTTTGCTGAGTAAAAAAAAATTTAAACTAAAATTTCGGACGTGCGAGGAAAGATCAAAAAAAATGTAAAAAACAATAATCAAAAATATTTTGGTCTGTCCTCTTAATAATAACAAACATTTAGACGATAAAAAATTGGTCCTTTTTTCATTAGGGCATGCTCTTTTAGTTTATTTTTATTTTTATTTTTTTCGTGAAGTATGAAGATACATAGGATTATGGCAGCATTCACCAACTTAAACAAGGAGACTGTCCAGAAGTGTTGCAATAGATTCCGAAGTTGTCTGAAGGTCATGGCCGAAGCCAATCGCGATTTTATAGAATAGATTTATTTTTTAGTATTTCAAGATATTTTTGTGTAATTTTGGTAAATATATCTGTTAAAATGAGATACCAGTGTTATTTTGATTTTTGCGTAATTTAGACGACAATTTATCCATCGTATCCTGTATGCGAGCTTCTAAGTGTACGCGTGTATTCGAGAAAATAAGCAAACATGTTCGTTAGTGGTCACTAGGGTTTTGGGGTTGTTGATTTTTTAATAGTACTGGCATCCAATCGAGCGTTTTATTACGAATGATGCGATGGCTGGATATCAGAGTCCCTCTTTTCTACTAATGTCGGTTAGCGAATTCATAAGCTTTCTGCAGACATGGCTGAATACGGACATTAAAAAGACGCGATAAACTGACTGATAAAAAAAAGTTTCTTGAGAGAAGCCGTCAGCTTGATCACGACTGCAACCCTGGTTTTGTCTTGCAAGAAATCAATGATGAGTAAATATGGTGGACAATACTTAAAAGAAAAAAAAATCAGAAATCGTTTCCTTTACAACTTTGTTAGGAATAGCTTTTGGCATTTTTTTCGTGTCACAAATGGATCATTACCTTTTTTTTCTTTCCTTGTCCTTTCTTTCTCCATCTTTTCCCTCCTATTCCTTACTTATTCGCTCTTTGTCTCCCTCACTCTTCCTCTTTCAATCTCTCTCTCTCCATCTTTTTTGCCTAGTCTCATTTTTCACTCATTTTCCCTTTTTCTCCCCTTTTTCTTTCATTCACTCCTACCCTAAATACGTTCCTACCAATGCGGATATCGCTTCGCGTCCTTAGACACTGAGGCATACAGTTAATATAAAATTCACTGACAAAGGTCTTTCAGAGGAATTTATAATTTATCAAGTGTGTGTGTGTGTGTGTGTGTATGCGAGCATCTGGATACTTATTAACTTGAACTTAATCAGACGTAGACCCGTTAGACACGGTGACAATCAAAGTCATTACGCTAGGGTCAATCTGCTAAACGTGCTTGCAAACAGGCGGCTAATGCCCACATAAAACTAGGTACCTTAAAAAATAAATAAAAATCAATACATAAGGTTTAAAATGCATATATATAAGTTGTAGCTTCTGTCTGTTCGTTATCGAACTCCTCTTAGGGTTTTGAGGATAGAACCCCTCAACTATATTCTGAAACTACATTACCCAGACACACGGAAAAGTATAGTTCATTTTGATCAAAGCGGAAGCCCGGGGGTGTCACAATTAAAAAATATAGAAGGAGAAAGCCAGGAGATGGAGGCCACATTGGCAAGATCATTGAGTAATATTGAAATGCATCATTTTTCTCCAAATTATAAAAATGATTTAAAATCAATCATCATTTTCTTACAAAATTCGGCTAGTATATATATATATATATATATATATATATATTAGTTGGCCATTCGTATTCAAGGATACCTGTCTACTAGTGCGGCTAGCCAATCCTTATCGCAGACGCATATTCAACACCCACAGAGCCCAGTTTATACTGCAACTCTGCTGAGCAGCCCTTAGTTACAGTTTTCTGGGGAAGAGCGTGTTATTTAGCCTGATCAACAAGGTCAAGCCCTCGGCCACGATAACTTGTGACTTCGTGCTGTCAAGGATTCCGTCTACCCAATTTTACAATGGTTTTCACTTCCGCATGCTGAGATCGACCGCTCCAGTCCGATAACATCAGGAAGTCTCTCTCCTTCCTGACAAATCGACCATGGCGAGATTGGAACCATGATCAGAATGCGAACGTTCAAACCACTCGGCCACGTGCGTGTACGAGATATATATTTTACATGCGGACAAAAACAACTTACTCACTACAAAGTTGCATTCTTGTTTCGATGCGGCTGCATCTCGACTGGTGAGAACCAAATATGGTTATGAACAATTCTATTTACAAGCAAGCCGCTTATGGAAAAAAAAACCCAAAAAAAACCCAGAGAGAAACACCTTAAGAGGAAACTTAAAAGGGAGAAAAGATAAGGAAAGAGGGTGACGGAGTAAGACGATATTATTTGTTGACAGCAGTTTGGACGGTAAAAGAATGTTGAGGGGTTAAGAGAAGGGCCTGACCCTAAAAGTTTAAAACAAAACGGAAGTGTCCGCTACAGTTTTTGATTACCGTGCAACGGTCAGAAATCTAAGCAAAGTAGCGCCAAAACTCCCAAGGAAAAGGAGAGAGAAAGGAAAAGTGAAAATAGGAAAAATAATGAAAGAAAGATGAAAAATAAGTATAGGCGAAGGCCATAGTAGTAATTAAAGACATTTTTTTTTTTTTACTGATGAAGGGTCGGGGATCTTAAAACAAAACCAGAGCTGAATTACGCAGATTTATGCTGAAGATTCTGTTATTTGTTCTTGAATAAACGCAGTATGTAAATTAATAAATGCTCATTAAAGGGGAAACATTTTTTATATGTTAAATACATAAGTTATTTGGGGTATATGGATGTACAGTGTAACCCGGATATAAGAGAGTTGTCAGGCCGGAGAAGAAGTCTCTTATATCCGGGTTTCTCTTATATCCGGGTTTGGTCTATTTTGTATACATTAACACAGGCTCTATTTTGGGACCAGAGAAAATCTCTCTTATGTCAGGGTTTCTCTTATATCCGGGTTACACTGTAAATGATTTATATCCATACTTATTCTACAAGTTATACAGTTCGGCATTAGGTTAAAATTTGTTTATAAAAAATTTATATTAACATTCCATACTTTATACGTCTTTTTACTTATATCTTAAATTCTAAACAAAAATTTATTGCAAAAAGCACATCTAAAATGTAAAAACATACTAGATCCGTAGAATCGTAAAATCAGAACTAACAGGACTGTATAAGAATGATGGAATGGTCCACTAACAGCGAAAGTAAAAAAGAAAATTATCAGGGCCTTCAAATTCCTAGGGTTTAAGATTGAGATTTCCTCTAACTGTAAAATATTTGAATACCTAGATATCACCTTTCACCTTTATGATGAAACCTTTAAACCTTACCATAAAGAGAACGAAACTCGCAACTATATTAATATCCGTTCTAACCACCCCAATGCAACCCTAAGACAAATATCCACTACCTTATGCACCAGGATTAATAAAATATCACCCAATGAAAAAATCTTTAATAATAATAAAGAACTATACGAAAAGGCCCTCCATAAAAGTGGTTTAAAAAATAAGCTGTCTTACGCGACCACTATTAGTAATGCTGATACACGAAAAGTGGACTGTAGGTGTAAAAATAGGAAAAGAAAAATCACTTGGTTCACACCCCCACCCCGCCTTCTACAAACTGTCAAGTATCAACATCTGACAGTACTTCCTAAATTTAATTACTAAACATTCCAACAAAAAAAAAAAAAAAAAAAATCATAAGATATTCAACAGGAAGTCAATCAAAATTAGCTACTCCTGCACTGATAATATGTACTAAATTATTAATTCCCATAACAATTATATTTTAAATAAATTCCATGGGGTGGGGGAACTAAATCTAACATGGAAATCCCCTGTAATTGTAGAATTAAGCAAAACTGCCCAGTAGAGGGCAAGTGCAGATCCACTAGGGTAGTATACCAGGCAACCATAAGAAAATATGACAAACCATATTATTTACATTGGCATTTCTTCAGAATTAAAAAAGAGAATCAATACACATCAACACTCATTCACCAATCCAAAATTAAAACGCCAAACGGCCCTTTCAAAAAAATTTTGGGAATTGAAGGAAAGGGTCTGAATCCTCAAATAAATTGGAAAATTCTACGTTTCGCAAACACCCCTAATGGTTTTAGGGATAGGTGCAATCTATGTTTAGAAGAATTAAAAACAGGATAATGGAATATAAAGATCAATGCAAACTATTAAATCAATGGAGAACTAATCACGAAATGTAGACTTAGAAATAGATTCAAAATTGCATAAGAATACATGTGTATATATGTGGAGGTGTATGTTTGTGTATAATGGCATGTATGTATGGATATGTAAATTTATATATATGTATGTATGAATATATGTACGCATATAAGTGTGCTGGACAGCGTGATTTATTTCATTGGGTGTTCTGGTATTACCCACAATCTATAAATCTATCATTCAACTAATTTACATTAATCTTAACGGGCTTAAGTTTAAATCCCTCATCTCTTATTAATAATATTGGACACCTGTAGTACAAAAACTATTTACTGTGAATCCCAGGAAAACATACTTGGGGCTCGTATAAGGAACGTCACAGTAGGAACTGATATTTAGCTACAAACAACGAAAGGTTCTAGCCATAAATAAACTCCAACCTCAGACTGCTGCCCGGAATAAGATACCTTACGCCCTCCACCAGTCGCTAACAAAACACATTCTCATTAAGAGGAGGACTGACATTGAAAGTAAATTTAAAACAATGCTCCGAGACAGACGCTTAAGAGCTGATGTTAATCGCGTACAGATGAGGACTTTTTTCGTTAAAAAAATACATATGCTCTGTTATAATAAATACATCTAGCTCTCTGTAGCTCAGTTTTGATAATTAATATTACTAGGATCCATCAGTCTTTCTGAGATGAGGTATTATGTACATTATTTACATTATTCGGACTATTGTCCTCATCTTTGTCGCCATATTTATCACAACGTTTCGGCCATTGTACGCTCCGGCCTTCTTCAGGTGGTTGGAATTTTGAACTGAACCCTTTATTTCGTTCTAGTTCCACGTGCCATGTTTGATGGATGTCAGTTATCAGTTATCTCCTGTTAATTCCCCTCTGAAAGTTCTCCACTGCCTTAACTGGGTATTGAACTCACACTCTTTGGGTCTGTCACTGGATCTAACCAACGCCTTTATCCACTGTGCCATGTGTCCTACATCTGGGTATGAATTTCTGGGTATTATAAACCTAATGTCTTCAGCAACCATTTTTACCAGTGCAATATTGCAATTTTGCTGTTATCATTACATGTTTTTACCAGAGCTCATATTGCAACTTTGTTGTTATCATTGCTTTTCTCTGGCACTCCTTATTACTGGTTCCCATATTGTATTTATTTCTATGCTTGGTCGGCTCAGGAGATTTTTGTGGCCTAGCATATGTGCTGATTCCTTAAGTTTACGAATTTTCCAATGGTGTTCCTTGTCTATGATCTCAACATGATCCCACGCCTGATTTTTCTACTTCCCCTCGTGTTACAGCTTTCTGGTGTTCTTGAACCCTTACCTTGAGGGGACGGCCTGTCTCTCCTTTATATTCCTTTCCGCAACTGCACGGGATAGCGTACGCACAGTCTTTAGTCATGTTCTCCTCTATGGGGGGGGGGGTCTTACTCGGGAGAGATATCTGCGAAGTGTTGTCAAGCTTTGGAAAGTTGTCCCGATGGCACAGTGGATAAAGGCGTTGGTTAGATCCAGTGACAGGACCCAAAGAGTGTGAGTTCAATACCCAGTTAAGGCAGTGGAGAACTTTCAGAGGGAAATTAGCAGGAGATAACTAATAACTGGACTCGGAGTTTTACGCATATGGATGGATGGAGAGTGAGAGGGGGGTAGACAGATAGATAAATCTGTTAACACTTTATATTGGGGTGGCAAAAAGAGACATTCGGAATAACTGTTACACAAGTACCAGCCAATATTAGCAGTGTTTTATGACATCCTTATTCCAACCTCTCTTTTAATTAAATATTCAGGAAATGTCTTCCCACTGATTAACTTTGGCTGCATTTTTTTTTTTTGCAGCAGCAGCAGCAGCAAAGCGTTTCGCAAAAATATAAAAATCAAAAACTTACAAAAATAATAATAATAAAACTACCCCTTTTATCCCAATCACACTATTTGAAACACTATTTATGCTTGGTAATTTTTATTTCAGTAAAGTTAACTCCTTACACAAAGGTTTTTTAGATAAAGCCTCTAGCAAAATAAATTTAAACTGGGCAAATATGTTTTGAAGAGATGTGCGATTCGACAAAAGAATATTATGAACTAGACATGTGACTAACGAGGAAGATTTAGGAAAAATCAAAGTAAATTATTCTTAAAATTCAGAAAAAGAATTGCAATTACTTGGGTATATAATAAGGAAGGAGGGTTTCCAGAATTTGACTCTCAGACATTGAAAACAACTCTGTGCAAATGGATGACAGACTAGGAGGAATGGTGAAAAGACAAACTTAACTCAGATCTACAAAAAATTAGGATGTTGTGGAAAGCCGTTTTCAACCATGTCTTGAAGGGACACGACAGATTTTTTTTCTGTTGGATTTTTTTCCTTTCCTCTTTTCGTGCAAATATTTGTATCGGCTTCCCTTTTCAATTTTCTTTCGTCTTAGTTGAGGAGCAGGTCATTAAAAAAAAAACAAAAAAAAACCCACAACAACAACAACAACAAAAAAAACAACAAAAAAAAAAAACATGGATGCCATATTTTCTCTTTCCAAGTCAGTTTCATGAACCTGTCCCCGCATTCAATCTTTCTTCTCCTCATGGGAAATGAGGCGTCGGTGCGTTCCCGCCAATTTATTCTGAGCGATGACAACTTCTGATGGACGCGCGTCTTTCTTTCTCCACTCCCCAACCATTAACCTGTGAAATTATCCCACGTGCGTGCGAAGGTAAGAGATGCCGACTTACAGATACAAACCTTCCGCACACACATATACAAGATAAAAGAAAAACTATCTATAAATTTCTTGTCCGGCTTAATCTTTTTCATAACTCTTAAATAATAAAAAGAAAAGAAAAATGTTATTTCAATATGTCCGCCATATTCTTAAATGCAATGATCAATAAACTTTTGAAGTTCACCGAACACTCTCTTCAGTTATTGATAGCTTATAATACGGACAGTCTTATTTTTTTTTTTTTTTTTTCGAAGTCGAGGCTTATCTATGTAAATTAATAAGTTATTGTGCGAAAAAGAAGATCCCAGTAAGAGCTCTAAAAATTCATAGAATGTGAGTATCACTTCAAGGTCATAAAAAAATACAAGTCACGTATTTTCAGAGGCGAATCACGTGATTTTAAAAATAAACCAAACAAAAAAAAAAACAAAAAAAAACACACTAACTCATCAGAAGCGATACTTTTCGTCAAACCTTTTGGTGTTCCCAAAAGGCTGTAAAAACTGGCGTGTTTTACCCACTGAGGTCACACGTCTAACCTCCCACAGACTACGTGCGGCACGTGACCAAAAATGTTGCCACCAGATCTTTTTACAGCCTTATTTCAAAGGTAGTGAAATTTAAATTTATATTCCTCACACACATTATGAATGAAACTTTCGCGTTCCATTTTCAACGGGAAATTGGCCGTCACAGAAACATGATTTGTCAAAATGTAAATAAATTAATTTAATGTTTATTTCTCACACATAATTCCTCATTTTCATTGCAATTTTATCGCTGTTTTGCTTTTTGTTGTTTTTTTGTTTTTTGTTTTTGCCTGCTGGTGAATCACAACATGACTAAGAGTTTCATTTATGCTAAAATCTTCTCAATGTTTGCTGACTACTCTTTTCGTTTTATTGGCGGCAGGATGGTCGTCATCCATCACTTATACAAGGCCACGTATTAAAAGTCATACTGCCATTAAAACCTCATATTTTATATACTCGTGTCGAAAAAAAAAAAAAGAGATACTTATTTTTATACAAAAGAAAAGTAATTAAAATCAAAACTGCTTAAAGTTTTTTTTTTTTTTTAATAATTGATTATTGCTATATGAAGTGGAATGATTATATTGAATCTATTGCTAGGAAAGTTGGCTCACTGTGCCATGCCAGACAATTTCTCTCGTCAGAATCCATCTGGCACATTTATAAATCTACCATTCATCCGTGCATTGAATATTGCTGCGATATATGTCGAAATTCTTGGCAAAATTCAAAAAAGGGTCCTTAATGTCATCGATCTTAACCTGGCATCTCGAATTTATTCACTTTCTCACCGACTTGATGCGCCTTCCTTCCGTCTTGTCTATAAATATTTGCATGGCAATTGTCCTGTTCAGTTCATCTCGTTGGTACCAGGTCTGCATGAATTTAAATGTTCTACTAGATTGACAACTAGGTCTCACCATTTTACTGTTAAAGTGGATACAGCCGTATGTTCTACTCTAGTAGTTTCCTTTCTCGCAATTCTCACCTGTGGAAACTTATGATTTCTTGCTTGCCTGTCACCAACAATCTTCAAAAATTTAAATGCAACGTCAATCGCCATCTTCTATCTTCTTGGACCCTGTTCCTTTATAGCCCTTTCTCCTCACTAATATCTTCTCATTCTCTTTCACTCCTAGTAACCTCATGCGTCCTAATGGAAATCTTGACTGGAGATGTCGAAACCTCACTTTCCAGCCTTGATAAAATTCGTGCTCTTGCAGGGAATGACTTATTTGAAATTCCACTGCCTCTTTCACCGCTGATGTAACATTTATTCTTGGGTTATTGTCGGTATTGGGTAACATAAATAACCTAGGAAATAAAGTGTTATTTGTTTCTGTTCTGTAAGTGAATTCTTTAATATGTCCGACTTCGTTAAATTTGAAATTTTCAGTGCCCCAAATCTTTCGTGTGCATATTTTGCGTCAACGTCGATATCACTTTCGTCATAAAGGACGAAAAACGTCACAGGAAATATTATTTTCCGCTTTGTCATTAATGTTCTTGCATATAACATTTTATATATTATTTTCTCTAGGTATCTTCACTACTTCGCTAAAAAAAAAAAAAAAAAAATACCCTGACGTAAAAAGGACCCAAATTTGATCATTTTTTTATCGTCTAAATGTTTAAGAGGACAAAGACTTTTTTTCATTATTTTTTTTACATTTTTAATTTTTCCTAACGCGTCTGAAATTTTAGTTAAATCCTTGTTTGTTTGTTGTTTGTTTTTTTTTCGGAGATGGGGGGATAGTCAGTAAAATTGCTATTAGGTTGGTGCAAAATTAATGTCGTTTTCTCACATAGTAACATATGTGAGAAAACGACATTAATTTTGCACCAACCTAATATAAAATCCGGCATTTTTGACAACTTTGTAAACAAAAGTGAAATTCTCCGTTTAAAAACTTGTAAAATTCAATTATACTTTTTTCAAAAGTTATTTGAGGAAATTAGAAAATTAAAATTTACTTGGTGTAATTGGAAACAAACATTACATAATTTTTAGCAGAAAAAAATTAGTTGAAAATAAGAGAAGCATGTCTAACTGTGCTGATTGCTGTCAATTGACATTTACGTCAATGTATCAACGACTATCGTCAGGGCAATTTATCAGACGGAAGGACAGAAGTGACAGTATTTTCGAATTTTCATTGAAACAGCTTATTTAACTATAAAGTAATTTTTAAAATTTAATTCTTTCAAAAGTTTAATATTTTATTGATTTTTTTTTACATATATTTTTTAACGAAGATATATTCAAAGCCTGCATTATTTCCGTCCCTAAAATTGAATCTAGGAAACAAAATAATTTATAATAATTGCAGTATGTCTCTTACTGAAAAACAATAAATTAATAATATTTAAAAAAAATGAAATTTAAATATTTAGTGAAATAGGATGTAAAAAAGAAAATTAAAAATGTTAAAAATGCGACCATGATGGTCAATCAGATAATTTGATACATGCTAATCAGAAGGAAAGAAAAGCAATTTCTCAAGGCCTTTCTCCTAAACCAAGTGACCTATTATTTCTGAACCGTGCATCCATAGTTTTGGAGAAAACGTTTTTGATACATTTTTTGCATATTAAAAAATATTTTAAAATATTATCGAATCGCTGATGGTAATAAGCTTTTAAATTTATGATCTGTAAAAACAGATCTTTTTAATAACAGCATTTCTCAAAAGACACAGATTCTAACATAAATGTAAAATATTTCACAACTTAATCAAGTTTTTGTATTTAAAATTAAATAAAAAAACATTTCTTGAAAAATTGATTTTTCATCGGAGAAATATTTTTGCTTCAGACAATAATGTTCTTAATATATTTTATTCATAAAAACCACTAAAAGTTTTTAATTAAATAATGTTTTAGTTTTATTAGGTTTTGTATTTTAGAATTCAGAATTGAATTATGGCTAAAACCGAGTTTCCTTTTACAAAAAAATATCGATGATTAATATTGTTCAAAGTCTTCTACTTTTAACTAATTAATTATTAATATAATCAAAAAATTACTCAAAATGAAGTTGAATTCTCGAGTTTTCATAAAATTAAATAAAGGGTTGGGGTGGTAACAAATGTAAAACAAAAATATTTTTTTTTACCATGACTTTCTAAAGAACAAACATTTATTTCTAAAATAATTACATTCATTTGTGAATAAATTCTGAAAATTTGATTTTTGCAATAATTTCCAAATTAATGTGTTTTTCAACTGAAAAAAGGCGCTAAAAAAAAAAACGAAAAAAAAAACGAAAAAAAAAAAAAAAAAAAAAACTGATGATAGATTAAATATTACACGACCGCGGACATAAAAAAATAAAATATTTTAACCAAAATTTCGAACCTGCGAGAAAGGATTATTTTTATTTTTTTTTATTTTTTTTTTTTTGTTTAGGTAATTTAAAAAATACGTTCGTCTTTCCTCTTAATAACAACAAACATTTTGACGATAAAACTGTTTTTATAAAGTTTGGGACCTTTTTTTCATTATGCTATGCTGTTTTTTCTGCGAATTATTGAAGATACCTAATTTTATCCCATTAACAAATGTTTAGAGGTACAAAATTTATATATAATTTTAAAAACAAGGAATGTATTGATTTTAATTTTAAAAGCGAGGGACAGTTAAAATATAAAGTATTAAGAGACTTTACAAATTCCTTATGCCGGCAGAGAGAATGTTTCCTTAAGGCTTAATCCTATACAGACCGATTCCAAAATCTTCAAATGATTATTGGAATCGGCTGTATGAATAATTTTAAACCACTCTTTTTTGTACGACTTGGCGCACATTATATTCTCAACTAAGTGTTGAGCGATAGCCGATTCCATATCCATGGGAAGAATATAGCCTGCGCCAAGTCGTATAATCATTTGAAGATTTTGGAATCGGTCTGTATAGGATTAAGGAAACATTCTCTCTGCCGGCAGAAGTAATTTGTAAAGTCTCTTAATCTGTTGGGGGATACTTTATTTTAACTGTCCCTCGCTTATTTATTTACACGTTATTTTCCCTCCCCTCGTTACAAGTATATACAGTTGTTTGTTATTTTAGCGTGTTCCCCCTTTTTGCTCTTTATTGTCGTTACTATTCTTTTCGTTAATTAATTATCCAACGATTGTCTCCTGATGAGATGTTGGTTGAAAGGGCCTTAGAGACTTTTAAAATTAAAATCAATACATTCCTTGTTTTTAAAAAAATATATTTGTGTGTGTGTGTGTGTGTGACTTGGGCTTGTTATCTACAAAGAAAAAAAATATCTATATTGCACAAATTTTACTTTGCAATGGTATCTACATAGTAAAACATAACATAAGAAGATGAAATTAATTAAAATATTTTAAAAAATTCTTTTATTTATATTCTAGCAATAAACAGCAGGTACATTGGCTAAAATGCCGTCATTGTACAAATTTGATTTTGGAATGACATCTGCAAATGATATATTAGTAAAACATAACATATATAACAGAAAAAATGTAATTGAAATATTACAATTTTCTATTAATAACATTTTTGCTATAAGCAGTACGCACAACGAATAAAAATAGATTGCATACCAAAGTAGATTCATGACACGTAGATAACAAGCCAAAGTAGTACCTACCTTCCCCTCTCTCTCTCTCTCTCTCTATATATATATATATATATGCGTGTGTGTGTGTGTGTGTGTGTGTGTGTGTGTGTCATTTCACCCCAGGCAAACCGACAATAGCCACTAAAATGGAAGGGGGTTACTAAGAGTGAAAGAAACAGCGAGTTCAATAAAAGAACAGGATTTAAGGAGACATAAGATGACGATAATATTGCATTTCAGTTTTTGGAGATCGTAGTTGTCAGGAAATTAGAAAGGCAGAAGAGATTTTCATAAAAGAAAAGAATCTGTTAACAAAGAACTTACGGTTACAAAGAGAAATTTCAACAGTAAATTGAGACCTACCTGTCAATCTAGTACTACATTCAAATTCCAAAAAAGAAATCTCATCAGAACAATTTAAAATAACCTAAGTAGAAATGTTAGTCAGCAAATCAGTAGTGTGTACGTGAATTTACTTGCGTTAATACACATCTGTGCGTGTTGATGCACAAAGTATGTCTTTGAAGGAATAAAAACACACACATTATGTATGTATGTATGTATGTATGTATGTATCACTGAATGTGACAGACGGGGACAATCTAATTTCTATTTACTTTTATTAAGTTTTTTTAATGTTCTTATACAGTGAAACTCTGATATAAGAGAGATTTTCTCTGGTCCCAAATTAGAGCCATACTTACCTAAACAAAATAGACCAAACTCGGATATAAGAGACTTCTTCTCCGGTCCCGACAACTCTCTTATATCCGGGTTACACTGTAGTTTTCTTTGTGTAAGTCCTGAGGGAGTGCAGAAACTACCCATAATTAGTTATTTCCCGCAATTCATTAGTCATTTTCAAGGGGTCTATTGTTAATGTTTTTCATGTTCTTGCTATAAGGTGTATTGGGTAGAAGAAGTCTTAAGGCCGCGCGAAAGGACGTGACATGACTCTCTTAGGATGTCTTCTTAGAAGACCATCAACACATTGGAACTATTTCTACACAATACACATTATATCTCGAGACATGGAAAAAAAAGCATTAACAACAGACCACTTGTATATAGTTAATGAATTGGCTGAAAGCGCTTGGGACAATAACCATTGGGGAAAGTTTCAGCACTCTTACACCTTCCAAAATAAATACTTATATATGATAATATGATAATAAATACTTACATTTATACATATGAAAAAACTTATTCGATGTGGAGACTTACTATTCGTAATAAAAAGAGGGTTAATACTAAAAAAAAATATGAAAATCTAACAAATTATTAGTATTTAATAAGGGCTTGCAACCATATACTGAAGCACCAGTTCTCGTCCGATGACCGAAGTTAAGTAATGTCGGACCTGGTCAGTACCAGCTAGGTGACCACTTGTAAATACCAGGTGCTGTAAACTTGGATGTACGGGCGGTGTAATTGATAACAGCTCGGAATGAAGATTCGGAGAGCAGAGTTCGAATTCCAGTCCGGTTCGTTACATTCACTTACGCGCAAATACTCTTGGGCGATCGTCCGTGCGTGTCATATCCACATTGCGTCAGCACAGTAGGGTAATATCCCCTTCCCCCTCATGGATCTAGAAAAGGACTTTCACAGGCCGAGAAGTGGTAGTGGTGGTAGTAGTACGAAGTAAAGTTTCTGGACTAGTTCTGTACCATCCCAACAGATGGCAGCACACGGTTGCGTGCGCAGTCACAGCTAGGAGTGACCTTCATGCGCCACTGTTCCGAGTGACACCGCTGTGTTCACTTCTCAAGTTGTGAAATTTGTGTTTTTGTGATCACGTGTATGCTGTAGCCTGCGACTTTGTCATGCAAGATCATCGATTTATTTATTTTTTTTTTTTTTTGGTTTTTGGACATCCGCAGTATTGTGCATCGAGAATTCGTCTCCAGGACCAGACCGTCAATCGAGAATCCTATTGCAACGTTTTGGTTTGTTTTGTTTTACGGCATATCGGCTCCAATGGGTTATTTAATGCCGACAGAATTTTTATTGCTGGTAATATTTTTTTTCCCAAGATCTATTCCTGGTAATATTTTTTTCCCCAAAATTTATCGCTGGTAATATTGTTTTCCTTCTGGTAATATTCCTTCTTTCCCAAGATCTATTCCTGGTAATATTTTTTTTCCCCAAAATTTATCGCTGGTAATATTGTTTTCCTTCTGGTAATATTCCTTCTTTCCCAAGATCTATTCCTGGTAATATTTTTTTCAAAAACGTATTACCGGTAATAATGTATTACTGATAATTTTTTCACTCAAAAATTAATTGCTGTTAATAATTTTCTACAAAGTATTTCTGGTATTAACATCTATTTTTACACTTTCATAACGTTTTAACTCCAGTTTGGGGGTTAACTATTTGCCTATAGCTCGAACTTTAACAGGTGCCACCACCGCGGGTCATAACACCTGAAACAAAAAAGAAAACGGACATACCCCAGAGATACTGAGAACTTTGTTTCACGACAGTTTATATAAAAAATAAAATAAACGATAAGTTCTTAATGCTTAATTGTTTACATTCGAACACCTACCATACACCAAACACACAAAGTTTAAATTCCATAGTACAATAATGACAATATTCTGTAATGAAAGTTTTGTGAAGGAGAGAGAATTCGTTCTTACTAATGAACGTCATCATACAATTTTTGCTGATCTTTTCGAAAATCAAGAACTTTTATTTTTTCACATAAAAGAAATATTTCAAGTCGTCTCTTTGACATATACAAATTTACTTTGGCATCATTAGAAAATGAAACTTATGAATATTTTATTTCTGGGTTTGGTAGGGTTTAGAAGCAAAACAGTGGATAAGAGATAAGTACTGTGTGTATGTGTGCATTCATATAGATGAAAGAAGGAACGAGAAAGAGAAACGAGTATAGATATGAACACTGTCTTAGGTAAACTAAACAGAAAGAAAGCGAAATTGAAGAAATATTGACAAATGTCCTTTCCCTTCTTAAACTGCTTATGCATCCCCTCCCACACACCCAATCTATTGGAATCAGAAACTTAAAGTGGAGATGCCTTTTTGTTTTGATCTTTTTTTTTTCTTTTTTTTTTTTTCTTGATTTATTTAGTCACCGGTCGTTCATCTGAGATACAGAAAACCCAACGGTGATCGCTACCTTCGGACTCGGACCTATCTAATGTTATTTGCCGTTTTAAAGGTTGTTTGGACAGCAGGAAACCTTAATGTAAATAACGTAGAAACAGTCTGGATTAATGGCATGGCACAGAAGACAACAGATTATCGATTAATCTTAACGCACATCAAAAATTTCGTTCATGAAATCAACTCGATAGATTGAGATTAAATGACTCCGCTGCCTGAAATAGACAAAAATGAATAGAAAAAATAGACAAAATCAGAATACGAGGAAGTGGTCTGTAAAGTTCATAGTGTGACCACGAAGGAGTGATGCTAGACCTATGAAATCTCGAGTGTTTTAATTTCAACTCTTCTTGTTAATAACTGCATTATTTCCAGCTAAACTGACATCTGACTGTACAAAGAAGAGTGTTTATCCTGTTCGTCAAAAAAACAAAAACAAAAAAAAAACAACAATCATGAACAACATTCTTTGAAGCATGTGAGGAAAGTATGGATTGTCTCTTTGGCTCTGACTGAAATTGACGAACCCAACGCTCACCCTGAATTAGGAAACGTTCAGATTTTTATGTCATAATAAGAGGGAGTGGTCTGTAAAGTTCATAGTCTGACCATGAAGGAGTGATGCTAACGGTATGAAATCTTGCATGTATTCATTTCAACTCTTCTTGTTAATAACTGTATTGTTTCGTTCCAGGTAAGCTGACATCCGACTGTTCAAAGAAAACTTCAAATGTAACTAGCCACTTCTCTGGAACGGAGAAAATTTGGCATCGTGGTGTTATCAAATACCTGCAGAAAAAGGGTTTCGCCCCCATTGGCATTCATGCTAATATAGCTGCTACATTAAGGGATGATGCCCCAGCTTTAGCAACAGTGCAAAAGTTGGCAACTGAATTCAGAAGGGGAAAGGTGAGCCTTGAAAATGACTCAAGGTTTGGATGTCCTGCAATTGTCACCACCGAGGAAAACATTGATCGTGTTCACCAAAGTCATGGATGATAGGCGATTGACTATAAATCAAATAGCCAATATCCTATGAGAAAGTTTAGGATATTCTACACAATGAACTTTGCATGACAAAGGTTTCTACTCGGTGGGTGCCAGGTCTTCTGGCCCCTGATCAAAAGCGCCCCAGGCTAATTAAATCACGCAAAAATCTGACATTGAAGAAGATTCGAATGGATTCCTTGAACATTTCCTAATCCAGGGTGAACGTTGGTTTCATCAATTTGAGTCAGAGTCAGGGCCAAAGAGACCAATCCATACAGTGAAAACGCTTCTCCTCACCTGCTTCAAAGAATGCTGTTCATGACTTTTTGACGAACAGAATAAACAGTCTTTGTACAATAAGATGTCAGTTTTGCTGGAAATAAACAATGCAGTTATTAACAAAAAGATTTGAAATTAATGCACTCGAGATTTCATCACTCCTTCATTGTCAATCTATGATTTTTTCAGCCCACCCTCGTAAGCGATACCCAAGGTGTAAAAAGCGATACGTAAGCTGTATAATGCGTTAAAGAAAGAAAAAAAAATCTTTCTTGAAGCTTTTGTTTTAGTTTTAATTCCAAGATAATCGATTAAATTTAATATTTCCAATGAGCAAAATACTTTGGAGTATTTCAAATAGAATTTAAATTGATTGAAATCTTTTTTATCTCTTTATCAATAAAATCTATAAAATCGTCCATATTGCTAAATCTGTCAACACAACCGAATTCTCGTTATTATAAAAATCTTTAAAAATTAAAATATACTTGTATGAAATTTTATTTGAGAAAAAATAGCCGATTTAAAATTTAAATAATTCGAACTGAAACAAATATTAGTTTTAATTTAAAATATAGCAAACAAACATTGTTAACACGGTGGTGTTTTTTTTTTTCTTTTCTTTTTTTTTGACTTGTTGCGTGATGTATTGACAACCTGATGTTAGGAAAATTTAATGAAGGATAACATAATTGGAATAAAATTACTTGACAAATAAAACACAAACGCCTTTTTTTATGTATTTTTAACTACTCAGTAATTTTAAAAATTTAAAACATTTTAACCATTCAAATATTTTATTGAATTTTAAGTACTGTGGCTTTATAGTCTTACTTACAAAGACGTTTGTTGAGGAAATGTTAGAAAGTTACCAATAAATTTTAAATTTACTATAAATACCGCACTTATTTTCTAATAATGTTGTGTATGGACGTCGTCGGTATTTACAAAAATCGACACGTTTATTCACAAATAATTTTTTTTAAAAATACTGTGGGTCGTTGAATTGCAGTGAACTTTTCCAGGTATGATTAGTAAATAGTTGTAACTTAATAACAATATCACTTGACCGCTACAAATTCATACATAATTTTGAGAGATTTAAAAATTTTAAATTATTCTAATAAAATTTCAAAAAATTAAAACCATTTTTGCGAATATTCTTTACTCATCGATTTTTTTTTCTTAAGACAATAATGTCCATAGCATATTTTGTTGATAAAAGCAATTAAAAGCTTTTCTAATTAAATAATGTTTTAGTTTTATGACATTTTTTTATTTTGCAATTCGAAGCAAATATTTTGTAACTGAGGGATCCTGTTTAACAAAAAAAAAAGCAATTGATGGTTTAAATTGGCTACAAAAAAGAAATTTTTAAAATTTTATAAAAATATAGTGAGTGGGCGTAGCAGATGTAAAAAAAAAAATACTTTTGCAAGGATTTAAGAAAAAAAAAAAAAAAGAAACGCTTCAAAAATAATGTAATTAATTTCTGAATAAGTCCTGAAGATTTCAAGAAAATACGATGATTATATGATTTTTACAAGAATTTGAAAATCAATGTGTTTTCACAGCAAAAAAATTCTCAAATTTCTCGCACAAATGTATGGTCCAATGTTGGCGCCAGAAAAAAAAGAAAAGATTTTTAAAGCAAAAAAGCCGCGCCAATAAATTTTTCCCGGCGGAGTCGATCCTTCAAATCTACAAATCAACCATTCACCCTTGCATGGAGTATTGCTGCCATATATGGTCTGGAGCCCCTTCTGTTTGTCTCAATGTTCTTGATAAAATCCAGAGACGGATATGCAATGTAATTGGCCCTGATCTGGCATCTCGTCTGCAGCCCTTCTCTCACAGAGGTGCCGTCGCCTCTCTCTGTCTTTTTTTACAAATACTCTCCTGGTAACTGATCCGATGAGCTGCTTTCGCTGGTTCCCAGACTTCATGAATTTAAGCGTTCTACTAGGCTGGCATCTCGCTCACACCCTTCCACTGTCGAAACTGTTAAATGTAGCCGTCTCTTCTACTCCAATAGCTTCATGTCTCGCACTTCTCGCCTGTGGAACTCCCTCCCTTCTTCCGGTTTCCCTGATAGCTATAATCTCCAACTATTCAAATGTAATGTCAATCGACGTCTCCAGATGCCCTGATCTATTTCCTAACCTTCTCTTCATCCTTTCCTCTATCATTCCTATTTACTCTCGCTTCAACTCTCTGTAATCCCTTGCGTGCTAGTGCCTTCCCGCCTTGCTTGGGGTGAAACGTTAAAAAAAAAAAAAAAAAAAAAAAAAAAAAATTCAAAAGTTCTAATAAAACATTTTTTTTTACATAAACAAATCATCTTAACACAAAGGTTTTGACGATATAATTTTGTTTTGAGCGTTTTTTTCATAGTTTCCATATTTTAACGAATTTTGGGACCAATATTATTTATCAAACCAATTTTATGAATAATTATATTGGACATACCACTACATTCTTATCGAGAAGACTCACGTTGCATCTGAGATCATAGCTCAATTAGGATCCATTTAAGCAGCATACTTTTGGAAAATACGAACATAATAGCCTTAGTCAGTTATGTGCCATGCGTGATAAACGCTTAGGCGATCATCTTTCTTTCGATACATGATAGACGAGGCAGATTTTTTCGCAGTAGGTTGGCATTTCTTTCTGCGGTAAACCAGTTGCCATCCAAGGCTATAGAACCCGGTCTGTCCAGCTATTTACCCATAGCTGGAGAGAGAAGAAGAGGATTAATACCTTTCACAATCCGTAATGGATTCGACTGGAATTCGAACTCGGCTCTCCGATTCCTCAATCTGAGCCGCTATCCATTACTCCACCGTAATGGAATCATAATAATAAAAAAATACAACACTCAATATTATCAACTATGAACACGGTCTAAACGTGGTGACCGTGTTTGAAAAAAAACTTTCAAATCACTATAAACATATATAAAAATCTACATATTCAGTTAATTTTTTTTAAATCCTTGATAATGGCTGATAGGATAGTTTAATGCAAGAAAAATGCAATAAAAAGCTTAATCGCCCTACCTTATCAGTCGTCTTTAATGATAGGTAGGTAGGTGTGTGAAAGGTAGCGGTTATTGGCGTGCAGAATTCAAATTCCAGTGAGGACGTTGCGCTCGCCTTCGAAAAACATACGCTTAGAAAGATCAATCCATCTTTTCTCACTCGCCCCTACTCCTGCAAGCTAACGGGACAGACTGGATTCTCTAGCCTTGGTTGGAAACTAGTCTAGGAGAACAACTCTGAACTAAAAACCGGTTTAGCGTGATGGCGAGTAACTCTTCTCCATCAAAACTAACTTGCTGTAGAAAGATTAGTCTAGCGCAGTGATGCTATAGCCCTATACTCCACAGCGTAGTCTAGAGGACTTCGCATACATATATAGCTGTTCTCTCGCTGAAAGATGATGGTTATCAAAGAGGCTGCGGTGGATGAGGCGGTTGCCGGCAAACTCCGGGAGCCTGATGTTACCCGTGTGATTATTTGTAGTCATTCATGGCTTGCGCAACTGTGGACTCTCAGAATCAGACAACCTTGATCCAATGATAAAAACCAGTCAAGATAATGGGAGACTGCGCTGCATATGATTCGAGTAATCGGATGGTGAGTTACTGGTGGTGTAGTTAATACCCCAATTATGTGGCGATATGATATTCGTAAATGGTAGCTGGCAGTTCAATGTCGAGTAAGACCATCACAAGATATCACGGTAAAACTCGATTGTGTTTCAAACCAGTGATTCTCAACATGGGCCCTTTGACCCATAAGTGGACCTGAAAATTTTTTTAAATGGCCCTGGTGGTACAGATTGAAAAGAGAGGAGGCTTACACCTGAGACTTAACCAAAGCCTGGATGTCCAACTTGACAAAGCTGATAGATAGATAGACACCAGGACCAAGTGTAGTCATTAGTCTTGATTTATATTTTCTACTTTTTGCTTTTGTAAATAAAATGCATTTTCTGTTACAGGGAATTTCTATTTGTGCTCATGTGGGCCGGAAATATGTTTGACGCCAAAAATGGGCCACAAGGAAGATGTTGAGAAACTCTGCTTTAAACGAATGACTCTTGAAATCAGACAAACTTTTGTTTTTAAAGACAGAAGCGTACATTGATTATGATTACCTTTTTCGACCCTGGCTAACTATTCAACATGCAATTAAAAATAAACATCTTGCTATCTCAAACAATGCCTGCGCACAGGACTGGGGCAAGGGTCTCGTGAGCGCTACCCTCCGAATCAATGATACGGGTACCTCACTCTAGTACATTTCAATTTTCATAAGGTGGTCTTCATATAAAATACTAATTTTATTTTAACATAATTATGTACAATAATGGATCATATGTAATATATATATAGATGAAGAATTCTGCTAGAAAAACTGAAAATAAATACCATGTATCTAAATACAAATTAGAGATATGATATAATAGATCATTCCATATTAAATAAATCAAAAATATTTTGCGGCAATTTTTAACATCAACCTGTGATTTTTCTTGTTAAAAACTAGAATAATTTTAACACATTCAACATTGTTAAAATCTAAATATATTTTAACAAATTCAACATTATAGATAAAAAATAGTGAATTTTATATAATATTTTTCGAGACTTAGTTTTTAGAGACTTCAGAGATTTGAACGAAAAAAATAAATAAATACATCGAAACAGTGACGTGCAGAGGTTTGGTGATGCCCGGAGCAACTCCTCGATTTTATGCCCACTAAGACTCAAGGAGGGGGACTCGCTTATCAAAACACGAATCCACATTCATACTAGCTTACAGAACTGTAAGACGCTTGTACAACGAAGTTAACAGAAACAATTTCAAATTTTTATTTGACTCTCTGATTGGATGCCCTCCCAATATGGATGCCACTAAGATGAAAGGGGTTTACTAAGAGGGTAAAATTTTGTGAGGAATCATTACTGAAGAGAATAAAAGAACAGGAATTCATGAAGCAGAAAGTGACGATTGATATTTAATTTTTGAAGATCAAAGTTGACATTAAAGAGACGGAAGAAAGTTCCACAAGCAATAAGTACGAAAATAGAAACTCTTAGCATAGAGGTTATGGTTACAACTACCAATTTCGACTGTAAAAGAATGAAACCTAGCTGCCAATCTAGTACTGCGCTCAAATTAGTAAAGTTGAGGCACCAAGTAGAAAAGCCCATCAGAACAATTACCGTGAAAATATTTATAGAGAAGGTACTGGGAAACTACGTTATGGTGGTGGGAAAGTGACTGAAGCCGAGATGGCATGTCAGGACAGATAAAATTGCAGATTCCTTTTTGGATTTTGTCAAGAAAGAATCTGTAGCTACAAAGTAGAAGCGCCAGACCAGATGTGACAGCAATATTCAATGCATGGACGAATGGGAGACTTATAAAGATGCAAGATAGATTATGCCGAGAAAAATTATTTAGCACGACACAGTGAGCCAACATTCCTAGCAGCAGATCTTGATAATGGGATATCTGCTAGCGAATGACCTCAGTAGATGATACAGTCATTATATGCATGCGATAAGAGAAAAATCGAATATGTGTAGGGAAGTGGAGATAAAAATATCAAGTTCACACGATAACTTCTTGATTAGTGATTATAGGTTTAATAGCTAGTACTCAGCGACAATGGAATTTATGAGAAAATATTTTCTCATTTTAAATAGTCATAAAGTGAAGGCAATATTTATTAATTCCGTCGGAACGAAACAGGATTTGCAAGTGACTCAACTTTTCGTTGTTGCTTATGACAAGAAAAAGAGTCAAGGGAAAAATTCAGTCTGAGTGGAACGTTTCATGTACAGAAATGTTGGTTATAAGTTGCCATCTTCAAAAATAAAAGACTAAAAAGAATTTATTGTAAAATAGTTAATTTAGGTTTCAGTTCGAATATTTAATATGTAATTATGTCCAAATGCAATAAGTAAATGCATCATTACTTCTACTTAGTGATGTTAAAGACCGTTAAATAGCAATAACACCTAACCATGTTAGGTGTTATTGCTGTGGTTTCTAGAGCAAATAGAGATAGATTTGCCAGTCCTACGCCCAACCAGATTTGAATTCAATGTCATCCTGCTCCTAGACTAGTTGACAACCAAAGTTAAAGAAACCATTTTACCCGGCTAATTAACCCATTGCTAGTGATAAAATATATACATAAGTATTCTTGTGATAATGATATTATATATCTATACCCTTGTGTGAGTGTATGTCACGGCCAAGGTCTCAGACATAAATTACATTTATATTTTAAGCCAGAATATGAGATGATTTGACTCAGGGTATGATTCCCTAGATTGATACAAGGAAAGTATGTCTACTGATTAGGAATGTGTCACACGAAAACACGATAATCAATGAAAAATAGACGACAAACACGTGGATCCAATTTAAGACAAAAAATATAATTCAATAACATGAAAAGTAAGAAAAAAAAGAGAAGATGAAAAGAAAGAGTTTGTTTTAAGTGAATATGCGGTGAATGTGACATTTAACACAGAAGTTTCATTATCATGAGTTCCTAGACCAGAAGAATTCGAGTGGGACTTATTTGCGCTTCAAATTCAATATTTTCACAGATAAATTACATTGTCGGAGTTACCTCCTCCATTAATTCGCTCATTGTTCACTAGGGGATGTTCTCCCTACACTATAAATACTAGGCAATTTATTGCCTCGTTCTCTTTTTCACTTTGCATTTCAGCGGACACATTCAAAAATGTGATCTCTCGTAGAGATCCGCGTTTTCATCCACTTGTGGGAAAACGCCATGAAACACACATGCACGTACGTACGAACATTCACCAAAATGCAAACTCTTTACGTTCACACACAAACACAAATGTTAATGTCTTTGTCACTTGTAAAATTATTGTTTAATACATATACTTGTTGATATATATTATATATATATATCTGCAGTATGGAATCTTTCCTCACTGCAAACTGCCCGGATATACTGGTTCTGTGTGAGACCAACCTTGTCTTGTCTATTCCCTCCTCTGACCTCTCGATCCCCGGCTACCTTCCTCTCTAACCCACATGCACGGCCTTGGTGCCTACGTCAAGGACCATCTCCCTCTGGCCAGAGAGTTGTTTCCCGAATCGCCAGACCATTCGTACATGTGTCTCCGACTATCTCTCCTCAATGTCGTAAGCTATCTCTTCTTCGTCCGTCGCTCTCCATCCTCTCAAGACGGTGGGATACTCAATAGCATATCTGACAGCATAGATAAGGCCCTCTCTCTCCATCCGTTTGCTCACATATTCGTGTTTGGTGACCTTAACGCCCATCATACCAAGTGGCTCGAGAATGCTACTACTAACCGGGCAGGCATTCAAACACTTAATTTCTCAATCCCTCACGCAGATAGTTAACTTCCCCACGCGTTTTGCCCTCAACCTGGAAGGTAAGGCCTCTCTTCTCGATCTGTGTTTTACCTCCATTCCCGAATCTTGTAGCGCCACGCAGCTCTGCCCTCTTGGTAACTCCGATCATGCTGTAGTATCTGTTAACATTTCCTTCAACTCCACCCCCAGCAAAGAACCTCCTATCACTAGAACCTCGTTCAACTATCAACGAGCGGATTGGGACTCGTTCAGTGACTTCCTCCGCGATGTCCCCTGGGATGCTGTCTTTACACTCCCTGTCCAAGAATGTGCTTCTAAGGTCTCATCCTGGGTTAAAGCTGGAATCGACGATTTCATTCCCTCAAGGAAATTTAAGGTCAAGTCGCACTCCTCCCCTTGGTTCTCTGCTGCTTGCTCAGCCGCCATTGCCCATAGGAACCACTCCTTTCACCTATTTCGTAGCGACATATTCCCTCTAAGAACTGAGGCCCTATTGAGCGGGTCACACATAACCCCGTCATTGGTATTGGGCATTATCTCCAATTTAGGCCCCCACAAGGTTAGTGGTGGAGATGGTATACCAGCCATTGTCTTGAAGAAATGCGCGCCTGAGCTAGCGCCCGCCCTCTCTAAACTATATAACTTCTGCCTCAAGGAATCCTGTTTTCCTGACTGCTGGAAGTCCTCATCCATTGTTCCTCTCTTTAAGAACTCTGGAGAACCCTCTGACCCCTCTAATTACCGTCCTATTAGTCTCCTACTCCTCTTCGGCAAAGTCTTCGAAGCCCTAATCAACGCCGAAGTGATTAACCACCTTACCTCACACGACCTGCTCTCAGACAAGCAATATGGTTTCCGCTACGCCCGATCTACAGCTGATGTATTTACGGCCATCACTGAAACCATCTACCAAGCCCTTCAAAATAACGGTGAGGCTCGTTCCGTGGCCCTGGACATCTCCAAAGCGTTTGATAGGGTTTGGCATGCCGGCCTTCTTCGCAAGCTCTTGGGTTATGGTATTACAGGTCGATTGTTTGACCTAATACAATCATTCCTGTCAAAATTGAATTGAAGGTCGTTCTCAATGGATTCTCCTCCAGTTCCTATCCGACGAACGCGGGTGTTCCCCAAGGCTCCATGCTTGGCTCCACTATTCCTTATTTGCATCAACGACCTTCCTGACGCCATAGATTCCCAAGTAGGCATCTACGCGGACGACACTACAATTTACTCCTGCCTCAAAAACAAATCTAGTATCGCTGACAAAACTTACCTGGCCGCTCGTCTTGAAATGGACCTCCTATCGGTTGTTAACTGGGGCAAGAATTGGCTGATGAAATTTAACGCCTCAAAAACTAAACTACTCCCTATTAATCACCATAGAGATCCTTCCCTGCCCCCCCCCCTATTAGAATGTCTGATAGTCAACTTCTTGAGAGCAACTCGGTCTCACGTTGACTGCTGACCTGAGATTGAACAAATACATTGAGTCAATTGCTTCGTCCACCGCAAGGGAAGTTGGCTCTCTGTGCCGCGCCAGGAAATTTTTCTCCCCGGAATTGATACTTCAAATATACAAATCAACCATTCGCCCTTGCATGGAGTATTGCTGCCATATATCGTCTTGTGCACCTTCTGTTTACCTCGGAGTTCTTGATAAGATCCAGAGACGGATATGTAATATAATTGGCCCTGATCTGGCATCTCGTCTACAGTTGCTCTCTCGCAGACGCGCCGTCGCCTCTGTCTTTTTTACAAATACTTTCATGGTAATTGCTCCGATGAGCTGCTTTCACTGGTTCCCAGACTTCATGAATTCAAGCGCCATACGAGGCTGGCATCCCGCTCTCACCCTTTCACTGTAGAAACTTTTAAATGTATTCGTCTCTTCTACTGCAATAGCTTCATACCTCGCACCTCTCGCCTGTGGAACACCCTTCCATATTACTGTTTCCCTGATAGCTATAATCTCCAACTATTCAAATGTAATGTCAATCAACATTACCTTGATCTATCCACTATCCTTCTCCTTTCCTCTATCACTTCTATCAGATCTTGCTCCAAATCTTCTGCAACCCCCTGCAACCTAGTGGCTTCACGCTTTGCCCGGGGCATAATGCTTAATATATATATATATATATATATATATATATATATATATCTCGGTCTTGTTTATTTTCTTTACAACTTCGGTTGGATTCAACTTGAGACCGCCATGTTCTTGTAGCTAGACCTTCTTCTAGCAGGAATAAACAAGCACGTGTTCCTGATTCAACAACATGCACCCCCTCCCGGTCCTCTACTACATCAGATATTTCCTTGTATTCACATAAAAAAACTTAAATTGTTCGACAAGTTCAAAGAAATAGAATGTTTGAATTCCTGGATAATTGCCCATATTCTTCCTGCTGGGTTTCAGATATTTATTGTTAAGCAAAATGCTTCCATAGTCATCGAATTTTATATTTAGAGATCATTTCATAGCCGAGAACATATCCGTAATTTATAGAGGAAGTTCCCCGGAATTTCTTTCTAACAGAAAACTGGTTAAATTCATTAGGTACCGGCGTGAGATCGCTGGAAAATGAGCATACCAGGATAATAACGGACTTAAACTTGATGAAAATAATTTTTTCATCGTTTAAATGTCTTTAAAATGAGAGAAAGCCGGTCTTAACAGCGGTGTTGATTGATAAGTGACGTCCGTTATTTCATAATAAAGACGGAAAAATTTTGAAAAATAATTAAAAATTACTTTGTTCTTTCCTCTTAATAAAAACAAACATTTTGACGATAAAATCTTGTTTTCGTCAAGTTTAAGGCCGTTATTATCCTGCTATGCTCATTTTCCAGCGATCTCATTTTGGTACCTATTATTCATTCAGTTACTACCTTTTCTGCCCTCTGGGCAGACACTTGCAGGAGTTGACCACCCTATCCGTTTGGCTGTCTGGTTCAATTTTTTTAATTTTGGCGCCTCCGTGTCCACTCGTGGTCATGTGACCTGCTACCGGGTTGACATGTTTGATATCAGAAACCATCCTCAGCCCTCTGCTACCGCTGGCCTGCGAAAGGTATAGGGAAGTACATCGATTCACTGTCACCGTCAGCCCACACGCATACAAGAAGTAGATAAAATGAAGGGAAGAAATTTAAAAAAAAAAAAAAAAAAAAAAAGGGAAAAATCAATGTTCTTAATCTTAACTATGAGATAACTGATGGATTAATCTTTCTTTCTGAAATCATAGTAGCTCGTCACAATGTATGTATGTATGTGAATAAAGACAAAGGGAAAACATGATAGATAGATAGATAGATAGATAGATAGATAGATAGATAGAATGTTTCGTTAAAGAGGACTGACAACTACTGCCATTAAGCATTTTTTTTATTTAACCACAAACCTGTATATGAATATGATCCCCATTTATAAATTCCAGTTGCATAAGGTCTTTTTAATTTTACAAGCTTTCGTCTGTTCCTACAGACTGAGAAGTAAAAGCAAGAACAAAATCTACTTCCATACCTGAAGATGTCTGTAGGAACAGACGAAAGCTTGTAAAATTAAAAAGACCTTATGCAACTGGAATTTATAAAGGGGGATCATATCATTCATATACAGGTTTGGGTTTGATGTATCTTATTTAGATTGTTTGCGACGAAGTATTCTCGCCATTTAAATCATTAACCTCTATATTTGTTTTTTGTAGGAATGATTCATGAATTTATATTATATATATGATTAATACAAATAAAATTTATTACTTGATTCATATTATTTTGAGCAACTTGGCTCCAGAGTTTCATACATAAACATTTTTATAAATGTTCAGCCCACTCGTCAGGAGGTATCACCAACTGACTGACGTTTTTCGTTATCTTTACACTAACTTTGAGGTTTTATATATATATATATATATATATATATATATATATATATATATGTGTGTGTGTGTGTGTGTGTGTGTGTGTGTGTACATGTTTTAGTTGCCATCCCTTTTCTATTTTCTTAAATAGTAAAATTAATAACAACCGGCCAATAACATTTATAGTAATAAGAAATAATGTCGGAAAAAAAACAAGTCATTTTATATCTATATCATTAATCTTATAATACTTCATATCAGACTATTGTGCTGTTTATTTTATTTATTTATTTATTTTTGCATGAGAATTCTGTTGATATTAACGAATAGATGTTCGTAAATTGTTCAGGATCACGCAGGGTCAGGTTACGTAATACTTAATAAATTTACCGTAAATTAATTTATTTTTCGTATTAAAAATGCTTACAATAATATATTCGGTTGAGTTAAATGTTAATATCCAACGCGAATGTTTTCATGGTAACGTAAATATCTATATAATTTCAGATATATAAAGATTTTCATGGCTCATAAATTGTGAAAAAGTTGATCAAAGGAGAAACTAATAAAAATGGAAACATTAACCAGATAAGAAGAAATTCACTTTAGGAGAAAAAAACTGTTTTGAGAAAAATTAAAATGGTAATAAGCAAGAAAAGTGGACTGAGTAACATGATGTTTAAAGTCGTGTTGCGGATGAAAGAAAAGATGATGCAGAAGATTAAAAACATAAAAGGAACTATTGACTAAAGGAGATGGAAACTGATTTCTCAACAGTAGTTTATAATGATGAATGTAAAGCTACATTGGATGGACCTGATGAATACTTAGACGTTGGAAACAATCGACTAACGTAACTGAGATACGAGGGGTCCGGTAAAGGAAAAGATTTGCTCTATTATTAAAGACAGTAAAACTTTTCAAAGTTGATACTGTTCTATCGTAAAAATACAAGTGCTATCAGTAATAGTTTTTCAAATTACAAAATAAACGTGCCGATTTAAATAAACGTTTTGCTTGGAGTTTTTATACAACTTTAATCACATAGAGCAAAATAATCGTACCGCGGAAAAATTTTAAAAATAAGCTTTCCGAAAAAATTCTTCTATGTGACATTCCCCCACCTCCGCTTACATAGACGATCATTAACTCTGCACATGTTGCCATCATTTGTAACTCTTAGCAAATTTATTATTATTATTATTATTATTATTATCACTGTCTGTTCTGTCATCCATTTGCAGCTCTTTAAGTAAGTTATTCGCCGTTTACCTTTATCTTTCAATGTCTTATGAGAGTTGAATTTCCCAATCCCTCTTTCCTCATTATGTGTCCTAGACATGTCCATTGTCTCTAAGTATCCTTAAAACTTCTTCGTTGCATACAGGCCCGTCCATATTAGAATCAAGTTGAATAAATCCGGTAGGAAGAGGGAAATTCTATTTAATACAGAGTATCAAAATAAATGAACAGAATTATTGTAATTTATTTCATTTATTGTGGGTGTTAAAAGGTCCCAACCCTTACCTTTAAGCTACAAACACTATCTTCGTGCAAGACAATGCACCTCACATTATAAACATCTGACTATTCCCCACTGTGAAAAAAAGAAGTTTCAAAATCACTAAATTAATAGAATGGCTTCAAGATATTAATCCAATAGGAAACATGTTGATCCATCCTTAAAAGAGTGTATATATTTAATGGGTAAATTGCCGTCTAAAATACACAAAAATGAAAACAATACTGACATCTCATTTTAATAGATATATTGACCAAAATTACACAAAAAATTTCTTAAAATACAAAAGAGTAATTTTATTCGGTAAAATTGCTATTGGCTTCAACCACGACCTCCAGATGACTTCGGAATCTCCTGCAACTCTTCTGGATGATCTCCTTGTTAAGTATGTTAAATGTTGCCATAATCCTTGCCTTCAGTTCATCTTTTGTGTTACAAGGTGTTTTGTTTGTCTCTCGTTCAACTGCGCCCCAAACACAATAATCAAGGGGGTTGTTGTCTGGAGAATTAGGTGTCCAGATGTAAAGGGTTACAGGGTCGCAGAAATTGTCTGACAGCCTTGACTGGGTTCTCCTGTTTGGCTGTCAACAGAACTCTTTACCATACCAGACAGAATCATCCAGCAACCACTCTATTGACCCAGGAAAGCACTACCTCCTCAAGGCATTTGATTTGGGCCTCCTCCGTGTTGAGACCGAGGCCTTGTGGGAAGATAAATGGATATATAACGTCGCCATCACTAGTGATCATTTCAAACACTGATGTTGACACCCAAACACTCTGAAATGTTAATATTGGAGCTTCCGGCACGAATGCCAAGCAGTACAGCATACCATTTCAAAATTTCTGGCGGAGTGAATTGCGTCAGGGTGCTTTTTTTTTACGGATGGTGCACAACTGACCCTATTATACTGTGCAGTCGACAAAATATAAAAACAAAACATGTGCGCGAAATTAAAAGTATAAAACGGCAACAATTTATCCATCGTACATATATATATATATATATACGCACACACGCACGCATGTTTATACGTTATTTTTATAGATAAAATATTCAAGTAAATGCTCTGTTTATAATAAACAGTATTAACATTTACCAGCCTGAATATCCGAGAAATCTCAAAGAAAATATGTGCCCTCCGACAAGAATCGAACCGGTATCCTATACGGAACCGCCATATGGCATGACGTGCTATACCATTTAGCTACAGAGGAAGCGTCTGGTTGGCAAGGTTAAATTGCTGTTTTTGAACTACAAATTTCCCATGATTTCTCTCAAACGCTCATATCTAACAATAACAGTAATTTAACCTTGCTAACCAGACGCTTGTTTTGTAGCTAAATGCTATAGCACGTTGGGCTTTTTGTACCTATAAAGATAACGTATAAACAAATAATATGTTAAAATAATTGTCGAATTTAGTCAATTTCATAAAATAAATATATGAAAGGAGAACAATACTTAAGTAAAGATTCTCGAAGAGAAAATAAAACTTGCTGCAATTATTGTTAAACGTCTAAATAGAAAAATTAATAAAATCAATGATTGAAAGATTGATGAAGCTTTTAGAATATCAAGCATCCTATATTAACATGCAAAATAATAAAATCATTTATTCAGGTATACGGGATATTGTATTAGTCAAGTACCTTTTAATGGTTGATATCTTTTGGATTTATTTATTAATAAAATTTGATGTGGCACTTAACGTCAACCTCATGCCTACCAAGCAAATTAATTTCAATATTTTTAAATAAGTTAGGTTAATAGTAATTTTAATTTA
>OZ010577.1:27718977-27761477 GCA_963932145.1 Acanthosepion lycidas | reverse complement strand
TTTTTCACTTTGCATTTCAGCGGACACATTTAAAAATGTGATCTCTCGTAGAGATCCGCGTTTTCGCCCACTTGCGGGAAAACGCCATGAAACACACATACACGTACGTACGAACATTCACCAAAATGCAAACTCTTTACGTTCACACACACAAATGTTAATGCCTTTGTCACTTGTAAAATTGTTGTTTAATACATATATTTGTTAACATATATATATATATATCAGTCATATTTGTTTTCTTTACATCTTCGGTTGGACTCAACTCGAGTCTGCATTGTTCTTGTAGTTAGACCTTCTTCTAGCAGGAAATAAACAGTATGTGTTTCCAATTCAACAACACTTAACCCCCACAGTCCTCTACACAACTATCACTCATGAATTCCTTTGGGGTTTTTTTTTTTGAGGGGGTGGGGTTCGTACTTTTCATTTCCTTTTAACAACTATACAGTTATGTAGCTACAATTTTTAGAATAGGTAATTTTATGATTCACTAACGCACAAATACCTTTGAGAAAGGTATGAATCCATCTATTCTCCCAGCAGCTATGGTTTAAAAATCAGGACAGAATGGGCTCTTTAGCCTTGGTTGGCAACCAGTCTACCATAGAAAGAAATGGCAACCTACTACGGGGAAAAAATCTGCCTCGTCAGTCATATATCGAAAGATACATGATCGCCCAAGCGTGTATCAAGCATGGCAGTTAACTGTGTCAGAAAGTATGTCACTCTTTCTACTATGATTTTTAATTCTATAAGAATCGCCTGACTGTATAGGCGGAATAAGTCCAGTGAAAAGACACCATTCTTGTCTTTAACAAAATTCTATTTTGCATATATACTGAAATCATTTTCTATCTATATCTATTATGCAGTCATAATTAGCTATGTTACAAAAATGTATACAGGGTATAAAAGAAGTGAGTGCGTCTAATGTGTCCTATTTGCATTGCATCCACAGAATGGACAAACACACGGTGAAGAATTTAGAACCGATACGTACATTAGTACAGTCTTTATAGTTTAATACATTATATTTATCATGAAATAAAACTGAAGCAGTCGTATATAGTCATTTCTAACGGTGTCTAACAAAATCATACATTACATGAGACAGACCCGATCAGTCCGAGACAGGCAGACAGACACACGCGACAGGACAGAGACAGCAGACCGAGAAAGATACAGACACACGCGACAGGACAGAGACAGCAGACTGAAAAAGATACACACACACGTGCTTGCTTCAATATATATATATAAAAATAAACCTGACTTTGAATTTTGATGCCAAATGTTCCATGTATAATGTTCGTTCTGTGTGATTGATATCCACTAGTGAATGAAGTGCTTTCACAAGAAAGGAAAATTTGTAAAAGCAAATTCTTGGGTAAAATAATGTTTTTATCGTCATTAGGCTACAAAGTTAATGATTCACATACGAATAAACAAGGTGGTACGTAAAAGTCTGGAAAATTTTAGGCGGGAAATGGCGTCCTGAAAGAAAGGATATGTGTTATTTCCCAGTGGAGTGATTTCGCGACACGTGTGGCGTTAAATATCCGTCGAGACACGGGAAACGCTAGGGTTACTTGGCAGATGACGAGAATGATGAATACGTTTAGAAATTCTCTGAAGTTTTGTGTAGGTCTACACATTATATAATGACTTGCCGTTTTCGACGTATGATAGCCCCGTAGTTCAGCTCTTAGAACCAAATCAGAGAGTCCGCAAATATAATTTGATTGTAGGAGTAAAGGTCTGTGGAGAACGAACTACTTTTCTAAAGAACTGAATACGGAGAACTGGTGTAGCGTGACACGGGCTCTCCAAATGATCCTCCCCAGGTTATCTCTCTCTCTCATTTTATATATATATATATATATATATATATATATATATATATGTGTGTGTGTGTGTGTGTGTGTGCGTGGTTACCTCGAGGCGGTGTAATGGTTAGCAAGAACAATTACAACTGACTAGCGAGTTCGATCCTCACTGGGTGTCCCATACTTTCGGCATTGTGCCACATCTAACCTACGCTTGGAAAATTACTATATATATATATATATATATATATATATATATAGATATGTATGTATGTGGGGGGGGGAGAATGGTATAGATGTAATAAAATTCCAGTAACCAAAAACACTATTCTTAAAGATTGCTAAATTCAGAGTAGAGCAGCTAGTATTTATTCAAAAATTATAACATAAGCATGTTACAACATCACTCCAAAAATAGCCATTTTGTTAACAACACTGTCTTGTCAAGTGCTTGTATTGATTTCAGAACACAGAGTTTTAAAAATGCAAAACCAACCAAACTCATCTTAATTGGATAAACATTGTTACGTAAGCACCAATGACAAATCAAAATACAGTCTGATTGGCTGATACACGTCTTATTAATTAACCTATAGATGGAGGGAGAAGTGGTGGATTCATACCTTTTCCAAGGGCATTTGCACATAAGTGAATATAACGAACCCAACCAGAACTGGAACTCGGCACTGCGATTTCCAAATCCGAGCAGTTATCCATTACACCACCCGCACATCCAAGTTCACAACACCTGGTATTCGAAAACGATCACCCATCTAGGTACGGACCAGCCTCGGCGTTGCTTAACTTCGGTGATCGTACGGGAACCGGTTTTTCAACGTGATGTGGCAGTGAGCGAGGTAATACTGAAGAGAGCAGAATCATTAGCTTGTCATCTCTGCTGACAACGGTCGATTCAGTTTCGTCCGCTTCGCTCTTATGTCGTTGAAAAAGGCATGAAATCCATCTTCCCCTAGCTAAGAGTTAAACCAGTCTAGGAGGAGGAAACTGAACTCAAAACCAACTTTTACAGGTTATGGGACTCAGGACAAGACTAATCTTTTCGTGAAAGAATTATTATTATTATTCATATTATTCTAATTCTTTTTATTATTATTCTAATTCTTATTATTATTCTAATTCATCTTATTATTATTATTATTATTATTATTATTAATCTTATTATTATTATTATTATTAATCTTATTATTATTATTATTATTAATCTTATTATTATTATTATTATTAATCTTATTATTATTATTATTATTAATCTTATTATTATTATTATTATTAATCTTATTATTATTATTATTATTATTATTAATCTTATTATTATTATTATTAATCTTAATCTTATTATTATTATTATTATTATTCTAATTCTTATTAATCTTATTATTATTATGATGATGATGATGAATAAAATCATGGGTAATTTGGAGGTCGCTGAATATCATCAGAAAACGTCAAAGAGAAAATAATTCACGCAAGGGTTTGATATGCAGTTCGACCGCCACTCGTTTAAAAACAATTCAAACATAGGACTCCTTAAAATTCGAATCAAGAATACATGGATTTATCTCCTAAATCTCTAACGTCAGAAGGGCAAAGGTAGTAGATTTTATGTAAATGAAAATGCTTCCAAAAATTGGTAAACAAAACACGAAGAATAAATCTTAAGTGCCTTTGGGAAAACAATTACAAAAATTAATTTCACGACGGGCACAGATTGCACGAATTTCATTAAAACTACATTTTATTCTAATGCCAAACAGATACTCGGCAGACAACCAATTTTTAGAGACAAGCTGATCGTATTCACTTTTGTTTACATTTTGTTTGTCAATTTTGCAACCGCATAGATATTCCAGAATTTTCATGTGTGCAATCAAGTAACATCGGCGTTTGGACAACAAAGTTTATCCAAAATCTCATGTCTTTCTCTCATTCCTTGACTGTAACTTTCCATTTTCTAAATTTTCTATCTATTTTAATATTTATTACTGATGCATGTTTTTATTCAAATGTTATTGAACATGATTTGGTATCATAAGCGAAAAAAGACACCATGGGGTTTCCTAGTTTATATTTCTTTTGCTCTGGTTCTTCATAAAGAATTTTTTTTTTTTTTTTCGTTTTTCCATCCCGACCTGTTTTTCATATTTCGCACATTTCTCGCGAAATGCCCTTAGAAAGACAGTTCCACTTTTTCTTTTGCTTTCGTCAATCCAACTATTTATTTCACCGAGTTTTGATTTTGCTTTCTCTGCATAAAGTCAGTTCCTTTGCCAGAATGCATAACGATTAGTTGAAGAGTAACAAGATGATGAGAAAAGAAGAAAAAAAAGAGAATGATAGTTCAAAAGGAGAAGAATACTGAGAAGACATTAAAACGATGTCGACAAGATGTCAAAATAGTAAAAAGATGAAAAGACATCAAGACAATAAAGAGGAGACATGAAAAAGAAAAACGAGACGAGATGAGATATCAAAATGATGGAAAACGAGACAAGACATCAAAAGGAAGGAAAATATCAAGAGGAAGGAAAACGAGACAAGACATGAAGAGGAATGAAAACGAGACAAGACATCAAGAGGAAGGAAAATATCAAGAGGAATGAAAACGAGACAAGACATCAAGAGGAAGGAAAATATCAAGAGGAAGGAAAACGAGACAAGACATCAAAAGGAAGGAAAACATCAAGACGAAGGAAAACCAGACAAGACATCAAAAGGAAGGAAAACGAGACATGATATGAAGAGGAAGGAAAACGAGACAAGACATCAAGAGGAAGGAAAACGAGACATGATATGAAGAGGAAGGAAAACGAGACATGATATGAAGAGGAAGGAAAACGAGACATGATATGAAGAGGAAGGAAAACGAGACATGATATGAAGAGGAAGGAAAACGAGACATGATATGAAGAGGAAGGAAAACGAGACATGATATGAAGAGGAAGGAAAACGAGACAAGACATGAAGAGGAAGGAAAACGAGACATGATATGAAGAGGAAGGAAAACGAGACAAGACATCAAGAGGAAGGAAAATATCAAGAGGAAGGAAAACGAGACAAGACATCAAATGGAAGGAAATTATCAAGAGCAAGGAAAACGAGACAATACATCAAAAGGAAGGAAAACATCAAGACGAAGGAAACCGAGACAAGACATGAAGAGGAAGGAAAACGAGACATGATATGAAGAGGAAGGAAAACGAGACATGATATGAAGAGGAAGGAAAACGAGACATGATATGAAGAGGAAGGAAAACGAGACAAGACGTCAAAAGGAAGGAAAACATCAAGATGAAAGAAAACGAGACAAGACATCAAAAGGAAAGAAAGCATCAAGACGAAGGAAAACGAGACAAGACATGAAGAGGAAGGAAAACGAGACAAGACATGAAGAGGAAGGAAAACGAGACAAGACATGAAGAGGAAGGAAAACGAGACAAGACATGAAGAGGAAGGAAAACGAGACAAGACATGAAGAGGAAGGAAAACGAGACAAGACATGAAGAGGAAGGAAAACGAGACAAGACATGAAGAGGAAGGAAAACGAGACAAGATATGAAGAGGAAGGAAAACGAGACAAGACATGAAGAGGAAGGAAAACGAGACATGATATGAAGAGGAAGGAAAACGAGACAAGACATCAAGAGGAAGGAAAACGAGACAAGACATCAAGAGGAAGGAAAACGAGACAAGACATCAAGAGGAAGGAAAACGAGACAAGACATCAAGAGGAAGGAAAACGAGACAAGACATGAAATAAAAAACAAATCATAGAAGGCATGAAAAATAACAGAAAGTATTAAGTGGAACAAATGAGAAGACGAAGAAGGTCATGACGTTAGCTAAGGAGAAGGCGAAGGAGGCAACGAAAAATGAGAAGAATGACAAAAAGAATAATAACAAGAATGAGAATCTATGAATAAGAAAATGAGAAGACATTAATAAATAAAAGAAAAATGAATATACTTGACGAGGAATAAACAAAATGAGAGAACACGAAGTGGCAGAAAAATGCGAGTACGTGTAGAAGAAGAAAAATGAGAAGACATGAAGAGAAAGAAGATGAAAAATGTGAATTACGGCGAAGTATGAAAGAGCAAGTAAAAAAAAAAAAAAAAAAGGAGAAATGAATTGATAAAGAGGACGCCAGAAAAATGGCAAGAAAGTGAACAGCAGCAACGAAAAATTTTCCTTAATCATTGAAACAAGTGGAAGTGTTCTGAAAACTTTTCTAAGATGATTCGGGGAACTGGAAACCAGAATAAATGAAATCCTCCATTATTGAACTTTCTAATAATAGTGAAGGGGGTCCTGGAATATTGAGCAAACTTATCAATTGATTCTCAACGGAAATTACCAGATAATGGCTGACGGAATCATTCACATGTCCAAATGTAAAATCCTTAATACTCACATCAACATATTTCCACATCCCTAAAATAAATACGATGATGCACAAAAGTCTATCGCTCGAAATTGTAACTGAATTTCGATTTGAAATTTACATTGTATAATGTTCATGCTATATGATTAATGAAGTGTTAAGTATATTGCGTATGCTTTCTTTTTTGTTCTTTACATAATTAGGCTACGGAATTACTGATATAGATACATAAATAACCCGTAGCAGCTATAATATTAATAATGTTTGTAATATAATAGGGGTGAATAGCGATATTTATTCTATACAATACAGAAATGTGGCACAAGGCCGAAAAGGGGATTGGGGAAAGGACGGTCTTCTGTCTTAATTATAACTTAGCTAGCCGCAAGCACTGACCCAATCGTACGAAAAAATATTCCTTACACCAAAACAACACATTCATACGTACCTTTCTTACTACAACCACCATAATAACTCTTTGTCTCTATGAAAATACTAACTAGTCCCCATATTTACAATTCGTTGTCTGTGGGGGAAAAGGGGAATAAAACAACAATTCTAAAAGTTAACCCCAATGAGTATTTACAATATGAATACAAAAACTATTTATAAGAAACTGAAGAAAAACAAGATTAGTAATAAAAAAAAACCCCACAATCACTAAATGTGACAGAAACATCACTTCACTGGCCGAAATCAATGCGGGACTATAGTAGTATAAAACAGTCATTCATCCCAAGCACTCACACTGACATGCACTCATTCAGACAACAACAAATACGAAAAAACCACTCACGCGAAACGAAAGGCACCCCGCATCGACCAGCGAACTGACATCACTGACATCACTGACCACCTAACGAGGGAGAGGATGGGGAATTAAACTTAAAGAAAAGTAGGGACAAAAATAAAAGGGGCCAATGAGCATACATACCCTAGCTAAGTTAACTGAAAAAGGAAACTAAAACATCAAAAAAGGAAACCTAAGCTAGCCTAGTTTCGGGATGGGTTGCACAAGTTCAACCCAGGAAGAGCAATATCCTGATGCCTAACCGGCATCAATGTGCCACACAAGGTCAGCCCCTTTCACACGACAAGAGCGCGCAAGATTCACCCACCTTTTGCTGAATTCTGATGAAGTGAGCCGCCGCCTTTCCGTCCTAATCTTGACTTTAGGAAGAGGTGAACTTCTCGCCTCCATAGAATCCCTTCTGACGTGTCCAAATCACGACTCTCATAACGCCTAGCAAGCAGTGGAACACATACTGTTCAGCCTTCGTCAGCGGCGGTGCCACATTGCTACAAACGGAAGCGGCCTCAAGGACAAAGAACTTTCCCTGCAGCATGCGGACCATGAGGCCTTCAACAAACTTGCACAACGGCACTACCTGCCTGCAATGAAAGAAGGCGTGACCCAAGGTTTCGACCTCCTCACTACAACGTCGGCAGTTTGGAGATTTCTCCAAGCCAGCTGAGCAGTGTTTCTTGGCGACCCAGAGGGCCCCACGAATCATCAGCCAGGTGAGTGATGCCTCATCGTTATTGAGGCATTTCAACCCGGTCGCCCAAGGCCATATTGAGCGAGCCTCCTGCTTCGTCAGACCGAGATCGTCAATCAGATCATTATGCACGGCCCCACTGACTAAAACTTGATATAATGCCCGAGGAGACAACGCCTGGACGTTGGAAAGGCCATCCGACGCCCGTAAGAGGCGCTTCAGAGCAATACGACATTCACGATAGAAGAAGCATTCTGCTCGGGGTAAACGGCGGGCCTCCTCCTCGCACGAATGCACACTTCTCAGGGATGGGAAGTTCTTACGGGCGTCTTCCTTCCAGAAGGCGCCCTCGTCATCCGAATCGCGACACATTCGATCTAGAAAGCATATATTGACGAATCTCAATGCTTGGCATGCCCAGACCGCCTTCAGATGGATGAAAGCAACAGATCTCCCGAATGACTCTGGCAGCCTTGCCTCCCCACAAGAAGGAGAACAAGAGCTTCACTAACGGCAGTAAAATGTCACACGGTAGTGGAAACACAGAGTCGGTAAAGGAGAATCGGGTAGATGTTTGAAACACATACTTCCGCCCTCCCCTTTAAGGAAAGATTCCTCCGAGACCACAAATTAATTGCGATCTCGGCCTTCCCTCGCACCTCCGACCAATTCATTTCCAACTGGAGATCAGGACCGAACCAGACGCCGAGAATCTTGACCGGCCCATCCGTCCAGTGGAAAGGTCCGGGAAGAGAAACTCCCTTCCACGCACTCAACTGCAAGCCAACAGACTTATCGCGGTTGATCTTGGCCCCTGTCACCATCTCATAACTGATTTCTTTGCTGACATCGTCACTCTCGGCTCTGCTCGACACAAGAGCCGAAACGTCGTCAGCAAAGGCTGAACACCTGGCCGATGTGGTAGCACCGGGCAGGGCAATTCCACGTAGGACCGGATTCGTCTTTAACTTGCGAAGGAAAGGTTCCAAGGCAAGAACGTAAAGCAAAGGCGAAAGCAGACAACCTTGACGAATGGAGCGAGACAATACGAAAGGCTCCGATCGTACCCCATTCACCTCCGCCGAAAGAACAGCCTCCAGAAAGCGATGGTCAGTAGCGGTGGATAGCATTCAAGACCAGAGTTTCTCAAGATTTTTAAGCAATAGTACACGTAGGAGCAATAGAAAATATCACAGCACACTTAACAAAATTTTTAATGGGTATACATTTAAATGTTATGAAATAAAACTATAAATTTTCAATTAAACAAAGAATGTTGAATACAATTATATAAAAAAAAGTTAATATTCATTTATTCAAATAAAAGAGGATTTTTAAAAGTTAAATTAAAAAAAAATAAAAATACTTTTTTAAAAACTGAATATTAAAACAAAGTATTTAAAATAACATTATTTGAAAAAAGTTATAATTATTTAGTTATTCAAATACTAAGGCTCTAGCATTACAACTTATATATATATATATATATATATATATATATGGGGTGGTAGCACCTGTTAGGATCCCAGCTATGGGCAAACAGTTGACCCTAAACGTGTGTAAAAATAGGTTTTAATACCAGAAATATTTTGTAATATATACTGTTAGTGTGTAGATTTTGATCTAGAGCGAACAAAATATTACCAAGTGAGTATTAAAAAAAAACTTTTTACGAAAATAAAACCATCCAACATTATAAATTTCCTAAAAGAAGTTGGATTGTGCTCAAAAATATGAGTAATTTAAAAATGGTTCAAATATATATGTATACATACACACCTTTTTTTTACCAGACTATCGCTATTCAAAAAATGTTGTTGGCATTAAATGACCCACTGAGGTTGATATGCGATAAAACAAACAACCAACCAACATATATATATATATATATATATATATATATATATACACATACAAGATTACGCGGCACGCTTAATAGGATTGTGGGGAACACTTGTGTGTCGTGGCACAACATTTGAGAATCATTGGTCCAGACCATACAAAGTACAAGAGTTGGTGGGAATCACTAAGAAATTATTTAAAATTTGTAAAAGTCTTCTTACGAACATTTCCTAGGTGCAGGTATCTGTAGGATTTGACTATAAATTTGGGGGAGGAGAGATTTTTAGCATTCATTCTGGAAATTGGAACCAACAAAATCTTTGAAGATTGTAGTTGCTAGATTTTTAAAAAATAGCGCAAATTGTATTGCGTCATTACTCATCCCATTATAGTTTCAGGTATAGTCATAAGAATTTTTTTTTTTATAAATAACAACAATTAGAAGAGATGAAGCTGAAGAAGATTATAACTGAGATGCGAGAGAAACGGGGGAAAGGAGTTCAAATGTAAAATAAGAAATCAGAATGGTGGGGTGGATTGTGGCTCGACATCTGCTAAAGAAGTTAATACTGCAGAGCGTTGACACTGCATTAGTAGCATGGGGTTTTCAAACACACCATTTAAAATATTATAGATATATTATTTAGTTGGTAATTTTCTTGTTATATATTGTCTTCAGTGTTCATGTTTTTATAGGATGAATAAGATTTCATTTTGAAAAATTTAAATTAAAAAAGCCAATATTAAAGAATTTGTAAGTCCCAAAAATTTAAATATGCAAAAAATTAATTATTATTAGCAAACAAATAAAACTGCTTGTAATTCATGCAGTTATGGTGATATTAATGCAGAGTATTGTAACAGCGTTAGTAGCATACTGTTTTCAAATACACTATTTAAAATATTACAGATATATTATTTAGTTCTTAATTTTCTTATCTATTGTCTTGAGTGTTCATTTTGGGGTTTTATGATAAATAAAAACCAAGAAAAAGATTTTATTTTGAAAAATTCAACTGCCAACATTTAAAAATGAATTTTAAGTTTCAAAAGTTCAAATATGCAAAATTGGTTTCATTTTATTTTCTCTATATTTTAAAATAACTTTTGATCATCCTCTCAAATAATAATAATAATAATAAAACTTGCTAATCGTTGTACCAGATCGAAATATGAATTATGAATAAAACTAGAATCTCCTTGTAGTTATTTTACAGATGAATTCTGAAAGTGACTTAAATTTGGAAAATTTGATTCACCACTTTCTAAATATTAAGGAAAAACATTTTGTAGGATGTTCAAACACCCCACGATACTACGATACAGAAAGCATCGGGGAAATGAAATAAAAGATTTTAAATACTTTAAAAAAAAAAAAAAAATACACTACGTTTTCAAAACACGTCTTTTATCAACAACAATAACTGTTCTGATGCTTCCAGGGTTTCTGACCCTAATTGATTGGTGTTGTTAGTATGCACTTGTTTTGTGTTGCTATTTAAAATGGGCTGCAATAAATTTGTTTGCCAGTTTCCTGATCTTCACGAGTTGGGCATGTTCCCTAGGAGCTCACGCCCTCTTCATCTCTGTTCATGGGCGGATGTAGTTAGGGAGCATCATGATCAAGTGCCGATAGGATTGTTAATTTTTTTTTTTTTGTTTTTTTTTTTTTTTGTTTTTTTTCACTTGTCTCAGTTTGAAGTATAAAGTAGCCAAGGCTACTTAATAGTCTCATCTAGATAACTGGAAAAGCATCAATCCGAGAGCGTTTGTACAGACATCGTTACTCGACCTGAAGGGAGTTCTGACCAAGGTCCCACCTGCTGCAATTTAATGCGCTGATTTTCTAAAAAAAAAAAAAAAAAAAAAAAAAAAAAAAATCCTCAGCATATCGAGAACACTGCCTGGTATACATTTAACAGATTGTTTGCCGTAATGGGTATATTGGACATTCGTATATTTATACCCCAACGTCACTGTTGGCGTCCTACGCTCCCACATAATAATCATACAGTGTAACCCGGATATAAGAGACCCGGATATAAGAGAGATTTTCTCTGGTCCCAAATTAGAGCCATACTTACCTAAACAAAATAGACCAAACCCGGATATAAGAGACTTCTTCTCCGGTCCCGACAACTCTCTTATATCCGGGTTACACTGTAATAATGGAAGAGAAGAAGACAAAAGCGGAAGAGAAGACAAAAGCGGAAGAAAGAGAATAAATAAAATGAGGAAGAAGAAAAAGTAGGAGGAGGCAGAGGAGAAGTAGGAGGAGGCAGAGGAGAAGTAGGAGGAGGCAGAGGAGAAGTAGGAGGAGGCAGAGGAGAAGTAGGAGGAGGCAGAGGAGAGGAGAAGAAGAAAAAGTAAGAGGAGTTAGAGAAGAAGAAAAATGAAGAGGAAAGGGAAGAAGAAAAATGAAGAGGAAAGGGAAGAAGAAAAATGAAGAGGAAAGGGAAGAAGAAAAATGAAGAGGAAAGGGAAGAAGAAAAATGAAGAGGAAAGGGAAGAAGAAAAATGAAGAGGAAAGGGAAGAAGAAAAATGAAGAGGAAAGGGAAGAAGAAAAATGAAGAGGAAAGGGAAGAAGAAAAATGAAGAGGAAAGGGAAGAAGAAAAATGAAGAGGAAAGGGAAGAAGAAAAATGAAGAGGAAAGGGAAGAAGAAAAATGAAGAGGAAAGGGAAGAAGAAAAATGAAGAGGAAAGGGAAGAAGAAAAATGAAGAGGAAAGGGAAGAAGAAAAAGGAAGAGGAAAGGGAAGAAGAAAAAGGAAGAGGAAAGGGAAGAAGAAAAAGGAAGAGGAAAGGGAAGAAGAAAAAGGAAGAGGAAAGGGAAGAAGAAAAAGGAAGAGGAAAGGGAAGAAGAAAAAGGAAGAGGAAAAAGGAAGAGGAAAGGGAAGAAGAAAAAGGAAGAGGAAAGGGAAGAGGAAAAAGGAAGAGGAAAGGGAAGAAGAAAAAGGAAGAGGAAAGAGAAGAAGAAAAAGGAAGAGGAAAGAGAAGAAAAAGGAAGAAGAAGCAAAAGGAGGACAGGAACAAGAAAAAAAATTGATGACATTATTTCAAATTCATCCGCATTCCAAGAACCGCTGGTGCCAAATTCCACTGTTTGCTGAAATGTCAAGTTTCTGTGATTCCATCTCCGAAATTTAACCATCTGTGAATACATTAAACGATAAGATAATTCCATAGCGATATAAATCTAATTCATATCGTGTGTGTGTGTGTGTGTGTGTGTATGTATGTATGTTTCACAAACTAAAAGGCGATATGTATAATGGAACGGTTTTTTAAAAGGAGAAAACAGCAAACAAGTTGGCCACTTTTCCTTGCTTAATGCCCAAAAACATTGATCACACGAATAAACAAAGACAGTAAGCTCAATTAACTAACTTCTATCTATTACCTATGAACAAGAAGTGTTTTGAATTTATTAATATAGCGATCTCGCGTGACATCAATTATTTATTTTTTTATCTCTTGTTTTTTTTTGTATTCACAACAGGCTTCTGCTGAAAGCAATCGTAAGTTTGATTCTTTCTCGACGTTCCGGAAATATAGCCTTATGTCAGAGTTGCTTCAACGCAAGTAGTATCTTCTGTACGCCAGAATACATTTGACAAAGATTCCTACTTTAGTACGCATACTGTCATTTGCTGTTCTAAGTAACTTCTGCCCCCTTTACCGTTCGTCTTTGTACCTGCTCTGTTGTCCATTCACAAAAACACGTCAAGTAGGTTATTTGCTGTTTTTTTTTTTTTTTTTTTTTTTACAATCCTGCTTCTTCTACTTTCATTATGCCTTGTGAGTGTTAAATTCTTTAGGCCTTCTTTTATTACGAGCCCCAGAAATTTAAGCTGGTTGTAAATATAAATTTCCTTGTAGAGCCTATTTTTCTTTTTAAAGCCTGTCCTACAGTTATGGTAGGATTCACACGCTGTCGTTGGTAATTTCAAACCTCGAAACCTACTCTGCACGAATCTGGCAACATGTCAATGTCGGTTTGGAATCATAAGCATCAACCGTATATATATATATATATATATATATATATATATATATATAATTTGCTTGTATTTTTACTAACCAATAAAACAAAGAAAGGCTAACCACCGCCATGTTCTACCCCTGGATCTACACATGCAAGTAAATATGCTCCTATGTTTCTCAATGTTGTTTTCTTAACTGATCCTTTCACTCACGCCTACTAACACAGTTTAAAGATACAGTTGTGTCTCAGTTACAAATGGGTGAAACCCGATGCTTTCCTTTTAAACGTGGTGTGCAAATCAGTGCGCCATACTCTAGCTTTTGTTCAGTTTACAACAACTCAGTGGTGAAATAAAATTCAAAAATTGTTTGTTCTCTGTCAACTGTGTCTATATTACTATGACTAGCAGGGAAACACAGCGTTGCCTGGGACAAAATCTGTTTCGCAATGTTCTTTCAGGTTAACTTCTTTTTTATGTCTTGTGATAAACGAACATAACAATAATGTCCTGGGAGAGTAACATAAACACAACCGAGGCTCTGTTACAAGCATTTTAATGACTTTATATGAATTTCATATTTATTTATTCTTGTTGAAATTAATTTGCATAATGGGGTCAATTCGTAGACAGGTCCGGCTGACGCCAGAGTCCAAAAAATGTAGACAGGTCCGGCTGACGCCAGAGTCCAAAAAAGGTAGACAGGTCCGGCTGACGCCAGAGTCCAAAAAAGGTAGACAGGTCCGGCTGACGCCAGAGTCCAAAAAAGGTAGACAGGTCCGGCTGACGCCAGAGTCCAAAAAAATGTAGACAGGTCCGGCTGACGCCAGAGTCCAAAAAATGTAGACAGGTCCGGCTGACACCAGAGTCCAAAAAATGTAGACAGGTCCGGCTGACACCAGAGTCCAAAAAATGTAGACAGGTCCGGCTGACACCAGAGTCCAAAAAATGTAGACAGGTCCGGCTGACGCCGGTGTCCAAAAGATTTACCGGGTTTATACGCGAATCTATAAGTAAACACTCGGATAGGTATTTTTTTATGTCCTGCCTACAGTGTAAGTTTAAGTAGAGGACAGTGTACACACGAAACTCAGTTACTGATAAAATTGACCAAACAAAAAAAAATTATGTCAAAACAAAACCTGGTGAAAGTAAAGAAAAGAATATAACTGATATCAAGGAATTGTTCAGCAGAGAGCAGAGTTCCAATTCCAGTTGGGCTCGTTATAGTCACTTACGATACCCTAGAGAAAGCTATGTATTCACATCTCCCCTAGTTATGAGTTAATTAGTAAGACTTATCACTACACTATTATGATCTTTAAAAAATCCCACAATCCGAAAGTATTTTCTGACTTTAAATAACCTGAAAAGGGTTGATAAACAGTAGAAAAAGAATCAATCAATGTACTTCATACAAATGTTAAGGCTAAAAGCAAAAATTGCTTGTAGTTATTTGACAGAGAAATTCAGAAAGCAATTTCACTAATCAGGAAAATTTGACTTATCACTTTCTAAATATTAAGGAAAACGTTTTGGGTGTTCAATCTAAAAATATTTTCTGGCTTTAAATAACTTCCAATGGGTTGATAAGGCGTAAAAATGAATCAATCAATCAATATAGTCGATAGTGAGTTTGTGCATTGTGCAATCATTGCAGTTTTGACAACGTTGCTGTACATTCCTCAAGTATTGTACAGAACATCGAATCCCCTACGCCTTAATCCCATGCCTTCACCAAAGCTAAAATTGCTTTTGAAAAGAAGATTCAGATCGTGGACAAGATTTAGGAAAATGCGACGAAGCGGGTGAGGCCAAAAAAAAAATAAATAAATAAATAAAAGGATTTTACATAATGTTTTGAAAACTGGAAGAGACACCAAGATAATTCAATGGAGTCTAAAAAGAGTAATTCGAAGGTGATTAAAGTGTCATTTGTTTGTTGACCGCGTAGCTGATTTTTCGAAAACTGTGTCGAGGTCGGGACAACAGTGAATCACGCCTCTTTATGACGCGCGTGACGGGTGATGCGGAATGGACTTCTGGAATTTCTAATAATGTTTCACTTTCAGTGGCTTAGTACTCATCTATGGCTTGCCAGTCCTAATGCTGCTAACGATGTTGGACTATATCAATGCCTCTAAAATTGAATTCATAGACTTCAATCAGCAAAGATCAATACAAACTGTTTCAGGTGAATCAATAAAATCTATCAAATACATAAGTAAAATAAATTCTACTGAAAAGGATGTGAAAATTCGCATAGTTAAAGGCTGGGACACCTTGAATAAAAAAGGATGTAATCTGGGAATTTCATCTACCAGACAACCTCAAACGGAGATTCTTTCGAGTCACTGTAGAGTCAGTTTTAATTTATGGTGCCACTGTTTGGATATTAACTAAAACTTTTGAGTCTAAGGTTGATGGACTCTACATTCGGATGCTGAAAGCTATATTTAAAAAATTCTTGGAGACAACATCCAACAAAATCACAGCTCTATGGACCCATCCCTAATATTTCAACTTAAGTGAACGCAGAATGCTCTATACAGGATACTAATGGCGAGCCAAACAAGAATTTGCGAGTAATCTACCGGTTTGGACACCTAGCCATGGCTCAAGATGGGCTGGTCACTCAGTACCCACCTAGATTGACCAGCTATTCTAGGACACAGAATGCGGCCCTAATTATCTTCCGACTTTGATGAAGGACCGTGACGGTGGGCGTGAAAGAGTCATGAATGTCCGAGCTAGCTCAACCGAATAAATATATATAGTGACATTGCTCCACGTAGATTACATTTACTTAATATTAAATGGCGGGATGCTTTCTCGACGTACTTTGTAAACAAACGTACAGTAAAATCGACTAAACTGTTTGAGATACGTGTGCGCGCATGCGCAAATAAAGAGAAAAAAATGGGGAAGCTAGAATAATTTGTAGTCATAATTATTTTTGAGTACTCGGGACATTAAAAGCCGAAACATATTTTTAATTGTAAAGAAACTTTGGTTTTGGCGTCTTTTTCTTTTTTTTTTTTTTTTTTTTTTTTTTGAATAACAATGATTTTTAAAGATACAAGTCCTCCTATTAAACCCATAGTTGGGTGAGAAGGGTAATTCATACATTTTCTTAGGGTACTTACGCGTAAGTGAATGTAATCTACCCTTCTGTAATTCTCTACGATTATTCATTCCGATCCGCTATCCATGACACTACCAGCACATTCACGTATTTGGGACAATCACAGATCTAAATATGTTATAGACCACAGCATAGCTGAACAAGGCCCAAGAGTCATTCAAGGCAGAGGACTACTAAATGAGAGTTTTAACGACGTACGTGGAGGGAGAAAGAGATGCCTTTTTTGAGAATATGTAGGATAGATAACAGTTGATCCTCGATTTAGGATGGTAGCAATCAGAGAAGTATATCTTCGGGAGTCTGTTTCGTAATGTAACAGTTCTAGGGAAGAAGCTGTTTAAGTGGAACTTCTTCCTTACTCATGGAATATGAAAGGAATGAAGATGATTCGACTCAGTGTACGTGGTCTGGCGAGTCGTAGTTGTGAAGGTCTGAACTAGTGGAACTAGAAATTGTAGTGCACCAGAACATATATCATGAAAATATCGAAAGTGCTGGAAGTTTGGTGTCATGTTTCCCAGCGATACTTTCCACAAACGTCTTGAATGAAAATGCAAATTGTACAAAAGCTTGCCATTGTTGTTTTGTTTTTTTTAGTGCCATAAAATTCGATAGCTTTGGAATGACTGAAACTACATATACAGTAAAGAACAACCGCCCCCCACCAACTTCTTTTGATACAGTTCCGTATCTTTCGTCATTCGATCCCCTGAATGGAGTTGGCATTTCCGATTGTACGTGTCAATGAATCTCCAATTCAAAGTAAGTCAATATGCCTACGTGCAGCTTACGAAGACGAGGCATAGGTCAGGTAAAAAAAAAAAAAAAGTTATTTTAGGAGCCTCGACGTGGAGCAATGGTTAGTACGCAGATCGAAACTAATGAAATGAGTGTTTTTACTAAAGGATACAGATTTGTGGGTCAAGCTAAGCCTAGTAAATTTCAAAAGATTTTTTTTGAATGTCAAAAAGAAAAGAAAATCACCATAGACGTTTAACCTCGATCCTGTAACCTCATGGGAATCGTCATTTGACTTGACATGCCATTCAGCAGAAAAAAACGTCTGGCTAGTAAAGTCCGAAGTAGTGTTTTTAAAAACTAAACATCAATAATTTGGACTTTGCTGACTAGACGCTTCTCTGTAGCTGAATAGTACAGCATGTCAGATCAAATGCCGGTATCCGTATAGGAATACAGGATCGATTCCTGTCAGAGAACGCATATTTTCTACGAAACTTCTCGAAGATCCAGTCCGGTAAATGTAATTAATACTGTTTAATTAAAAGACGAAGTATTTACTTAAATAAATTATATTTATAAAAATAACGTATAAAAAATAATTGTCGCACTTAATCCATATATATATATATATATATATATATATATATATATAGTTAAACCTAGAGAGGCAAACAAACCTACCAAGGTTTCACCTAAGCGGATCGTCAGGGAAGGCCGGCTAACAAGGTAAAAAAAAAGAGAACGGAATATATATATTTCAATAAAGGTGCAATTAATTTACAAATTCATGAATTATTCATACATAAAACAAATACAAAGGTTAATGATTAAATGGCGAGAAATCCATCTTCGCGAACAATTCAAATAATATACAAAAACCCCGAATCTCTTTATGAATGAAAAGATCAGATCCTGTTTTATAAATTTCCGTTGCATTAGATCTTTTTATTTTACAAGCTTTCGTCTGTTCCTACAGACATCCTCAGGTATGAAATATTGTGTTCTTGTTTATACTTTCAGTAATAAGTGGACAAATGAAAACAAGGTTGTAATCCGAAAAATGCTATGAGAAATTATTGTTCAATAATTACAGTAATATCGCACTTATTATCCGAAAAGAAATTTATAAAACAGGATCTTTTCATTCATAAACAGATTCGGGGTTTTTGTATATTATTGAATTGTTCGCGAAGATGGATTTCTCGCCATTTAATCATTAACCTTTGTATTTGTTTTATGTATGAATAATTCATGAATATATATATATATATATATATATATATATATATACACACACACACAGAGGGCTATTTATATCTAACTCAATGTATTTTTACATGTGCGGTTATTTGTATCTGTCTTTTTATATCTTTATCTCTCTATGTATATCTCACATGTATATATATTTATCTGTTTCTATTTATCCATGTATTTTTGAAATCTTTTTTTTTTTTTCGTCATTAAAAAAAATGAGGAATCAACCTTACTAGATAGAACCTTTGTTTTAATCATTGAGCTTGGTGTTTTCATTTTCTTTAGTTTATTAAAAGGAATTATTTGTTCAACCGAGGAAGAAAAGGGTGCTTGAGGGGAAAATTGACAAAAAAAAACAACATCTGGCGATTTTTGTGACGAAATGTGTTTTGTGGAGAGAAAGATGAGATTGAGATGGAAATGTGACTTAGAACTACGGAAGAGGAAATGAAGAAAACAGTAAAGAAGAAAGGAGAAGAACGAAAAGAAGAAAGGGAGGAAGAAAAAGGGAAAAAGGAAGAAAAAGGGAAAAAAGAAAAAAAAGGGAAAAATAGAAGGAAGAAAGGAAGAAGGAAGAAAGGAAGAAGGAAGAAAGGAAGAAGGAAGAAAGGAAGAAGGAAGAAAGGAAGAAGGAAGAAAGGAAGAAAGGAAGAAGGAAGAAAGGAAGAAGGAAGAAAGGAAGAAGGAAGAAAGGAAAGAAGGAAGAAAGGAAAGAAGGAAGAAAGGAAAGAAGGAAGAAGGAAGAAGGAAAGAAGGAAGAAAGGAAGAAGGAAGAAAGGAAGAAGGAAGAAGGAAGAAAGGAAGAAGGAAGAAAGGAAGAAGGAAGAAAGGAAGAAGGAAGAAAGGAAGAAGGAAGAAAGGAAGAAGGAAGAAAGGAAGAAGGGAAGAAAGGAAGAAGGGAAGCAGGGAAGAAGGGAAGAAGGAAGCAGGGAAGAAGGAAGAAGGGAAGCAGGGAAGAAGGAAGAAAGAAAAAAGGGAAGAAGGAAGAAAGAAAAAAGGGAAGAAGGAAGAAAGAAAAAAGGGAAGAAGGAAGAAAGAAAAAAGGGAAGAAGGAAGAAAGAAAAAAGGGAAGCAGGGAAGAAAGAAAAAAGGGAAGCAGGGAAGAAAGGGAAGCAGGGAAGAAAGGGGAGCAGGGAAGAAAGGGGAGCAGGGAAGAAAGGGGAGCAGGGAAGAAAGGGGAGCAGGGAAGAAAGGGGAGCAGGGAAGAAAGGGGAGCAGGGAAGAATAAAAGAAAAAGGGTAGAAGGGAAAAAAGAAGGAGGAAAAAGAGGAGAAGAAAAAAGGGAAGAAGGAAAAAAGCGAAGAAGAAAAAATAGATGTGGAAAGAGCTGGTGAATAACGACAAAATATAATGTGAGCAGAAATTAAGAGAAGGATGAGAATAAAATTAAAAAGAGCCGAAAGTGTGCAAGCAAATTTTTAATTTACATTTACTAAGCTAATTCAGGCACAAGGCTACAAAATTTGAGCGCTGGAATCTGCGAAATTAACTGCAGACCAATTCTCTACACTATTAATCCCTACTTTCGTTTTTCTACCCATATAATAAATTATCTGTTGTATATCTATTTATTATAAGTAATTCACTCTAGAACAATGTCAAAAATGTTATGTACAGTGAGGATCGAACTCACTCTACTAAATTCCCTTACTAACCACTTCACAATGAAACGCCCTGTTTATCAAATCTGGAACAAGGCTGTCTGGAGTGCTTAATGAAAATTCAGCTCACCATTGGTGTTATAGTCTGAGTTTTTTCTATTAGTAATATTAGTCGAGTTTACTTGTAGAATAATTTTGTAGGAGATAAATTTGTCTCAGTTGTAAAAATATAGTAGCATTCGTGGATGCTGTAATTACAAAAGACGAAGTTATCAAAAGGACAATAGCAATAACAGTAAGGTCACCAGTGTAGTATCTGCATAACGGTAATCCTCTCTGAGGATTGATATTCTACTCTGGAAACTACTGGTTTTATACTCATCTAGCTTTAATTAAACATTTCCAGTAGGTTCAGGAAAAAAAAAAAAAAAAAAAAAAAAAAAAAAAAAAAACACCAACAAAACGAAAAAAGAAAACAAAAAATGAAAAAAAAACAAAAAATGAAAAAAAACAAGAAACGAAAAAAAAAAAAACCGACCCCCCCACCAAAAAAAAAACAAAGAAAAAGACAAAGAAAAACAAAGAAAAAGACAAAGAAAAACAAAGAAAAAGACAAAGAAAAACAAAGAAAAAGACAAAGAAAAACAAAGAAAAAGACAAAGAAAAACAAAGAAAAAGACAAAGAAAAACAAAGAAAAAGACAAAGAAAAACAAAGAAAAACAAAGAAAAAGACAAAGAAAAACAAAGAAAAAAAAAGACAAAAAACGAAAAGAAAAGACAAAAAACGAAAAGAAAAGACAAAAAACGAAAAAGGACAAAAAACGGAAAACGACAAAAAAAAAAAAAAAAAAAAAAAAGCAAAAGTAAGAAATAACAAATAACAGTATAAAATGTAAATAATGGAAAGTAGAAGGAGATGAAGTTGTTAGTCGAGCAGGCGATAAAAAAAGGAGTCGGGCGATGTGATAACGATGAAAATTTGACAAAGATGAAATAGTTTTCAAAAGTCCTACAAGACAGGAGTAGATCATTTGTGTTTCTGTTCACCCGCCGGCCCTCCGCACTCTCTTTTTGGCATAACAGTTACCAAAATAAGTAGGGCGTGGAATCACAGATTCTCATATGGTATCTGTTAATCAATTTGTTCGGTTTTAAAGGACAAGCAAATTGGCGGGAAAATATCTTGCTGTGAATAAAATTACCGAATTAAAATATTTGCAATAAAACGAAAACTTGAATGCACTTATTTCGCATGTTGGTATCTAATTTTTGATTCCCTGAGGTTTTTTTGTTAACTTAATAAGGATATGACCCAAAGTTGGCAACATTATCCACCCACACCGGAGTACCAGAGAATGAATTATATATATATATGTATGAGAGAGAGAGAGTCTTCGATTGGTGGGATTAATAATACAAAAACAACGAAAATTTTATGATTGTAGCAATTACGTTTGACGCTACATGGTTTCAAGTCAATTGACCAAGTCTGAAATTATTAATCAGGTACGTCGGAGGCACATTGACCCATTAATAAAAAATGTTTTAACGACTATATCCTCCTTGAACGCAATGTCATTATTCTCTGGCAAAAAAATCAGCTGTGTAGTCAGAAATATATAGAAAAAAAAGGTCTGACACGAAACAGGCAAAGACTGAAAGAAATGACACAAGACATTCGAAGACCGAAATATGAGAAACAGATAGAGAATGAAAGAGACGTGAGCCAAACAACAAAAGGAAAAAGAGACGTGAGCCAAACAACAAAAGGAAAAAGAGACGTGAGCCAAACAACAAAAGGAAAAAGAGACGTGAGCCAAACAACAAAAGGAAAAAGAGACGTGAGCCAAACAACAAAAGGAAAAAGAGACGTGAGCCAAACAACAAAAGGAAAAAGAGACGTGAGCCAAACAACAAAAGGAAAAAGAGACGTGAGCCAAACAACAAAAGGAAAAAGAGACGTGAGCCAAACAACAAAAGGAAAAAGAGACGCGAAAAAACACAAAGAACAAAAGACATGAACCAAACAAAATAAAGGAAATAAATATAGAATGAAAGAAAGGTGGAACAAACACGAAACAGATATTTGCACGTTTTTCAATGATTAGTGTTTGATCCCAGATAAAAACGCAATATTTCAAATTACTAATGTTACAAGACAAGTGGGTAAGCTCAGCCAAATTGCAAGACTAGGACAATATCTTCTTTTTATACTAATGTTCACCCAATAAAAGTTCCAAGAGCTCGTCTTGGTATAGGATTCTGTGAGCGTCAAAATGTTCATGGCGTTATACAGGCAAGATAACGATTAACTCTAAACTTGAAGAGGTCAACATTGTAGCGAACGGAAAAATATTCTGCTGTTTACTTCCACAAAGCAGTAGTTATTGGAAAGAAGCTGCCCGAGTAGAACTTTTTTTCCTTACCCAATACGAAGTGACTACAAAGAGAATGGGATTGATTCACACTTTTGTACGTGGCATGCTGGGCCCCATTTGTAAAGGTAAGGACTAGTGGAACTAATGAATGTAGCTCGTTAGAACACATGCATTAGAGATAGCAATAGAACAGCGAGAAGCTAGCAACGTTTCAACTGTAGGAAAGGGTTTTTAGGGTGGGAAATAATTTATTCTTAACAAGTCCTAGCTCCAGCCCTGATTTGGCAGTGGTAGTCCATTATCGGTATGATCTGGCTCTTGTAAAAGAGTTTAGCAAAGAGTGGGCAGATACTTAAGAAAGCAGTACAATGAACCCCCTTTTCGAGTATCTTTAGCGATAGAGCGGATAGTTGCGTTCCACTATGCTTATGATCGCCCATGCTAGGGTTATGTCAAACTGCACTACTGACAATATATCTACACAAAAAAGGACGTGTAAAAAAAAAAAAAAAAAAAAAAAAAAGAAACATGAAGAGAGAAATACATCTGTAGCAAATGGTATCGACGTGTGCGTTTTTTTTTTTGGGGGGGGTGAATTATCGATAAAGAAAAGAATGAGTGAAACTTCTCGCAGCCCTAACAAGGAAGTAAGTAAAGCTGAACTGATGTTAATTGATTTTTTTTACACTGTTCGGACTGTTGTCCTCATCTTTACAATCACATTCACGACGTTTCGGCCGTTGTACGGTCCGGGCTTCTTCAGGCAATATCACCTCAAGAAAGCCGGAGCGTACAACGGCCGAAACGTCGTGAATGTGATAGTAAAGTTGGGGACAACAGTTCGAATAATGTAAATAATGTAGTTACAATACTTGATCTCAGAAATATAGACAGATGTTTCTACTTTCTATTCTGGATTATATATAATATAAAAAAGACGGTTTTTGTGTTTGTAATATCTTGGACGTTTATTTTACTTGATGGCAAGTGGCAATTCACCGGTTACAATTAGCAGATGGTTACAAGATTTTTACAAAGCTGAAAGTTGAAAAAACTGAATCTAAAAAAAAAAAAAAAAAAAAAAAAAAAAAAAAAGGAAAAGAAAAAAAGTACAACAATATAGAAAAAGAAATATTTAGAATATTGTTATTTTTTGACAGCATGAGTGAACTGATATAATAAAGATCTCTCTTGTAATATACAAAGTTTTCCGTCTATATTTCTGAGATGAGGTATTATGTACATTATTTATATTATTCAGACTATTGTCCTTATCTTTGTCGCCATATTTATTTACAATGTTTCTCAAGGACACTTGCACAGTGGATAAAGGCGTTAGATCCAGTGACAGGACCCAAAGAGTGCGAGTTCAATACCGAGTTAAGGCAGTGGAGAACTGTCAGAGAGGAATTAACAGGAGATAACTGATAACTGACATCCATTAAACATGGCACGTGGAACTAAAAGTCTACCACAGTGAGTGAAATAAAGGGTTCACTTCGACATTCCAACCACCTGAAGAAGGCTGGAGCATACAACGGCCGAAACGTTGTAATAAATATGGCGACAAAGATGAGGACTATAGTACGAATGATGTAAATAATGTACAAATTTTTCCATTTAATGTTTAATGAACCTGTAGCCTTAAACGATCTTTTTATATACTTTGGAGATCAAAACACAAAAATTCAGAATTTACTACATTTTAAAAAACCTTAAGGAATCAGTTTCTAAGAAAAATATTAAAATGTTGACAACTGAATCTGTGTCTTTTGCGGTACATGTAAATAGAAAATATTTACCGTATATACTCGTAGATCATGTGACTTTTGAAAACCTAATTTCGAAGCTAATTTTAAAGGGTTCCAATCATACACTAGGTATAAAAATTAGCGTATTGGCACCTCGAGGTGGTGTAATGGTCAGCAAGCTTGTCTCGCTAGAACAATTACGACTGAGTAGTGAGTTCGATCCTCACTAGGTGCCCCATACTTTCAGCCTTGTACCACATCTAAGCTATGCTTGGAAAAAAAAAATCACTATATTTTTATATTTGTGGCACCTCGAGGCCGTGTTAATGGTTAGCAAGCTTGTCTCGCTAGAACATTTACAACTGAGTAGTAAGTTTGATCCTCACTGGGTACCTCTCCTACTTTCGATCGTGTGCCACATCTAAGCTACGCTTGAAAATCGCTATAAAATTTGCGTATCTACTGCTGGCCCTTGCTACGCGGTCGACCGAAGTATATATACATTTACTGTTGTCAAAAGGTACAACCGTATTTACGATAAACGTGATTTTCATACAACTGATGCTTTACTTATTGTATCCAATAATAATGCATGTAATATTAACACAGCGAATATGCATATTTTCCAATGGTTACTTTTATAAGACGTCTAGCTGTTTCTCGTTCGGTGTTCATGGTTATACGCGTTTACGAAACGATACTGAAAAACAAAAAATGTAACCCCCAAATTTTCACTTATAGAAAATGATTTTATCATATCTCTCGTGTATTGTGCGAGTTTCTTTGTTGAGAGTCTAAATTACAATAGACTAACCGCTTTTCCGCTATCCGATCTTCTAGTTCATTAAGTTAAAAAAGTAAAACGCTATTATAATATTACGCAACTATATACGGTACGTTTTTTTATTTTATTTTTATTTTTTTTATTTTTTTTTTTACAGAAACTTCCGACAGATCCGACAACAAAAAACCTGGTAACTGCTCTCGAAAAAAGATCCCCACGCCAGTCAGTGGTTAACAGGCGAAGGAATGAATTGTAAATTTTAACACCACCAAAACAAAATTGCTTTCATTTAATCAACAGAAAACATTTCGCGTCTGTCTGGCTGATGCTAACCTCCGAGAGAACAACTCTTGGCGTTTTGTTGGGATCACGTTTTTCGCCGACATGAAGTGGAGTGATTATATTGAATTAATTGATAAGTCTAATACTAGAAAAGTTGCTTCACTGTGTCGTGCCAGACAAATTTTCTCGTCAGAATCCATCTTGCACATATATAAATCTATCATTCGTCCGTGCATTGAATAATGCAGCCATATCTCGTCTGATGCTCCTACTATATATCCTGATATTCTTGACAAAATTCAAAGAAGGGTTTGTAATATAATCGGTCCTGACCTGGCATCTCGACTTCGGTTACTTTCTCGCTGACGTGACATGGTTTCTCTGTCTTTTCTACAAATATTTGCATGGCAAATATTCTGAGGAGCTTTCCTCCTTGGTGCTTCAACTGCAAGAATTTAAGCGTGATACTAGATTGGCAATTAGGTCTCATCATTTTATTCTTGAACTAGGTAGATGCAAACCTCTTTTCTAGTCTAATAGTTTATCTTATTGCACTTCACGCTTGTGGAACTCCCGATTTCTTGCCACCTATAATCAAAAATTTAGATACAACGCCAATTGCCATCTTCTGAAGTCATATTCCTTTATTGTCCATTCTCCTCACTAAATTCTTCTCATTCTCTTTCGCGCCCAGTATCCCCTAGTGTCCTAGTGACTTTATAAAAAAAAAAAAAAAAAAAAAAAAAAGAAAAAGAAAAAAGCCAATTATAAAGAAACATCAGTGGTAGCGGGGAGCATATAAGAAAAGCGACACCTGGTGTTGGAAATTAAAATGAAAAGAAAGATCTCCGAGTTGATAAGCGAATGTTAATAAGACGGTAGCCAAATAGTTGGCTAATGTGTCGAATAATAACGGCCTTTAATGAGTAACTGACCCTGGTAATTATATTACCTTGGCCTGACTAATGGCACCAGAGGGGCCCGGCCATCAGAGAGGTGGAAGCGTTCAGATAAAGTTATGATCAAAAGAAACGCCCACAGACAAAATTTCCAATTTCTTTTACCAAGAGAGAAGCAATAATTTAATGCCAAAGAACTGAATAATCAATCGATGAATAAGGAAGATGAAAGAAATAAATTATTATATGAATTATTGATCTATCGAAACTTGCTATTACAGAAAGAGGTTATAAACTTAGAGGCTATTGGACCTTGTGACGAGACGTGGAATGTAATCATGTATTCAGTAGTGGAGAAGCCTACGACAAACTAAACCGAAGCAATGGCGAAACATCTCAATTATCAAACGGCAGAGAATAAATTTTTTTCTTAAAATGATCTTCACCCAATAAAAGGCCCAAGAGCCACTCAAGGTAGAGGGTCACTCTGTGGTGGTGTTTCAGCGAAAAAGAAAAAAGGACACTAAGTGAAGTTCTCGTGTCTGTTTGAGAAAGATAAAGGCTAACTTGAAGTAAAGATTTAATCAGAGAATAACATTTCAGAGTTTAGTCGGAAACGTTAGGAGTATAGTGTGGAAGGAGACTTTAGAAGGAACAGGAAACAAAAGATAACCCTTTACTCCTGTAAAAAAAAAAAAATGGAGAAGAGTGTGAGCCGGACGATAGGCGAGCCTATCTACTTTTATTGGGAGAGAAGAAATAAACAAATAATGAGCGAATCAAATTTTAGGATTCAGTCAGAGACGTTAGAAGTCTATAAAACAAATAATAAACCATTAAACATCTTAACAGATCATTGGAGGCTCTCCAAAATCCATAATAAACACTAACTCAGTAAAAGTCGCTCCGGCGTTATAATTATTATTATAATGAATATTAAATTTACTTAAATAAAGCATGGAGCTGTAGAAAGCCACATTATACCAAAATCACAAAAGGTACTACCATTCCAATTATTTGAATATGCAACGAGGAATCTCTTACAGAGACTCTTCCACGTGAAGTAAACAATAATAACTATGGATACAAAGTAAAAATGAGTGTTTAATCCCCTATTCTACATGGATGATATAAAACTCTTTTAAGACATTTTTATGTTTATATATTCTTTTTATAGATGGTATTTATCAATCCACCCACGAGAATTGAATGTGGCACAAGGCCTTTTTAATGTGGGTATCTCCGAGCCCGTAGGCCCAGCCAAAAATAAATAACCATCAAACCCCCCGAGGGGGGGGGCAGTTCCGTCAACCTCCCCCAACGCAACACTACCCTTCGGCGGAGCTACGTCAGGGTTCCTCTCTGCAAGCAGAGAGTTCGACAGACACCCGACCCGGCAGCTCACAAAGCACAGATACTACACTTTGATCCTAGCCACCGGGCCGAGCGGGTATTCTTTTTAGAGATGGTATTTATCAATCCACCCACGAGGACTGAATGTGGCACAAGGCCTTTTTAATGTGGGTATCTCCGAGCCCGTAGGCCCAGCCAAAAATAAATAACCATCCAAACCCCCCCGAGGGGGGCCAGTTCCGTCAACCTCCCCCAACGCAACACTACCCTTCGGCGGAGCTACGTAAGGGTTCCTCTCTGCAAGCAGAGAGTTCGACAGACACCCGACCCGGCAGCTCACAAAGCACAGATACTACACTTTGATCCTAGCCACCGGGCCGAGCGGGTATTCTTTTTAGAGATGGTATTTATCAATCCACCCACGAGGATTGAATGCGGCACAAGGCCTTTTTAATGTGGGTATCTCCGAGCCCGTAGGCCCAGCCAAAAATAAATAACCATCAAACCCCCCCGAGGGGGGCCAGTTCCGTCAACCTCCCCCAACGCAACACTACCCTTCGGCGGAGCTACGTCAGGGTTCCTCTCTGCAAGCAGAGAGTTCGACAGACACCCGAACCGGCAGCTCACAAAGCACAGATACTACACTTTGATCCTAGCCATCGGGCCGAGCGGGTATTCTTTTTAGAGATGGTATTTATCAATCCACCCACGAGGACTGAATGTGGCACAAGGCCTTTTTAATGTGGGTATCTCCGAGCCCGTAGGCCCAGCCAAAAATAAATAACCATCAAACCCCCCGAGGGGGGCCAGTTCCGTCAACCTCCCCCAACGAAACCCTACCCTTCGGCGGAGCTACGTCAGGGTTCCTCTCTGCAAGCAGAGAGTTCGACAGACACCCGAACCGGCAGCTCACAAAGCACAGATACTACACTTTGATCCTAGCCATCGGGCCGAGCGGGTATTCTTTTTAGAGATACAAATATTTAAGTAAATGCTCTGTTTATAATAAACAGTATTAAACAACATTTACCGGCCTGAATGTCCGAGAAATTTTCGCAGAAAAATGCCAGTAAATGTTGTTTAATATTGTTTATTATAAACAGAGCATTTACTTAAATATTTGTATCTATAAAAAGAATGTATAAACATAAAAATGTCTTAAAATAATTGTCGGACTTTGTCCATTTCATAAAACTCTTTGCCAAAGGCGACCATGAGTTGTAGAGTATCTTGTTATGTTTCAATGATAACATCGGTATGGATTTCGGATTAGATAAATGTGCAAAAGTAACATTCAAGAAACGGAGAATTATAGAAACAAACCCAATAGATTTAGATTGTGTCAAAGATTAGGGAACTGGAAGAGATAGAAGTCTATAAATATTTAAGGGTTAGTGAAAGAGAATGGAATACAGCATATTACCTAAATGAAGAAGAAAGTAAAAGAATACTACAGGCGTGTGTGTCTGGTGTTAAATACAAGAGTTGAATTCACAAAACAGAATATCTGCCATAATCACTTATGGAGCAATACAGTTTGAACATCTTCAAAGTTAATCGCCTAGACATCGTGATCAAAGACAACAAAGATATAATGTGCTTTCTTATTGGCATGGCACTTCTGCAGATTACAATGTATCGTTGAAGATCTTTAAAAAAAAAACTATCAAAATACAAGAATCTTGAAGTGGAAATTTAAAAAAATGTAGCACATGAGGATATCAATAATACCAGCTGTAGTTGGAGCCCTTGTATCGACTGTAGGTTCCAACAGATTCATGGAAGGGATTCTTCGTAGCCCACGCCTTAAATAAATGAAAAAAAATTGTACTCAAGTACAGCTCACAAATTACAAAGAGTTTTATCTATGTAAAATGTGTTTTTACTTAGTTTTTTTTTTTGTTTTTTTTTTTAAATGACCAGTGGAAAATTTCATGATGCCATTTCTGACCTTATGTCTCTCTTTGGGACCCAGTAGGAAATGTGTATACTACTACTACTACTAAAACCAAAAATAATAATAACAGAGTTTCAAATGGCTGAAGAAATGCAAGCAAAGCATGGTACACAGACTGCAGTTGCAAAATACTTAAAAAAGAAAGCAAAAGCAAATTCAATCGACCAGACACAGCAACGATGGCAAGATAAATCGCTTCACGGGCAATACTCTGCTCGTACCCAGCAAGCTGATGTAGACAAACTCCGTGCCCATCAATGGCTACGTAGTGCAGGGTTGAAAGCTGAAACTGAAGGTTTTATTCTTACTGCACAAAACCAATGCTTGCTAACGAGAAATTACCAAGCAGACATACTGAAAATTTCTGTTGACCCCAAATGCAGATTCTGACCATCTTGTAACCATGTTGCGCAGTACTGGCACCTACTGAATATAAAAGTCGGCATGATAGAGTGGGCCAATATCTGCACTGAAAAAACTGCAACTTTAACGGGATGGAAACTGCAAGAAATTGGTATGAAGACCCGGTTACGGAGATAGCACCTGTAACAATTTTATGGGACTTTACAATACACACAGACAGAATTATCAAAGCTAATCACTCTGACACCATGATTAGAAACCGCAAAGACAGAATGTGCTTCCTTATTGACATGGCAGTCCCTGCAGACTGTAATGTGTCGTTGAAGATCTTCAAAAAAACTATCAAAATACAAGGACCTTGAAAACGAAATCTAAAAAAATGTGGCACATGAGGACATAAGTAATTCCAGTTGTAGTTGGAGCACTCGGATTGATTTGTAAAAATGTTCTTATAGACTCATTGAAGGGATTCCTAGTAGCCCTTACCTTAAAGAAATACAAAAATTGTTCTCATAAGTACACCCGACAACTTAAAAAGGGCTTTATGTAAAATATGTATGATTTTTTTAAAAACTACTCAGTGGAAAATGTCATGATGCCATTTCTGAGTTTAGGTCTTTGGTCGGGACCCGGAAAGAAATGAGTATATACCAGAAATCAAAGGAAATATTACTACTATTAATGATAATAATTAATAATAATTATTATGATAATAATAATGATTATTATGATAATAATAATGATTATTATGATAATAATAATGATGATTATGATAATAATAATAATGATTATGATAATAATAATAATAATGATTATGATAATAATAATAATAATGATTATGATAATAATAATAATAATGATTATGATAATGATAATAATGATTATGATAATGATGATTATGATAATGATAATAATGATGATTATGATAATGATAATAATAATGATGATTATGATAATGATAATAATGATGATTATGATAATGATGATTATGATAATGATAATAATAATGATGATTATTATGATGATTATGATAATGATAATAATAATGATGATTATGATAATGATAATAATAATGATGATTATGATAATGATAATAATAATGATGATTATGATAATGATAATGATGATTATGATAATGATGATTATGATAATGATAATGATGATTATGATAATGATAATGATGATTATGATAATGATGATTATGATAATGATAATGATGATTATGATAATGATAATGATGATTATGATAATGATAATGATAATAATGATTATGATAATGATAATAATAATGATTATGATAATGATAATAATAATGATTATGATAATAATAATGATGATTATGATAATGATAATAATGATGATTATGATAATGATAATAATGATTATGATAATGATAATGATGATTATGATAATAATGATGATTATGATAATGATAATAATAATGATGATTATGATAATAATAATGATGATTATGATAATGATAATAATGATGATTATGATAATGATAATAATGATGATTATGATAATGATAATAATGATGATTATGATAATGATAATAATGATTATGATAATGATGATTATGATAATAATAATGATGATTATGATAATAATAATGATGATTATGATAATGATAATAATGATGATTATGATAATGATAATAATAATGATGATTATGATAATGATAATAATAATGATGATTATGATAATGATAATAATGATGATTATGATAATGATAATAATGATGATTATGATAATGATAATGATAATAATGATGATTATGATAATAATAATAATGATGATTATGATAATGATAATGATGATTATGATAATGATAATGATGATTATGATAATGATAATGATGATTATGATAATGATAATGATTATGATAATGATGATTATGATGATTATGATAATGATTATGATAATAATGATTATGATAATGATAATGATAATAATGATTATGATAATGATAATGATAATGATTATGATAATGATAATAATAATGATTATGATAATGATAATAATAATGATTATGATAATGATAATAATAATGATTATGATAATGATAATAATAATGATTATGATAATGATAATAATAATGATGATTATGATAATGATAATAATAATGATGATTATGATAATGATAATAATAATGATGATTATGATAATGATAATAATAATGATGATAATGATAATAATAATGATGATAATGATAATAATAATGATGATTATGATAATGATAATAATAATGATGATTATGATAATGATAATAATAATGATGATTATGATAATGATAATAATAATGATGATTATGATAATGATAATAATAATGATGATTATGATAATGATAATAATAATGATGATTATGATAACATTATTTGAAAGAAGAAAGAAAAAAAAACCAATGCGTTTTATAAAAATGACAAAACATAATAGATGTTTATGTTAACAGTAATTGTCTGTAGGCTCAGAAATTGTTCAGTCTCATAGAAAAGATCTTTTTTAGTTCAGAATGTAGTTTCAAGTGAGAGATTGGTTTGGTTTGTTTTACGGTATATCAACCCCAATGGGTTATTTAATGCCGACAATTTCTTTTTTTTTTTTTTCTGGAATTATTTTTCCTTCAAAAATGTATAACTGGTAATATCTTTTTTTTTTCAAAAATGTATTTCTGGTAATAATTTTTTTTTTTTTTAACAAATATTTATGGTATTAAAACCTATTTTTACACTTACATAGTGTTTTGACCCCAGTTTGGGTGGGGGTTAACTATTTACACATATTTGGGACCCTAACAGGTGCTACCACCCCGGGAACACCAGCAACTAAAAGGTGCTTCTACGCTCCACAAGTGAGAGAAGTGTTTCTCTCTATCTGTAAGAAATGGTAGCAGTTTTGAGCTCCCTAACATCTAATCTGTGTAGCAGCTGTCTAAAAAGAATTTTGAGTGATATATCTATAAACTTACCTTTTGATCCCTTTATAGTTAAATCATTTCTAAAAGGTAATATATGTTTAAATATATCTATATGCATATATTAAAAATTTCTTCTGTTATAGTTGCTTTCATTAGAACGGGGACAAGGCAGGGGACACATTCTTATCTTTACTTAATTTAACTTTAGTTTATTATTCAGTATATTGAATATTGGGTTCTATAGTCTTGGATGGCAACTAGTCTACTGCAGAAAGAAATGGCAACCTACTGCGGGAAAAAAATTTACCTTGTCAGTCATATATCGAAAGATACATGATCGTCTAAGCGTGAATCACGCATGGCATATAACTGACTGATATTGTATATCGACAATAAAATGATGAGCAACATAAAATGTATGATATTTTAGAAGTATAATGCAGTTGTAAAATTTCCGAAGTAGCCGTCGACTTATGACAGGACAAAGAAACTAATTATGTAATTATATGACTGCGCAAAATGATAACTAGTCGTAAACTTATATGATTTCTGGGGAAAGATCGTAGAGTGGTTTTCCTCTTGCCCTTCTCCTAGACTGGTTAGCACCCAAGAAAGGCTAGTCTATACTGCTATTTAATCCATAGCTTATAGATAGGAAAGGGATCCATGCCTTTCACAAGGACATTTGCGCACAAGTAAACGCAACAAGCCTGGAATTTGAATTGGAATTTCTTGATTTCACTTTCCGCGCAGTGCAATCAAAGTAAGCATACAAGAAAATAAGTAGTTGTTTTTGTTTTGTTTGTTTAACGGAATATCAACTGCTTATGAGTCATTTAATGAAGAAATTTAATTTGGAGGGAAAATTTGAAGTAATAAAAATATGATATTGTTATTCTGCTTTCACAATTCAATACATGGTAGATGATACTCAGCTTTTGTTCCTATACATGTTTGGGTAGACATAATTACTAGAGGCTGTGATATGTATTTTATATTGTAGTTTTGTTAAAGTTATATATTGGAATAGTTTGATTTCTTTAAGAAATGGCAAGAAATCATATGGATTAATGTCATGAAAGAGTTGGTTGTTTGGTTAGGCTTTTTAGTGCCATATCAACATCTATGGGTTATTTAATGCGGAAATCTAAATATTTTGAACGCAATTTTAAGCCTTCAACTACAGATAAAATATATTGCTGGTCATTTAGCTATAAATATGTATTGTTGGTAATTTTATTATAAAAATATTTTTTATACGTTCATAGTGTTTTGATTTCGTTTGGGAGTTCACTATTTGCCTATAGCTGGGACCCTAAAAGGTACTACCACCGCGGGTCAGGGTGGACTTGTGAACAACAGCAATTAAGGGGATGTAGATTTTATAGACTACACGAAGGCGTTCGACAAATTACGCCACAAAGATCTGTTGGAACTTCTCAGCAACCTTGATATATTCGGGAAAGATATTACAATAATCAAGAACCTATACTGGCAGCAAACTATCTGCATACAGATAGAAAACTAGTTCAGCAGATATACAAAAGTAGAAAGAGGCGTGAGGCAAGGATGTTTCTTCTCACCGGACTTATTCAACCTTTACAACAAGGCAATTCTGAAAGAACCGGAAATCCTACTTGGACTCCTCATTGGCGGCCACAATCTTAACAACATAGGATACGCAGATGACACGGTACTGATAGCAGATACGGTAAGGAAACTACAAAACCTCGTGTAGAAGGTAGAGAAGGAAACTAAGCATAAACTACAAGAAGAAAGAATGCATGGTTATCAGTAAAAGGATGAGCCCGAAATGGGATTTACAGGTCGGAGACCCTAAAATCAAGCAGGTGCGGAAATTTAAATATCTGGAAAGTGTTCTGACAGAGGACGGTAAGTGCGACGCTGAGATCCGAAGACGTATTATGATGGCCAAAGACGCATCCCAAAAGCTGGGCAGAGTATTACGAGACAGGAGGATTTCTTTGGTAACAAAGAGTACTGAACTGCGACGTGATATCTCTCCTCCTTTTACGGAAGCGAATGTTGGACGGTCTCCTCAAAGATGAAGAGACTCGAGGCAACGAAAGTATGGTTCTACAGAAGGATGCTGAGGATACCATGGACCGAATATGTGAGCAACGATGAGGTTTTGGAGAGGATACAAACAAAAAGAAAACTTATACCCAACATAAGGAAGAGGCAGGTGAAATTTCTAGGGCACGTAATGAGAAAGGAAGGCTTAGAAAAACTAATACTCACGTGGTGGATAAAGGGAAAGAGGGACAAAGGGAAGCAACGCGTGACATACTAAGTAAGGGGATGTCAGAATAGCGTCTGGGAGAAGTAGCAAAAAGACTTATTGAGAACTACAATGGATAGGAGGAAGTGGAGAGCCATCACCGCCTACGAAAGGATAGGCACATAAAGGAAGTTCATCATTATATCCAAAATTTTTAAATACTTAAAAAAAAAAAAAAAAAAAAAAAAAAAAATCAGTGACCTACAGGGAGACAGTAATTACTTAATTTGCAAAATGGTCCCATAATTTTGATATGATAATAAATGTTAAGGCGCTCCATCGATAAACGATGAAATATGATCAAAATAGACTACGTTCGATAGGCAAATATCGATGATTAGCTACAAGAATGTTTGTTTTAGTCATTGCGTCACTTACATTCTAATACATTGGTTCCCAAACTTTTTTTTCTCTCTGTACTTCTTTTTCGCAATGCCTCACCAAATTTTATGTGATAGAAAGTACATTTAAAAAAAAAAAAGAAAAGAAAAGAAAAGAAAAAAAAGGGAGATGTTGTTCTGATTCGAATCCTCGGTTGTCATTGATAACTCTCTCCTCCAATTTGCGAATTCTAATTACTATATTCTTAATGCTTGATATAATGCAAAAATATCAAAATGATAAAATCGGTCAATAATTATTTATAAGTATTTAATACTGGGACTTATGCAAGTAATCCATAATAACATTTTAAATTTGATAAACACGATTACTTTGGGCATATGAAGTTTTTGAAACTGTTTCTAAATTTTTGATTGTCTTTCAATTATTCCGCCTCACCTGCTATATTCTTCCGCCGTACCTTTTTTTTTTTTTTTTACTTCGGAGGCGTAAATCTTTTATTCGTTCGTTGAAATATTTTCTTTGTTTTTAGTGTCCCCGATTATTTGAGATTTGTCTTATTTGCTTCCTCTTGTCTTTTAAAAGAAGATAAATTGTCAATATTTAGCCAAGAGAAGAAAAAAAATGCCATGGAAGTCAAATCCAGAAAGATATATTACTTAGATCCTAAGTCAGAATTGAATTTAGGGAAACGACAGAACCAGATCTTTTATATACAGTGACCTTTCAAGGAAGTGAATGAACACGACTCAGCACAAATTCCTATGCTTTGTAACTCGAAACAATGTTCGTCTCCTTACTAATCTTCCAAGTGCATGCTGTACCATCCTGTCAAGAATACATGGAACAGTGGATAAAAGCGTTAGTTAGATCCAGTGACAGGACCCAAGGAGTGTGAGTTCAATACCCGGTTAAGGCAGTTGAGAACTTTCACAGGGAAATTAACAGGAGATAATTGATAACTGACATCCATTAAGCATGGCACGTGGTATTAGAACAGTCTACCACAGTGAGCGAAATAAAGAGTTCAGTTCGACATTCCAACCACCGGAGCGAAGGCCGGAGCGTACAACGGCCGAAACATTGTAATAAATATGGCTACAAAGATGAGGACAATAGTCCGAATAATGTAAAAAATGCTGTACCATCCATTCACAAAACCCCGTTAGCTCGGTTATTCGACGTTTGCCTCTAACCCTCTTGTCTTCAATATGCTCCGAGTGTCAAGTTTTCTAAGCCTTCTTTCCTTATTAAGTCTTCTAGTCTGTAATTCAGTTTTCCTTCTTGTTCCGTCCATGATATTCTCAGAATGCTTCAGCAAACCCACATCTGTAACCTGAAACCTCTTCTTCATCTGCAACGAAATTCTTCAGCATTCACTGCCATATCAGAGAATTGATATTACATAAGGGTTGAACACTTTGTTTCCAACGAAATTTTCAAGTTTCTTAATACTTTTACATTTTGGAAGACGTCTTTTGCTCTTCCAATACAACTTCGGATTTCGGTGTCATTTTCGCAACTGTTTGTTATAAAATTGCCCAGATAGTCACCGGTGACGGGTTTATGGCCACATATACTGACATGAGAACCAGAATTGGTAAGGGTCTCCCAGAAAAAAAATACAGACTTTCAATATATGCAACAATACCTGCAGTGAACAAGTCACTTTTGTCCCGATTACGCATCGTCCTTACAAAAATCTCACACACGTTTATAGGGGTAGAGACCGGAATGTGTAGCTTGTTAGACACTGTATATGGGAAATCAATTCCTTATAAAACCACTAGGTAGGGATTTGTGTGTGTGGATGTTTGCTTCCTGTTGTCGTTTAAAACGTAAAATGTCAATATTTAGCAAAAAGAAAAAAAAATGTATGTTATGGCGCACGAGGATGCCTTTGCTGTCAGACCTCAATACCATTTTTTCCAACAAAAAATCTTTGCAATTTAAAACACTTGAACATCATCAACACATGAAAATAGCTCAGGAATTCTTTTCAGTGTAATATACGAGGTACTTATACGGCAAAGTTCGTAAGGCATGCAAGATGTGACATTTTTTTTGTTCCATATACGCAAACACCAAAATGACAAATAAAAACTTGTTCAAAAGAAAGGCATGAATATTCGAAAAAGAACTGATAGCCCATCCGGAAAAAAATAAAACAGTGAGGTGAAGGCTGATGAACGTCACGAGTGCTGCCGAATCACGTGATCGCCGACAGATTTCAAAATGGCGCTAACAAAGGAGGAAAATGTTTTCCTGCAGGTGATGTTGTTGATAAAACATCTCCGACTGATGCACTGACATTAAACTGACAGATATGACTGTCGGTTGGAAATGGCTAGATGGGAGGTAAATTCCGGAAAGGAAAACACGAAATAAAGAAAGGTGATGAGATCAAGAAAGGGTGGAAGGAAAGAATAGAGGAAGGCCAAAGAAGAGAGAGACAGACAGAAAAGGAAAGAAAAACGGAAACAATGAAGAGAAAAAAAAAGAAAGAAAGAAAGAATGAAACGGGTGTGGAGTATACAGGAAAGAATGTATGACGTCAGAAGAAATATATTACTACGAAAGAAAAACAAATTTAAAGAGATGTTAACGTAAAGAGTTTTGAAAGACAAAATGGCGGTGGCATCAGAAGTATGGAAAGAACGAGATTTAAGAAACGTTGAATGAATGAATAATAAAAGAAAAAAATGTACTAGTCAAAAGAAAAAAAGAAGCGAAGATGAAGCCGTGATTTTTTTAAAAAAATGAATTCACTGAAGAGAAATGATGAGAAGTAAGAAACGAAAGTATAAAATATTTGGTATAGCAAGAAAAATATCGTGTAAATATAGACGAATAATGCCAGAAACTATATTTTTAAAAAAAAAAATGACCTACAGGATATAAGTATTGGTTGGTGAACCCCTATAACCGAGTTCAATCCTCACAGGAGTAGCAAGAACTGAAAGACAAGATATCCTTAAAAAGGAACAGCACAATGAGAAAAATGCCAATCCGTAGATTAAATAAATAGTTCAATTCGTAATTCCCAGAAGATTAACAGGATCGAAGAAGGCCGAACACAACAGTCGAAACGATCCGATAATGAAGAGGGTAATATTCAAACTGAATTCAAATTGACTGATATCGTTTTTCTCTTTATCAGTAAAATCTATAAATCGTCCATATTGACAAATTATATACACAATATTCTTGAAAAAAAAAAAAAAAAAAAAAAAAAAAAAGCTGATTTAATGTTTAAATCAGTTTGAATCAAAACAATTGGTTTAAAATATAGCAGAAAAAAAGTTTGTTTTTTTTTAACATAGAGGGTTTTTTTCTGACTTGTATTGGCAGACTGATGTTTGGAAGGGGGACAGAAATGAAAAAAATTTTGAAGAATACAACATAAACGCCTTTTTTATATAGATTCTTTAAACTATACAGTAATCTTCAAAATATTTTATCAATCCAATATTTTATTGACTCGTAGGTGCTTTAGTTTTACTTACGAAGATGCAAAGAAAATGTTTAAAAAATTCGTGTATGGACGTCCGTATTTACAAAAATCAACATATATTTTCTTTTTAAAAATGATGGTCGTTGAATTGCAGTGAGCTTTTCCATTTATGAAAAGTAAATACAGTTTTAATTAAATAATATCACTTGACTACTAAAAAATTAATACAGAATTTTACAAGATATAAAATTTCATAAATTATTCTAATTAAAATATGAAAAATGAAAATTCTTATTAAACATTGATTTTTTTTCTTAAGACAATAGTATCTATAATATATTTTATTCATTAAAACAATTAAAAGCATTTAGTCTCATTGCATCTTTTTTACGATTCAGGGCAAATTTTCTATAACTTGGGGTCCTGAACATTGATAATTTAAATTCTCCAATGATTTGCCTTTATGACAAATATAAAAATTAAGCGGAAAAAAAAATGTTCTTCAAAATTTAATAAAAATTAAATGTGAGGTGAGGGAGGGGGTCACCGATTAAAGGAAAGATTTTCTAAAAGGCAGAAACATTTGAAAAATAAATTTCATTCATTTCTGAATAAGTCCTGAAAGTTTCATTAAAATCCAACGATTATCTGATTTTTGAAAGAATTTTTAAATCAAGGTGTTTTTCACCGAAAAAAAAAAAAAAAAAAAAAAAAAAAAAAAAAAAAAATGGTCAAATTTCTCGTACAAATATAACGTTCCGCTTTGACAACACCCCCCACTTCCACCACCAAAAATATTTTATAGGCAAAACTTCTTTATAAAGACTAAAAAAATAATTTTTTACATAAAAATACGTTGATCTTTCCTCGTAATAATGACAAAGATTTACGGGAAAATTTTATTTTTATTGTGTTTTAGGTATTTTTCCACATTTTCTTTGTTAGCGAAATTTTATAGGTACCCAAAGAAGAATTATTATACGTTTCAAATCCCGTTCTTCTGATTGGTTGAAAATAATCTTGTGGTTCACGCATTTTCTGTTCAGAATATTCCTTTTTATTCCCCTGAATCAGACATGGCGTCACCTTGATCAGGCTCAGAAACAAGGCTTATAAAAAAAGTCATATTTTAATACCTCATTTGGTGATAATGTCTTCGTTCGTAGGTAGTGGAAAGCCGCAGAGTAATAAAAAAAAAAGGCGGCATTTTATTTTTTTAAAGTTTAAACAAGGTTCATAATACTATTTAGATAGCCATGGCTTCACACCGAGTTTTCTTTAATACTTTTCTTTGGTATTCCTCATGTATATCTTGTAGCTTATCTTTACAATGATTTCATCAAATCGAAAATTAAATTAGCACAAGGCCCGAAAGTATAGAGCACCCAGTCAGGATTAAACTCCCTAGTCAGTCCTAATTGATCTTGCGAGGCAAGCTTGCTAACCACTACACCACATCGAAGCGCATTCCTTTCAATCCATATCAATCGCGATTGATTTTATGATTTGCAGGAATGAGCAACATTGGCCAATTTTTTTAACCCTCGCGTATATGTTTATATCGAAAGTGTATTTTCAGACACAAACGAATAAACACGTCCAAAATATAACGTTAAAAATAGCTACAGACGTGTTTATCTTGACTTTTTATGACTTTCTAATCATGAAACGGGTCCAATTCTCAACTCATAAAAGGTAATTTTTATTTATTTTTCCTTTTGAGATTCAATTTTAGGGACGAAAACGGTGCAGCCTTTGGACATATCTTCGTTAAAAACAAAATCAATGAAAATAAATATTAGACTTTTGAAAGTTTAATTTTTAAGAATAACTTTACAGTTAAATAAGCTGCTTCACTTTAAAATTCTAAAATACTGTCACTTCTGCTCTTCGGACGTGCTAGAAAAAATTTTTAATTTTTTAAAAAAATTTGCAAAAAAAAAAAATGCTTTGGTCTTTCCTCTTAACATTAAACATTTAGACGATAAAAAATTGTTTAATCAACTTTGGGGCCTTTTTACATCAGGGAAAAGTCTTTTAGCGGAGCATTGATCGTACCTAATTAAAAACAAATGAAAAAATTAGTCTAAAAAAAAAAAAAAAAAAAAAAAAAAAAAAAATGTTCATAAATAACGTAGTTTTACAAAACTACACGTCCGTCGTAACATACGGTGATTATTTTGTCCCAAAGTTAAGCCAGTATCAGTGTTGACTAAAACTTAGCATAGTCTGGCACAAGGCCACCTGTGCAGCAACCCATGAAGGTCAAATTTAGTAATCGATTATAGTCTGAAGATTGTGGGAAACTCGGGTTACGCCTAGAGCCATCCTTTCATAGGATTTAATGTTATTAAGCAACTAGGTTTATCAAGGGAATCTAGATTTCGAGCACTTTACTGAGTAGGTATGTTTGCCTTAGGCCATTTTTCAGTACTGTCGTTTTTATTCCAGACTATCTGGATAAGAATTTTAGGGTTTTTTCAACACTATTTACATTATTCGGACTATCGCCCTCATCTTTGTTGCCATATTTATCACAACGTTTCGGCCGTTGTACGCTCCGGCCTTCTTCAGGTGGTTGGAATGTCGAACTGAACCCTTTATTTCGCTCACTGGGGTAGACTGTTCTAGTTTCACGTGCCATGTCTAATGGATGTCAGTTATCACTTATCTCCTGTTAATCCACCTCTCCAAGTTCTCCACTACCTTAACCAGGTATTGAACTTACAACTCTTTGGGTCCAGTCACTGGATCTAACCAATGCCTTTATCCACTGTGCCATGTGACCGTAAGGTTTTTTCAAGTTGTCGGTTGGTTCCATCAATGATTTTTGTTTAATAATATATATTTCTAAACAATGATTTTTTTTTAAATTTAATCCGGCTTAGTCTTATAAAATTAAACGTTATTTTTAGTGGATGCCCATATTTGAGTAGACGCTCCGTTTATTTTAAACACCATTTTATTTCGTCTATTGTCCTTTAAAAAAAAAAAAAAATGCGCCTTCCAGCAAGCTTCAAACCTGCGTCCTCTTTTACCGTTTGATCCAGTGTGCTTTGACCACTCGGTTACGAAGAGCTTCACAATCAAGCAAAGTTTTATTTGTCATTAGAACACACTTTACTCATACAGATTTTCTCTAAAGTCATAACTATACAATTTCGTATCTCGCCACGACAATTCACAGATAAAGAAAAGGAATTTGTGGAGAGCCATGATCGCGTATGCCCTGAAGGGACATATTAAAAATATTGTTCATGCTTATAACATAATACCCATAAAAATAATGACAGGGCTATTTACGTATATCGCCACCAGATGCCTATCTGTTCATTCACACATGACAACAAAATTGTGAAAGGATGATGTGGAGGGGGGGAGAAGATGGAAAGAGGAATGTGGAGAAGAAAAAAAAGGAAA